>JAIVFJ010000040.1:0-397757 GCA_025765615.1 Zopfochytrium polystomum
AGTGTTCAGTGCAAAAACATGGTTTGAAGAGCATCTTTGTAAAATAGAAGAAATAAACACGCTTGTTACAAAGACAAAGCTATCACATTTATTTCAGGTATGACAACTGGTTTCCTAAAGCTGTCAATAACGCATCACTTTACATTGACTTTGAAGGTGAAGATCAAATAATATTTGAAGGACAGGGTTATGATGTATTTGCAGACAAAGAAATAAGATCTGTGACTGAAAATGAGCTGAGTAAATTAGAACTAGAATGGGATACAGACAAAGTACGAATGGACTTTAAAAAAAGATAAGAAACTGACAATGACTCTGAAACAGAAGTTGGTAATGAAAATGAGTTTGAATTTGATAATGGTGAACTAGTATGTAGATGGACTATCTCAGGATAGATGGAATAACAGAGATAGTTGGATTATCCTAACAAGATGTGCAGAAGTAGAACACATATTTAAGGAATATTCAAAGGAGAGAAAAAAATATAATGAAATATCACATGAAAGTGACTGGACATGTTTGAAAAAGGCAAATCAACGAATATTGCAAAAGTAGGAACATTATTGATGTGGCTAAAAGAAGATAACTTTGAATTAGTCAGTAAAATACAAAATAAAACAGAAAACTGAAAGTTAAAAAGGGAGATGGACAAGCTAAGTTGGATAAGTTGAGTGAAATGTTCAAAGTAAACTTGCTTCATGGTGTCCCTGAGGAAAAAAAAAACAATACAACAGAAGCAAACAAGCAGATGACATTCAGCATGGGTTGTTGTTAACATTACATGATGATTAGATTCGAAAATGTAATTGATTTTAATAATGTTTTAGGAATATTTATGGAGTGAATCTTTTTCCTTTATTGTCTTCACTTGCACACAAATTTAATATGATTATGGTCACAAACATATAGAAAATTTTTATTGATTTTTTGTTGATGTGAGTGATGTTATATTTTTTTGGCAATGAAAGTCTGTTTTTTGCCAATCAGCTTCATTTTGTGGCAATTTACGACACTTTTTCAACTGGCGTCGTCACTTTTTTGGTAATCAAAGTCACAGTAAAATGCAACATTGTAACCAGTCAAAAGGAAAAGAACTTTAAAGGCAGTATTTTTTTCTCATGTGTATCTGCAACAGTATTATAGTCACAAACATAAAAACAATTTAAAAACTTTTTTATGGTCACCAGAGGTGTCATTTTCAAGGCAACCAGCTTCACTTTCTTGACAATTGGGCGTCAATAATTTGAAATAAAGGAGTTACTAATGTGAACATGAAATTTAGGAGGGATTAAAAGTATATTATTGAAGAAGTATGAAGAATTGCCTGACACGAACCTGGTATGCGTGTCTGGAATGGGCGAGAATGGAAAAGAGTACATATAGGTGAAGTTGAAAAAAAAGCCAACTTTGAAATTAAGACGTACAATAATGTTCCTTGAATAAAATGGAAGAATCTTAAAAAGAACATGCAATTAACAAGAAAATATATTCAAACCCAGCACTTTCTAATAAAGATGATAAATTTGTTTTTACTAAAAGAAATGAGTATTATTTGTTATGTGTATTTGGGTGCAATATGCAGCCAAAGGACTAACAATCTCTCACTGTCCAAAGCAATCATTCCTTTTATTTTCTCCAAATTCAACAACACTTCCTTTGACAATGCTGAAAAATACAGAAACACAGGACATCAAAGAGAAAGAGTCAATATCTGATCAAAATTGTATGAAAGAAAAGGACCTTGACCCAAAGTAAACATATTTTGCCTTGAGAGGAGCTGGAAATTACCACGAGATTCAGGTGGAAGCCAGAAACAGACTTTTGTGACATTGAAGATGAACCAAACACCATCACTTATCACAGATTCAAGAACCCCTTCCCCACTCTGCAGTTGCTGTCCTGACAAATTTCGTGCACTAAAATTGTGTGCCAGGGTTGGACCTGTGAGTGTGATATCGCTTCTTTCCACCAACAATGCTGTTCTAAGCTTGCCCATCAGGACTGAATGCTGCAGATTTGACACCATTGGAGTGTCCCTCCAGCTGATGCAGCTCCTGACCAGTGGAAGCATTCCAAATCCTGACTGTACAGTCCAGACTTCCCGACACAACAAACTGCCCATCGGGACTGAATGCTGCAGACTTCACTGGCCAAGTGTGTCCCTCCAGCTTATGCAGCTCCTGACCAGTGGAAGCATTCCAAATCCTGACTGTCTTGTCATAACTTCCAGACATAACAAACTACCCATCAGGACTGAATGCTGCAGAGGGGTGACACCATCAGAGTGTCCCTCAAGAATATTCAAACAGGAAGGCCAAGATTTTGGTTGCCCCTTGGCAACTATGGGGCATGACACACTTCCAGGCACATTCTGAACAAATGTTTTAAAAAATTCAGAGTCACTTGGGGAGAATGGAACAGCAGTGAAGTAGACTTGCAACGCAGATGCCCTGAGTGGAATGAGAAACTTTTGCAAAACCCTTTTCATGTCTTCCATCAGGGTGTACAGTTGTTTCTGTTCAGGAATAGTGGCAAGACTCTGGAGCTTTGTCATGGCAGGAATCACCAAATGGAGTGAGTCTAGCAAGCTGCATGCTTCCAAGAAGTGATGTCCATGTTGCACAATAAATGTTTCCAATTCAGCAAAAAGAGTCTGATCAATCTGAAGGAATTTCCTGAAGGAAGTCACGAACAAAGGAGCAGCACTCTTGACTGGATCTTTCCTCATTTGTGCACTTGGCTGGGCTGCATCTTTTGTTCTGCTATGCTTCTTGAATAAACTGAAAAATGATTTTTTTCCTTTGGCCTTTGTGTCTTGTTTGGGGGACAATCTCTCTGAGGGTTGCTTCTCTTGCACTTCAAAAATATCGCTGGTTGTTTCCACGGAGGAGTCAAAGCAATGCTCCCAGAAGTGCTTCACTGCGTATCGGACATGCTCAGGGATTCCCTTCTTCACCTTCTCATCAAAATCAGGAATCTCAGAATGGAATTCTGAGAATGGCAGATCACACATATTAAATTTCAGATTCTTGTCCATTGCACTGATGCACAAGCCAGCAAATTCAGAGTGGCTGCTTTTCAGGTCAATCTGAAGAGACAACTTGCATCTTTCAGGAGTAATCAGGTAGTCCTTAACAGATTTGTGGAAAATCCTAATCTTTTTGGTGGAACCATCAAGCACAAGGATAGGATCAAGCATCCGGATGCACCTCATCACATTTTCAGGTTTCTCCTTGTCCAGCAGAGAAACAATGGCTGCTGCAGTCAGAGGTTCATAGGCAAGAACAATGATGGACAACACAGCACAAAGAAGATTTTCCAAAGTACTCTCTTTGATAGACCGAAGGATGCCATTGAATATTCTGTCATACATCAAGTCAATGCTTCCATCCATCTTGTCACCCTCAGTAAGGTTTTGAATTTGCTCAAGAGTGATTTCTTCAGTCTCCAATTTAAGCAGTCACAAGCCAGACAAAAATTCCAGCAGACTTTGACACCAGAATCTCGGATCCCTCATCAACAACAGATTGCTCAGCATTTGAAGACCAGAGGAAATTTCTTGTGAACTCAATCTGGTCTTGAGTGTTCTCCTCAGCCGTTGGCTCGATCTCCTCAAAAGGAATCTTCTCAAAGGCTTTCACAATATCCTGGCAGCAGAGGGATCATCTGGAGAAAGAAACTTGAACACTCTCTTGAGCAACCAATGCCTCGATCCAGAAAGCACATTCTTCAGGAGAGCCTCCCTCTCAAGATCCATGAATTCAGACAGGGGGGACAACCAGTTCTCCAATTCAGCCAAACTAGATCTGGAAAGTGAAATATCTTGGCTTGGACTTGGAGTTTTCAATTCAGCCTTACAGCGACTGTACACTTCTCTGGCTTCAGTCACAATCCTGTGAAGGTTAAAAGAAGGGCATGTGTAAGTAATAAAAGAGGTAATTTGAAAAAAAAAAAAATTGGCACGCACTTCATTACATCATTCTCAGGATTTGCCTTTGGCCCATTCAGGTCTAAAATCATCTTGATTGTTTGAGACACAGATTGGAGGCCAGGACTTAAAGGGTGGGCATGGGGGTGGTCAGGAAATCTCTTTCAATCAAAGGTGCTGAAGTCCATCATGACCTTTGCCTTTTTGCCATTTGCCAAGGTCGCCTCATCTCGGCATGAAAGAAGAACAGGAAGGATGTTATGGCCTCTTTCTTTCTTCATCTGAAGTGCAAGCTCCCACTAGACGCATTTGTCAGAGGGGAATACTGATGGGGACAACAAACTCACTTCTAGCAAGCAGTTGTCAGGCTCTTTGTCAGCCTTTTGCATTCTGACCATGCTCACATCAGAACACAGGAGAATAATAACCGAGGAGTGAGACAGTCCAGACATGAAGTTGATTCCCCAATCCTGGGCATAGGCCAGGCACTCTGCATCCCAAAAAGCATGTCTTCCAGCCATCCTGGACTCCTCAGTGAGGACAGATCCAGTGTAAGCTTCCAACAGGGTGATCTTCATTCTGTCAAACAGGTTCCTTGCAAACACTGTCTCAGAAGCTTGCCGGTAGTTGACAAGGATTTGAGAGCAAGCCACAGGGAGAAGCACAATGAGGAACAAACCTGATGAAAAAGGGGTGTTTTTGAACATTGCTTTTGCATTCCCAGTCATCTGGAATCAGCTCAATCCATTTATCTGGGAGAGTCGAGAAAACAAGCCGAAGAGTTGGCCATGAGCCATTGAGGCAACGAATTGAATCAGGTTCCTCACTTTTCTTCAGTGGAAGACTCTTGTCGTAGCTGCCACTGACAGTGGCTGCCACAGCTGAGTTGCCATCAGAAGCTATGGTGGGAGCAGGAAGAGCAGCAGGAGCAGCAGGAGGAGCAGGACCAGCCTCAACACTATTGTTGCTTGTGCCAGTAGCAGCAGGGGCGACATTTCCAGTGGCACTGGAGCTCACGGTGAGCACCTTGAATTACATGAGGTTCAATTCACACTGGGACAACGAGAGAATCAAGGACAAAAAAAAGGAAGAACCTTACTTTCCACTTGTAATTCTGAGAAAGCAGACTGGGCAGATCATCACTGGTGTCAAGGACCATTGCATCACTGGTGGCAGAGTCCACATACACCAACTCAATGGCAGGAGAGATCTGGAACCTTGCAGCCACAAGCTGAAGCAAGCCATCAAAACTTGTGTTGGTTGGAACGTGGATCTTCCATCCAAGGTCCTTGTAAACAAATGCCACAATCCACGCAGTTGTTTGGCTGGTCATTCTCCTACGAAAGCACAATCGGTGATGGGCTCTGCAAAGAAGATTCGAATGTTAGATTTGGTGAAATAAAAATGTTTGAGAAAGAGCTTTTGAAGGAAGACTGTCGTAGAGGCAGAGGTATTCCAGAAGCACTCAGTGTTAGTTTAGAAGGAGCTGGCTGGTCAGTTTCCAGAACCTGATTAGTGCAAGAAAACAAGGGAAAAAAAAGAGCAAATAGGGATGCAGCTGTGGGGAGTGAGCCTGAGATATTCGTTTGATGGGACTGTTGGGTGTTCAAGAGTTTATAGGAGAGCAAATGAAACAATTAAAGATGAGTGCTGATTATCACATTGGCCCCCCGCCCCAAGATTGCTTACCGCTTTTGATCCTCGTCAACAAGAAACGAAATCTTGATTCTTGGAAAGAGAGGGGACGCTGTTTGTTGAAAGGGGTGCGGTACAGTCAGCTGGTTAGTGGCGTTGACTTCAAACAAGGGACGGAGGTTTGCTTGCTCACTGTGTTGTTGTTGTATCGAAGTCGTTGCCCTCATGGTTGAATCCATCTGAGCATCGATGCGTCTGGAGTGGTCCGGTGCTCTTGCAGGGAGAGAGGGTCGGAGGGCGGCTGTGTGGGTGGATGGATGGATCGACGGCAAGTCGTTTGTCTCTCAGCGGTTGGTTGGGCACAAAATTTCGTACTGCGGCGACAGGAATTGTCCGACCTGATCCAGACGTCGCCTGATCCATCTGAGCGATGTGTCCACAGTGCCGGCGAGCCTCTAAAAGGAGGGAGGGATGCGGGGCGGGGCGGAGGGCGATCGCTGGATGGATGGATGGATGGATCTGGGCGAGGGAGGGGCGGGGCTGCGATCGGATCAATCTCGACTCTCACTGACCTTGTCGACGAAAATCTTGTTTTTGTCGTATTCTCTAGTATTTTTTTTCCCAACCAGACACAAACACACACCTGGGCGGAGGAAGGGCTTCGCATTTCGCATGCTCTCGTTGTCTGGCTTTCACTCAGCGTCACTGTGGGCTACTGCGCGCGATCAGCATCCTACCCAGGCACAGGCACGCCTGTGCCGCTTGCCGCTTGGCAGTCGAAGAGGGGAATCAGTGAAGGGCGTCTTCGGTGTCGGCGGTGTCGGCGGGGTCGGCGTCGAGCATCGCTGGACAGCCCACGACCCCGGAGCCGTTGTTGTTGCTGATATGGGTGCGCCGCTTTTCACTTGCCACACCCGCCTGCCCGCCTGTGTGGCGGCCCGTGAAGAGCAGATGCTTTATTTGCACACACACCGACACACACACACACACACACACACACACACACACGCTCACGCGCCCCACATTTTCGCGCTCGCTCGAAAGAGAGAGAGGAGAGAGAAAGCCCCCGTCTTCGCCCCGCCTCGACTGGACAGACGGACCCAGGGCGACGGACAGAAGTGGGCGGATTTCATTCAGGTATAATTTCCCCTATTCCTGTCGTATTTAATTGCTTCGCGCATTGTGTTGCGCTGAGGAAAGTTCCACCCGGCTAACCTCCCCCCCCCCCCCCACACCCGAACCCCACGAGCGCGCTCGCTCGCGCGCAGAAAACCCATCACACGGCAGAAACGTTGCGATTGATGCTCCAATTTCGAGTTACTTTTACTTCGAAGTATCACCGGTACGTGCCGCCCTTTTTTTTCTTTTCTTTTTTTGCAATGGGTGAGGGGGCTTTTGCTAAAGTCGAGTTGCGATGGGGTGGAACAAGAAGAAAGTAAGGAAAGGAAGGAAGAAACAGAAAAACGTCGCGAAGCGCGCGTTGGATATTGTGGGGTGTTCTTACGAAAGTATCGGGGCCGCCCACTTCCACCCCCCGCTCGCAGGGTTGGTCCCCACCCCTAAAAACACGTTACGCCATCGAACGCGGGAGGGGTGGGGGGCAAGCGACTCAAAAACAAACACGATACTCTCCGGCCTCGGGGGCGTTAAGTGGAGGTTGGAGGGCGAGTGGGTCGGTCTGTGTTTGTTCTTTTTTTATTCAAACTCTATCTACGGCAAACGGGGGGAAGAAAAGAAAAAAGGGAAAAAAAGGGGGGATGACGGCCGAACGGAGGGAGCGAGGGGGGGAGGGAGAGGAGAGGCGGCGAAGGTACTAGAGGCATGCGTACATCATCCATCCCACCGGGGGGCACACGCAAGGAACGGGGGGAGGGAAAGAAGAAGTCGGTAACGACAAAGGGCGATGAAAGGGGAACGAGAGAAGGGGGGAAAGGCCATACACCGCAAATCAATCCGAGAAAAAATCCATTCAACTTTTATAAGCAAATCTGCAAAAATCCGACCACCACCCCAACCAGATAATCCACTCCGATTTGCTCGGATTATATATCACACTTGGCCCAAAACATCAAGGATAACCCCAGATTTTTCTTCATAAAGCGGAGATATCTGGTCCTTTCTTTTTGAATCCGATCCCATCGGATTGTCGTGACCTTCTTCACCAAGCAATCGTTTATTGATTCCTCAAGATCTCACTTCCCTCTTCCTTGTCCTCGCCCACGACCACTTGCCCGTTTGCTTCCACGATTCTTCCCTCCACGTCGTCCAATTTGTACTTGAGAAGCGGCTTCAACAGCAGCTTCTTGATTATTGATACAGGCGATGTCAGCTCTTTCAAGCACTTGAATGAATAGTGTTCCAACAGCGGCTTTGGCCGAGCCTTCCCCATGAAGATTCGACGATGTTTCCAGTTGGTCTCCAAGATTCTGGCTTAAGGCAGTTGGGAGTGCTGCAATTGAGACGTCGGTGTTCTGTGTCACGGGGCCGGAGCCCTGCCCATTTTGATGGCGTTTGGCAGCGCTCCTTTCCGCAGCTGGGGCTGGCCGTTTGTTAACGACTTTTTGCTCGTCAGCTACAATTGCTAGGATGAAGCGGTTAATAACGATTTGTCACCTGTTTGATCTGGAATGGGTATCTCTCGCACTGTTGGCGGCGTTAAAGAAGCACTTCGGTCCGCTGCGGCTGACCCCACATTGATCTCATTGATCTCAACATCGGAGAAAGGAATGGCGTGAGGTGGCACGTCCATAACTGAATTGGAATGAGAAGGTTGATAATTTCAAAGATTGTTACTGAACTGTTGCTTGAGTTGTCCATCACTCCAAGTCGTCGGAGCATCGAAGAAAATACCGGACTGGCTGTTGGCTTGACCAGATTGATGACTGCTGCGCAGTCTGTCCACAAAGCCTGACCAAGGACGTGCTTGCAAATGAGTTGCAGTAAATTTTTCACTTGAACTTGTTCTGCTCGAGCAAAATTCTGCAAAAGTTGAAAACCGTGAAACTATATAGAACGGCTGGAGTAAAAGATTTCTCACATGCCGAGTCAGATGAGCTCGAATACACACATGCGCTACTTCTTGAATTGGCGTACTAGACTTTCCAGATGCTTTCGACGTGAATTCGAGAATTTCGTGGAGAAAAATTGTGACCTGTTCTGTGTTAGTGTGTACTTTGATTGTACACCAACGAAGAAAACAAAACAGAGCTGAACATTCAAGGAGCAGCCGCAACGCCATTGCTGCAAGTGCAACAACTGGTAACTCACTGGTAATTGCCGAATCTCAGACGAGTAGCACAGAATCCTTGTTTGATCCGGCCCAAGGAGAACGCGGAGTAAGCACGCCATAATACTCATCATCGCCTCGTTACTTGGTTGCTTGTTCTCCATAATCTGGAGAACGACCTGCGCAGGTAGTCTTGCCTTCAATCCCTTTGTAAAAACACACGAACCTGCAAAGCCTCGAAATTCATTCTGCTAGATGGAAATGCGTTTGCAGGTGCAAGGCACTGTTGCAGAAACGAAGTGGAGAGTTTACCACTAAGTGCACAACAACCAAGCAGTGCGCAAATGGAGGAAAATAACTTCGAAGAAAAATCTTTGAAGCTGCAGTCCAGGCTGTTGACAATACCGAATTCAATCCAACAAAACTTGAGATACTGTCGGTGGCAAAGAGCTATTTCCGGAATCTGCAAACGTGTAATAAGCTGTGGTGGTGAAATCAATCCTCCAGACGCTGGTATATACTGTACCTCGAAAGATTGACACATGGACGCAAGGCAGACGATATCATCATCCACGAACTGGTCTCCTTTCGTCGTTTCGAGAACTCGAAGGTGTTCCAAAGCTGTTGCTTTGTCGTAGTGACTAAAGTCAGCAACTGATCCTGGGGATGGGTAGTTCGTTCTCGTTGACCATTGCTTTCCTTCAACTGATGAGCTGTGACTTGGATGAAAGTTCACTTGACTACCTTGTTTCTTTTGGTCAGAGTCAACTGTTGCCGTTGGCACAGGGATTTCAATGTTGTCAAGTGCGCGTGATTGGAGTACTGAATATAAATACGTCAACAACTCCTCCAGAAAGTATAGCGGAGTCTAGAACCAACGCAAGAGAAATGGATGGTCATACCTTGTCTCTCCTTCCCCTTCGTATTCTTAAACTTCACTAAAGCTTTGACCATTAGCGATTCAACTCGGTAGACATCGTCTTGGGAAAGCGGATCATCAATTATGCGATTCCCATCAAATGTGCGATCTTCGAGAATCTGCTTGCCAATGGCACCATTGACAACTGCTGATTGTGAAAGTGGCTTGCCAGAGCGACTGACACCAAGCCTATTCTCCTGCTCTCGAGCGATCTGTTCAGCAATTGGAGCCAGAATAATTGTAAAGTATCGTTCAACGCCCTCTGCAACTGTGTACTTCGGCTTGCGGGAGTCGATAGTCAATGTTGCCGAAAGAATCTCTATGAGCTTTGGGCGTTGAGGGCCGTTTGAATATGAAAGAAGCTGAGAAGTGTAGATTACCCTTGCAGCAGTCGTCACAGTCTCCCCACTGTATTGCACCTGCTAAAGATCGTTTTCTTCAGACCATGTTTGATGATGTCGAAAGCTTGCCTGGCCCTCAGTGTCAGGAATAAAGTTTTGCCTCTGTTCCGATTGGCTCAACGTGGGATTATTAGGCTACAAACGAAAGTTAATAGAGGGATAACGTCTGGGCAAGGATGCACACGTTAGGATGGGTTGGTCCTCCAACTGCCGTGCGATTCAAAAACTGGTTGATCCGTCCGTTATTCAACCTCGACAGAAATGGTTGATCCATCTCACCAAATCAGCTGGCCGCGCATCTCGAGTGCCCAAGGCGCTTGACAGGTGATCAAGCGCGTGTGGAAATGGTCGTGTTGACGGGAATTGAACAGAGCTCACTAAGCCAAAAACGCTCCAGAGAACTCGTTCAAGCTCATGATTGCGCTGTTGCAATCTGAATATGATCTCGTCTTTAGAATCATCCATGATGTGTGGCTGGGAGTAGACAAGTTGATTCTGCAGGCGACCAGACAACAATCGGTATTTGAGCGTAGATCCTGACTTTCTAGAAGGCTTGCAATTGAGCGGCCTTAAATTTGTAAGTGGATGCCTTGGACATGATGTGGTGCTCCAATGTGGGCTGCCCGGCTGGTAACGAACGCCTCCAGCCACCGCTCACCGCCAGGATTCTTTCAAGTGAAAATTGACAAGAACGCTTCGGTGGCTCGTCGCATGTATTGGGGGAAGACTAAAAGAAAACATCCACTCCAACTTTCGCTCCACTTGATAAAGTCATACTCTTGATTTTACCAGCAAGAGCTGCTTTTCCACAAACAAACATAGTCTCACTGAACTCCGCACTGAACTCCCACCAACGGAGCACTCCTTGATGTTTGATTTCTTGATTCTCCCAAAACGGTCGAATGTAAGCAAAAGCGACGAAAGGCGCATCCTCATCTGTGAATATCGGTTGAACAATTTTTCCCACATGTCGTTTGCTGCAATAGCTTGTTGGTCCAAAGACAGCCAGATCCCCATTCTTGTAGTTCTCGTAATCCAATACCAGAGGTGAACGGTTGTTGAAGTACCAATCTTTAGTTTGATTGACATTGCCATCAAATGTACTTGCGGGGCTGAATCGAAACTTCTCGGAGCAGCCTGGAAATACAATCCTAAAGAAAGTTCTTTAGCATTTTAACAAGTAGGATGCGCTCAACTGACTGCTGTGCCACGTGGAGGCTGTTTCCCTCGATGTGCTGCAAGAGCTCGCAAACTTCCTGCGCCATCCATCGCTCAAATACTGACACCGAGATGTTGTGATTGTTGGTGTTGAGGAAAAGTCGTTTCAGAACACCATTCATTGCCTCAAAAGTGAACACCCAATAGTCCCGAGGTGGTCCGAAGTTTTTGATAAAGTATTTCCAATGCGTGTGAAGATGAGTGTTCAATGTCACAAATTCTGGCCGATTTTGAACGAAGTACTGCAGCAGCTTTTCCGTTCGGTCAAAGAGCTCTACTGCTTGATCTGCAGAAACTGAGTGCTGGCATAAAAGATGCGCAATTTGGACATGGAGGCACCAAAATCTGAACACCTCCAATTTGTGTTCGGTATTAAGAAGATCCGAGTCTGCAATTAAATATACTGATGCTTGGCAGAACTCTTTGATCCCGTGCGCTTTTAGTCCTTTGAACTCGCTGGCAGAACTGAACTTGTAAAAGCTTGTGATCTTGTTCTCAGTGCAGTACAATTTGTACCTTTCACACATGAATGAGTAAACAGCTGTTGGAGATCGGGAACCAGATAGAGTGTTGACCAAATGATCAAAGTCGTGGGGGAGATCGTTCAAAAAGAGCTGATGCATGACATCCGTCAAGCATGATTGTGGTAATATGGAACCAGGCCATGCAACGGCCTCAGATACGCGCTCATAGCCCATTGCCACGAACGCAGACTTTAGACTTGGCTTAAAGTCACCGACAGGATTGCTTATTAAAAGCGAACTTAAGACAGATCGTGGAGAACCAGCCATGATCTCGTTCGCTTCTGTGACTGTCTTCATGGTTTTCATATCAGCAATTCCCATTGTGCAGAAGTGACATGGTCTTCCAACATTGGTACTTGGGGAGAGTCCTGCCATTGCTTTGAGATGGTCAGAAGAAAAAAGAAAATGCATTGCCAATGCACCTTTTCGAGCGGGGATATCACCAACTAAGCACCATACATACGCAAATACCGTAAATGTTTCTTCACTCATATTGAAATCTATTCCCTTGGCAAGTTGCTGAAGCGATTGAGTGAAAAGAGCAAGGATTGCATTCAGGTTATTTGTGTTGACAGTATTAGAGCTCGCTAGAGCGACGGGAATGACTGCAAGCGACATGGGCCGGCCTCGGACTCCTCGGGATAGTTCGTGGCAAGTGATCATCACAGCAGTTTGCTTCTTCTCTTTTTTGCCCGAACCCATCCATCCAAATTCGTCCATGTATAGAGAAAGGTGTAGAAATAGTGGCTTTCGGTTTTTCCCATCCCGCTTCACTTCATCAAATTTTGGCCACCACAAGAACCTTGATCGTTGAAGTATCTTCAACCATTCCATTGAGCCTCTGGCGTCAGCAATGCCATGCTGCTGGAAGTCATCCTCCACCTTTTGGATTTGTGATTGGAGTAAAACGGCATCGGTGATATACGGTAACGTGTAAAGATTGTTGGATGCAACTATTTCCGATCGAAGATTTGGCGACGCAAGCCAAAAGCGAATAGCGTCCTCAAGCTCCAAGCTGGCTACAATAGGGTGACGAAGGTCGTGTCCTGGTTTTGACATATCTGTTTTTTTCATCGATAGAATGGGCTTTATGGCAGTCCACACTTTCCGTGAGAGGCTGGTGAGACGGCGTGGAACATGCTGCGGAGCGGTTTTAAAAATACGAAGGTTAAACAGCTCAACATATGCTGAATGAGTTATCTTGTTTCTCATGCAATAAGACCATATGTCAACACAGTCACGAAAGTCTAAATTACGAAGAAGAATGGCAATGGTTGCGTCCACTTTTAGTGTTGTGTAACTTGCGTTAGCATAGAATCAATCTTTCAGCAGGCTTACATGTGATGTTGTTGGTTTCCTCAGATACGGTGATCTCCTCATCAGTTCTTCCCAACCTGTCCCAGGCTTCTTCAAGGTCTTCCAAGGACTCAACTCTCTCTGTTCAAAGTAATGAACACGCTGGTGCGGTGGAAATTGAAACTAATACCGTCACTTTCTTCATGAGGTGCTCAGATGTAATTGTTGGATGAAATTGTCACTTTTATGCTCACCTTGTTCAATTTCATTTTCAGTTTCAGCAGTTGCCGAAGGTGCTGTTTCAATTTCGCTCGCAGGGCCAGGGTCACCATCAAATGACAGCGGTGAGCTTTCTGCATTGACGAACCACTCAGTGTATAGAATAGTTTGATTGCAAGCAGATGCAAACCATAGTTTGGGCCGCCTACCATGACTGTCCGACGAACATGCGTGGACAGATGATTAGCGATAACGCCTCCTTGCATCCCACCAAACTGTACAACGCAAAGTGGGCAGCCTAGGTTCTCGTTTCTTGGAAGGGTACTGTGTATGTGCTTTTTTCGCCGATAGTGCTCAACAAGCTGCGAAACAGGCTTGTTATACGAACAGCCCGTGAATTGACATCGAGGCATAGTGTCGCTTTGTTGTGTTGTGAGCTCCTGTGCGTCTACAAAAGACAATCTCTTATTTTTTCAAAATTAAGAAAGATTTTAAAATAAAAATTGTAATAAATCCGGAAAAGTATTTTTGTCCTTTCCGATTTTTTCTGATTCTTCAATAAAAGGATTTCGCATTCCCACCGGATTCCCTTCGGATTGATTTGCGGTGTAGCTTTCCTCAAAAAATCGAGGAAAGAAAAACAAACGAAGAGAAAGAAAAAATAACAGGAGCATCACTTTTCGAGGGTTAAAAAAAAAAGCTAAAAAAAAAAAGGGGGGGGGGGACCCTAGTTGGAGAGGGGAGAGGCGAGTCCCCCCTCCCGGTCACGGAACCCATAGTACTGACATCCCTTGTCTTGCCCTTGCTAACACCTTACCCTCCCGTACCCTCCTTGCAAACAATAGAGAGCGCATTCAAAGATTAGCAGGGGAAAAGAAGAAAAAAAGAGCGAGAGAAAAAGACCCGGAAAAGCATCGCAGAGGCTGGGGGTTGGGGAGCAAGAGGGAGCTGAGAGGGAACAAGTAGAAGACGAAGAAGAAGAAAACAAGAGAAATCAAAGTCACCAAAACACTTGCGCGCACGACAGGGTAGACCAGACCAGTTGGCCGGCCGGCCGGCCGTGGTACATGGCGGAGCGGCTGCCAACAACCTACTGCCCTACCTCCACCCCATCCTCCACCTCCACTTTGTCCTCCTTCCACCCTCTCCTCCGGCATCCACGTTACCACCGTACCCACAGCCGTCTCCGCAGGCCAGTCCATGAATACAACCACGCCAATCGCGGACCGCAGTCATTGCCCTGCGTTGAGCTGGTGTTCATGAGAAATGCCCAACGGAACGTCTCTTCAATGGCCTCTTCGAAATGCCGCCAAACAGAGACAAAAAGGTACAAAGGAAACCCTCCTTCCTTCCTTGAGGCTGAAACCCATTTTGTGTCTGCTCCCGCCTCACCTCGGCCGGGAACGCGAAAAGAGAAAGGAAAAAACGGGCTCAGCCGCGCAAAAGGAAAGCAAAAAAAAAAGAAGAAAAAAAAAAAAAAACACTGCGACAGACCACAGATCCCACATAATAATAGTAGTACTTCGACAAGAAAAAAAAACAAACCATCATGATGGCCCACACACCCAAGCACAGCCGCCTCTCCCTTCTCCTGCTGACCCTCCTCCTGGTCCTCGCCGTCGCCGCCCTCTTGTCCTCCGCCGTCCCCGGCGCACTGGGGTAAGTTGAGGCATGCACCCTCACACGCCGGCGTTTAACGGTCACATATCTTCTGCTGCTGCGAGTTCCCATTGACTACCCTCACCTTCATCACCCTCCACTTTTAATCACGCTCGACTTCCATCGGCCAACCCCTTCCCTCCTCCCTTGCTACCTTCCCGGTCACAGGGCAACAACAAAGCCTCCGCTCCCGAAGGGAGCCCGCCAAAGGGCCATGAAAGAGAAGATGCAGGAATCCGCCGCGTTTCACGAGTTCAACGGGAGCCCGAGAATTGGCGGCGGCTCCCCCGTCATCGAAACCAAGTTTGGCGGGCCTATCAACCCCCACAAGCCGCCCAAGGAGCAGGAACCGGCAAAGGCCGTGAACGCGGACCACATCATCCACGGGACATCTCCCGCCGCCGCCGCCGCTCCTCAGAAGAAGTCGAAGATGGACCAGATCAAGGAGTGCGTCGGCGCCTGCACCAGAAAGGCCGCCAGCGGCATCAAGAACGCCGCAAAGGCCAGCGTCTCGGCCGCTGGCAAGGTTCTAAAGGTGGCCGGCACGGTCGCTATGGGCCCCGGCAGCTATGCTGCGAAAGGGAGGAAGAAGCGCTAACCCACAAAGAGATGAGGGATGGCTTGGAGAGTTTTGGAAAATGTGCAAATCGGCAGATATTTTTTTTCATTTTGATCTGTTTTCATTTTGATCGGTTTCATCCGTTGGGAGTTGCGACGTGAGCTAGCGCGGGGTTGGTCGGACGGCGGGGGGGCATTTTTAGTTGGAGAATGCGAAGGGTCGGGAAACAGCATATGTAGCAATTTCTTTTTTTTTTTTTTCCCTTTGGTTCTGCCCATCCTTTTACGGTCGTTGTCACATGGAAGTGGGTGCCGTTCGGCCGAAACACAGAGGCGATCAGTTGCGAACACGGTGTAAACAGTCACTGGACAACCTTTTCTTTACCTTTTGCCTTATTCAGCTCTTCATGTATTTTCACCCCAGCCCTTTTGAAGTTCACTCCTCAGCAGCCGGCAACGTTTCGTTCGCTGGTCGTTGTCTCGTTTCCGGCAGCCTCCAATTATCGGAGGACGACCACTTGGGACCAGCAAGGACAAAATTGAAGATGTGTGCTATGTTAGCCGGTACTTTTCCTCCACAACTTAAGGGTATTGCCCAAGGCCGCACCCGGAATCGAACCATGCGTTCTCAATACACAATAAAAATTGACGGGAAAATTAAGAATTGACAGCGCGGGAAAGGGTATGTGCACTTGCCTCACAAACCCATGGTTATTGCGTTCCGCACGCGCAGCGAAGCTAATGGTGTTACCAGGAGGAAGACCTTACCTGCCATATGAAGTCCACGTTCAGTTGCACTGCGTCAGGGTGTGCGTACGCCATTAACAAGAGATTCAACACCAACCAGCACATTCAACAGCACCACCCATTTGCAAGCACCCTCTCTCGTTTACGAGTGTTTCGTCACCGACCAGAGGATAGAGCCTACTACAGAATGCACAGCCAGGCTGCCTCACGAGCGCGAAACCGTGACAAGCGACGAAAGACTCGCTACATTAGCTACCACTTGTTCGTTCGTACAGCTACTCCTCCGCGC
The DNA here is from genome assembly GCA_025765615.1 of Zopfochytrium polystomum. Lineage (NCBI taxonomy): Eukaryota > Fungi > Chytridiomycota > Chytridiomycetes > Chytridiales > Chytridiaceae > Zopfochytrium > Zopfochytrium polystomum. Next base: position 16,620 of record JAIVFJ010000040.1, read on the forward strand.
AGCTCTATTAAGTTTTCATTTTAGAGAGAAAATGATGGAATCCTTCTCTGCGGAGATGCGCCCGAGCACAAACTCCGACCAGTCTCAAGCCCGCTTTGAGCGTGCCTGCTGTCGCCGTGCGGCCATGCTCACTGCAGACCTTGGTTATGAGTGGGATTCACTTTATAATCCAGGTATTGAGTTCAACCTTCTGGCCATCCTTGAGAGGGAAAATCATACCCAGAACACCAATTGAAGTAACTCACAATAAATAGATAGACTTCATTTATTCATAGTCAGACAGGAACACCGGGGTGTTGTGGGTCAAACTCAAATCTATTATCCTTTGCCCTCTTTTGTGGCGGCCCCCTCTCCTTGTCCATCGGGAGCATTGCCCAACCTCCTTGTCCACTCCTTCCATCTACTAATGACAATCAGCGACGTGAGCGAAGGTTGGACAGGCTCGTTTTCAACAGATGGTCGGATCGAACGCAGCGCAACGATTCCAACCTGCGGGTGCGTGTCACTCCCCAAAGCGCGACTCTGGCACAGCTGTTGGTTGATCGCGCTCGAGGTGCTCGAAGTGCTTCTTGCTGATATGCAGCTGGTGCTCCAAGATCGCCTTTGGATCACCGCAACTTGATCCTTGCCTTGCAGGGTTGGATTCCGCTCTGATCTGCAGCTGTTTTCTCTGTCCCCGGATGATACAGCGACCTCTGCGACCAGCGGGTCCCCACCAGAACATACCAGCCATCCAGATTGTCGCAGCTTTGTCTGGCTGCATCTTACTTGGCTACATCGTACCTGGCGACGCAACAAGTCAGAGGGGACAGCAGGTTGCTTCATGGCTGCAGTAGGTTGAGATCTTCTGTCGTTCATTTTGATCAAGCCACTCATTTCGCACCTCCCACATCCCTCGCAGAACAGCCCAAGACGCAATCGTTCGCCCAGATTTCTTTGATCCTGGCTCCAACTCGAAATGACACAGTCTTCAACAGTGTACAGGAGTTGCCGCTGATGGCAAGCGCGTTCGATGAGTACAAAGAGTCGAAAATTTTTGGCAGCTGAAGGCAAAAATTCTGCACTTAACGCCCTGCCTATACCCCACTTTAGCTTTTTACGCGAGTTCACAGATGAGTGCATGTACGGAGAGATCACTCTTTGTCGGAAGCCTCCTCTTTTTTCGACGCTCCCGTCGGAGCGTCGGAGCCTATGTCGCATTGGAGTCGGAGCACCGCCGACCTAAGGTCGGCGGCATCCCCAATGGCCCCCAATAGCCCCCAAAGAGGCGCCCTGCTGCGTGGTGTGCGTCACTGAATTCTCCGATGGAACTCAGCGCGCCCGAGAGTACAGCAGCCGTGGATCGTGCGAGGCCTGCAGGAGCGGGACGAAGGGCGTCGCTGACGATCGCGGGGCCGGTGGAGTTGGTGGCCAAAGTATCGGGCAGCTGGGCAGCGAGGTCGCCGGAGAGGTGCAGGACGCCGGCGTTGTTGATCAGGACGTCGACGCGGCCGATATTGGCGGCGATGCGGGCGGCAGCTGCGCGCGGGGTCTGTCACGTCGATGGGAACGAGGGTGAGCGGAGCGATGACGGCGGCGCTGCCAGCGCGGATGTCAGCGGCGACGGTTTCGAAGCCAATGACGCTTTCGCGCCGGTAATGACGACGACTGTCGTTGCAGTGGTCGTCGTTGTCCCGCTTGTCAGTATTGTGCCCCTTATGGTGGAAGTCAAACCTCGCAATTCGGAGCCTCCAAGATATAGGATACTTTCTCCCGCCAACCCGAAAGAGAAACGCTGGCGCGGAACGGACAAGAAGTAGGACTTTGGCTGACAGCGAGGAGGCCCTTCACCCTTGATGTGTTTTGGCCCATCAAACAGAACTACAACTGCCGGGGGGAAAAAAAGTACCATGCCTTGCCCCAACGACGATTTGAACGCCGATCTTCACCGAGATTTCATTTGTTTGAGTGGCGGTTGGACAAGGGCACAAACTCAAACCAACAAAATTGATCCAAGCAGAGTATTCCCACTGCGTTCGTTCTTCGATTACTTCTTGATCGGCGCCCCAACGAGACGCCACCAAGCGCTTTTACGGACCGCAATTACGCGGGCTTCTTCTTCCCGCCTGATGGCCCCGCCCCAGCACCAGCACTTGTGCCTCCTCCTCCGCTTGCGCTCTTTGCGGAGCAAGAGGAGCCGGCGCGGCTGTGGTGAAGCTGGTGGCTTGCCGCGTCATCGTCCTCGACTGGGCCTTCCGTTGCGCCGCTGCGAGCAGCCATTCAGCTTGGGTAGGGGGTTGGCGAGCCTCAGCCGGCGGCGGAGGTGACCCTGTTTGTAAAATGGCGGAGCTGGCAGGCCTCACATAAAACTATAACAAAACGAAAAAATTGACAAAAATCAATTACTCTGTGGGGACACTGTGGTGAAATAAAACCATAACAAAATGAAAAACTGCAGGCGTGCGGTGTACATTGTGGGTAAGGGCTGGAGAAGTGTGTGCAGTCTACCCAAGGGTGATCACTTACTGCCTTTTGGACCTGCTCGGAAGAGAATTGGTTTGGAATAAATCGATGGAACGTAAGAGTTTCAGAGGTTTCGGTCGCTATGAGGCAGTAGAACAAAGGCTGAAGCCACGAACGTCTTTGTTTTCCATAAAACTTCTATTTGTCGACAGTTAGATATTGGGGCGTGAGAGAAACAGAAATGCGAGTATAAAATTATTCCGACAAATGGGCGGTGTAGTGCAGGGATGGAAGCTGCAACGAATGAAAAAGTCATCAAGACAGTCTTACGAGATTTTGTTCTTTGTGCGCGCGAAGAACCCCAGCGGCTGTTCGGCATCGACTGACGACGGGGCTGCCGTGCCGTCTTCAAGGTCAGGCGCGGAAGTTCCGCCCGCATCATCGGCGACCATTGTTAAGCTTGAACATGGGCCAAAGTGTTAATTGGAGGCCACAGGTCACAATCGTGGAGCTGACAATGAAAATGGGCGGGGGGGGTCCGAGGAGAAGCTTACACGGATCTCTTGAAGATGGCGCTCCGTCCGGGGGCGAAGGGCCGAGGGTAGTTGTCGGCGCCGCGGAACTTTTCCCGAAAGGGGAGAGAGAGCGGGACAAGGAGAAATCCGTAACATTTGTTTGAAACTGCGAGCGCGTGTCTCTGTTCCGTCGGAGGCGGGTGCCGCCCAAAAAGAGACAAAATTGCCCCCCCTTAAATTATTCAATTTGCAAGAAGAAAAAGGTTAAAATTAAAAAGAAGAAAGAGTTGCCGCGAGACAAACAAACCCTCGTTCCAATGGACGATCCGTCACGGCCGCCGCCGCCGCCATACTCGCCCTCCGCCGCCTCCGCCGCCGCTGGCGCCCCCGTTGCCCCTATCGCCGACCTCCTCTTTGCGACCGGCGTCGAGAGCGGCACCGTGCTCGCACTCTCCAAACGCCTTGGCGGATCCGCCGTCTGGCGCGCCACTGTGCCCACAAGCGACAAGCAGGGCCACTACTCGACCGCGCTGGAGCCCGTCGCGGACGGCCTGGTGCTGGTCGTCGTGGCCGGCGACCGTGCGACGGGACTGGACGCCGCAACGGGCCGTGTGCGGTGGTCTGGCGGCGCTCGGCTGTCCGACGGCTGCCCGCGGCCGACCGTGGCCTCCGTTTCGCGGTCGCCGCCACCGACATCGGCGGCAGCTGCCGGATTCGTGATCGTCGCGGCCGAGTTCTGTGTGACGGCGCTGCGGCTGGCGGACGGTGCAGAGTTGTGGAAGGTTCGCAGCGGGCGGCTGGGGACGCGGCCGTTCTTGGTGGTTGAGGGTGAGGGAGAGTACGCGGAGGGGGATGGGGGTGGAACGGTGTAAGTGGGCGGGGCCGGGGTTGTGGTGGCGCTGGACGCGAGGACGGGTGTGGAGCGGTGGAGCGTCGCTGTGTTCGGAGGCGGTCGCAGTCGTGCGGCGAAGATGCAGGTGGTGCTGGCGGCGATGCCGTTGGTCGGTGGTGGAGGTGGTGGAGGTGGTGTTGGTGGTAGTGGTGTTGGTGGGATGTCGGCTGCGTCTGCGTCTTCGTCTGCTTCTCCCCTCTATGCAGGTGCGTGGCGCGCGGTGCTGCGGCTGGACCGCGCGACGGGGCAGGACGCGGCGACTGCGGTGCGGCTGCCGCCGTTGGAGCGCGGCGTGCGCTGCGATTTGCTGCGGGCGACGGGGGCCATACCAGTGGCGGACCCGATGGCGACGGCGGTGTCAGCATCGCCATCCGACAAGTCGCGGCCGACGCGGTCGTTGCTGCTGACGTGGTGTGGGCCGACGGTGGCGCTCCTGGACGAGAACGGCGCCGGCGGCGACGGCGGCGACGGCGGCGGTGCCGTGCGCTGGGCACGAACGCTCGCATTTGTGGGTAACAGCCCCCCCAACGTCGCCGTTCTCGGCATGCATCGCGCCGCCGCCGCCGCCGCCGTCGTGACCACGACGACGGCACCAAACCACGACGCCAAGGTTCCTCCGGATCAGTATCAGCAGCATCGAGGGCCGGCTGTATTTGTGAGTATGGACACGGTGGTGTACAGGGTGGACGCGTGGACAGGGGCGGTGCAGTGGTCACGCCGCTTTGAGGGGTTTTGGGCTGGTGTCGGCTTCGCGGCGGTGCTGTGCGGCGACGGGGTGGTGTACTTGGGGGGGCATCGGCAGATCCACTGTCTCGACGCGGAAACAGGCAATCAAGTGTGGGAACGCAAGCTGGACAGGACGGTGCGTGGCGGCGAGCACATGATGCTGGCCACCGCAGAGAGAGGCAACGGCGCCGGTAACCGATCTCCCGGATCCCTTGTACCGCTCGCCGCGGTCCTCCTCGTGTCCTGAGGGTGGGCTGGGGAGGATGGGGGGGGAGAGAGAAAGTTGCCTGGAACAAGTGCTGACTGTTGCTGGCGGGTTACGCGCCAGTGGCTCAAAGTTACATGTGCCAACATTTTTTGCACTTGAATGCGTGTGGTTCAAAGTAGTCACGAGACCGAACCCCGCTGAGGTAATGCAATTTGGTCGGAGCGTTGCTGGACCAACTAGGAATCTACCACTTTTTCCACCTGGGGACGCCCTGGGACCCAATGCATTAAGTGAACCTAACGGCGGTACCATGGACGCTGGGTAAGGCAGTCACGTGCCATGGGAGAAAGCCTTACATTGGTGGGAAACAAAAAGGAAAAAAAAAGAAAAAACAACCACCACATTTGTCAAATCCCAAAACAGCAAAGGCGCAGGCAAGTACCAACACTGTGCCCCAACCAGAGACCACAGTTGAATGATATTGACAGAAGGGTGCACCCGCCCATGGATCCTTACTCAGGCACCTGCTCTAGAGGCACGAAATGTAAAGCCACCTCTGAATCAGTCTCATCTGGACCTGTTGCATGTACTCTCTGGCATGGGTGGGGCTTGACGGCTGTGTGTGGGGAAGCAGCACTGCGTGTGGCGGCAATCTAGCAGGCGATTACTCACGTGGCTGCGGGCTGATGCGAGGGGAAATGGAAGGGCACTCCTGAGGGTGCAACACAACTGCAGAATAAAGAGAGAGAAGAGGGAAACGGGGGTTTTTATCTCAGGAACATAATCTCAAATACAACAGGAGCGGTTAATAGCGACGGGACAGACAGGGCGCGACCTAGTGCCCCTCGTAACAGACAGTGCTGCAGGAGCCCTCGTCATCTCCAGCGACAGGGGGGAGAGAGAGAAGGGAATTGACTATGTAGGGGTCGGAAGGTCGCCAGCAGGGCACTCGCACACAGAAACACCTGCAATTGTACACACACCCTGCTGGGCTGTGTTGGCACAATCACTCGACCAACGGGCTTTATCGCATCGCACTCATACTCACACATCTCACTCTCACAGCAATAGGACTGAGGCAGACACTTGTACATCAAACTCTCAGGTGTTGGGGGCCGCACAGAGCGCGGCACCAACACCCTCACAGGGACAGGAAGGTTCGGGACGACGACGCTGTTGTTGTGGCAGGCGAGTGCCTGTGATCCTCACTCCAACACAGAGCCAGCAGTGTCACACAGTCAGTGGCGGGGCCTGCTGCATTCCCCACCCGTGGCCCCTTAAGAGGAGCCCCTGAAGGGACCATCTACTCACCTGGGTGCATACCACCTCTCACTATCCTCACCGTTGCGAGCCAGATGGATTTGAAGGGACTCTGTATTGGTGCCAAAGGATAGAAATCAGATTGAAGAAAAAGGAAAAAGAGAAATGGCCCAAAAGCAGAGAGAGAGAAAATTGACAAGTCAACCCCTGACTTGGAGCAGCCACCACAAATGCTCTAAGTCCCTCCCAACCCTATGTGTGTAGGTACAAGTGCTGAAAATAAATAATAAATTAGGTGGGCTTGGGTACGGCCTGTCAGGCACCCCATCCCTAGGCAGTCAGGCAGTCTCTGTTAGTCACCAAAAAAGAAAATATGTTGAGAAAACCCTGGCGCAACGGAAACTGTTAAGACAAAAGTAGTAAAAGCAGGCCCAATAATAAAGACAGGTTAGCTACAAATACACTTTGATAAAGCCTTGGAAACTAAAGAAACGGGAATAATAATAGGGGTCCCGACCCTTGCAGTTTTATGACAGGCACGCTTGTTTTTGCGAATAAAATCCCTAGACTTTATCACTGAGACCTTGGTGTAGTCTCACATCTGTCTAAAACAAGCTCTCTTTACCCACTTGCCCTTGGTTGCTTGCTACGGTCGCTCCCTTGTACAAGTTCTCAATTCAAGCCTCAGTTCCTCAACCCTTCAACCTTCTTGCGACGCCGCCTCCACTCACGACATCACCTTCTACTCTGCAACTTCAACAGGTTCTGAGCAGGAGAAGTGGTTGTCAGCTTTCCACAGTCTTGCTAAGCCAACCCACGGAAGGCAAAGCATCCAGTTGTGGTACACTACCCTGACAACAGTCGTCAATGACTGGCCCAAACACTTCAAATGCACTGCAGCTACCTGCATGGGGTGACTGACACTCTGTTGTCCCTGGTGATTTTCAAGGCACGAGACACTCTCCCCTCCGATGATCACTTCTCTGATGTGCACCAAGCCTTGCTGAAAGGAAGCGGGGCTATTCCACTTTGACTACACTAGTCAAGGAGTTGAAAAATGCTGACATGCTGTACCAGCAGTCCCAGCAAGGAGGCAAAGGCAAAGCATCAGAGACTGCAGCTGCAGCGAGGGACACTCCCTCACAGCCAAATCTCAAGCCGGCCAAGCGTCCTGCACCTGAGCCAGCCAGCAAGTCTGACAGGACTGAGAAGTCAAAGCGAATCCCTGGGACTCCCAAAGCACCTGGCGGCCCACAGACGTGCAACCGACATGGATTTTGGGTCAACAACACTCTCCCCTCTGATACTGGCAACTCCTCCAAGAGGGGCTACCTCTAAACTGACTCGTGCAGTAAGCCCCCCGCGTCGCTCCCAGCTGCGCCGCTGCCAAGTCTGGTGCCGTCAACAAACTCGTTGAACCTGCTGGGTGGGCCAAAGATGCTACTTCTACACTGTCGAATCAAGAAGCTGGCGCGACAAGACGCTGATATAGGTGTCTGGAATGGGCATGAATTGATAAAAAAAAAAGAATGTGAAGCTGTCTTAATCCATGAAAAAGGAATTTAGTGAATTTGATAAAAAGGAATTACAAATTTAGTACTACTGAAAGCATGAATATTATTTGTTGTGCATATTTAGGTGCAATGCGCAGCACAAGGACTAATAAATCTCTCATTGACCAAAGCAATCAGTTGTTTTTATTGAAAAATACAGAGCACAGAACATCAAGCGACAGAGCCATTATCTGATCCAAATTGTATGAATGAAGAAATACCTGGACCAAAAGTGAAAACACTTTGCCTTGAGAGCAGTTGGAGATTACCACGAAATTCAGGAGGAAGCCAGCAACTGACTTTTGTGATATTGAAGATGAACCAAACACCATCATCTATCACAGATTCAAAGACAGATTTCCGCTCCCCTGACGAATTACGTGCACTAAAATTGTGGGCCAGGCTTGGAACTGTGAGTGTGGTATCACTTCTTTCCACTGGCAATCCTGTCCTAAGCTTGACAAGTATTATCTTCTGATTTCTGTCACACAAAACAACAAACTGCCCATCAGGACTGAATGCTGCAGAGGTGACAGAACCAGAGCGTACCTCCAGCATACGTAGCCCCTGACCTGTAGAAGCATTCCAAATCCTGACTGTCTTGTCCCGACTTCCAGACATAACAAACTGCCCATCAGGACTGAATGCTGCAGAGGTGACAGCATCAGAGTGTCCCTCCAGCTTATGCAGCTCCTGGCCAGAGGAAGCATCCCAAATCCTGACTGTCTTGTCCCAACTTCCAGACACAATAAACTGCCCATCAGGACTGAATGTTGCAGATTCGACCCAACCAGAGTGTCCCTCCAGCTTATGCAGCTCCTGACCTGTGGAAGCATTCCAAATCGTGGCTGTCTTGTCCAAACTTCCAGACACAACAAACTGCCCATCAGGACTGAATGCTGCAGAGTGGACCCGATCTGAGTGGCCCTCCAGCTTGTGCATCTCCTGGTGAGTGGAAGCATTCCAAATCCTGACTGTCTTGTCAGAACTTCCAGACACAACAAACTGACCATCAGAACTGAATGCTGCAGAGGTGACAGAACCAGAGTGTCCCTCTAGCTTATGCAGCTCCTGGCCAGAGGAAGCATCCCAAATCCTGACTGTCTTGTCCAAACTTCCAGACACAACAAACTGCCCATCAGGACTGAATGCTGCAGAGTTGACAGCATCAGAGTGTCCCTCCAGCTTATGCAGCTCCTCGCCAGAGGAAGCATCCCAAATCCTGACTGTCTTGTCCCAACTTCCAGACACAACAAACTGCCCATCAGAACTGAATGCTGCAGAGGTGACAGAACCAGAGTGTCCCTCCAGCTTATGCAGCTCCTGACCAGTGGAAGCATTCCAAATCATGACTGTCTTGTCCAAACTTCCAGACACAACAAACTGTCCATCAGGACTGAATGCTGCAGAGGTGACAGAACCAGAGCCTCCCTCCAGCTTATGCAGCTCCTGGCCAGAGGAAGCATCCCAAATCCTGACTGTCCTGTCATCACCTCCAGAGACAACAAACTGACCATCAGGACTGAAGGCTGCAGAGTGGACAGCATCAGAGTGTCCCTCCAGCTTATGCAGCTCCTCGCCAGAGGAAGCGTCCCAAATCCTGACTGTCCTGTCATCACCTCCAGACACAACAAACTGACCATCAGGACTGAATGCTGCAGAGTTGACAGCATCAGAGTGTCCCTCCAGTTTCTGCAGCTCCCGACCAGTGGAAGCATTCCAAATCCTGACTGTCTTGTCCCGACTTCCAGACACAACAAACTGCCCATCAGGACTGAATCCTGCAGAGTGGACCCGATCAGAGTGGCCCTCCAGCTTGTGCATCTCCTGGCGAGTGGAAGCATTCCAAATCCTGACTGTCTTGTCAGAACTTCCAGACACAACAAACTGACCATCAGGACTGAATGCTGCAGAGGTAACAATACCAGCCTGTCCCTCCAGCTTGTGCATCTCCTGGCCAGTGGAAGCATTCCAAATCCTGACTGTTTTGTCATAACTTCCAGACACAACAAACTGCCCATCAGGACTGAATGCTGCAGAGGAGATATAATCAGAGTGTCCCTCAAGAATATTCAAACAGGAGGGCCAAGATTTTTGTTGCCCCTTTGCAACCTTAGGGCATGAAACACTTCCAGGCACATTCTGAACAAATGTTTTATAAAATTCAGAGTCACTAGGGGAGAAGGGTACAGCTGTGAAGTAAACTTGCAATGCAGATGCCTTGAGTGGGATGAGAAACTTTTGCACAACCCTTTTCATGTCTTCCAGAAGGGTGTGCAGTTGGCATGTCTTGTCAGGAAGGGGGACAAGACTCTGGAGCTTGGTCATGGCGGGAATAACCAAATTGAGGGAGTCTAACAAGCTGCAGGCTTCCAAGTAGTGATGTCCATGTTGCACGAGAAATTTTTGTAATTCAGCAGACAGTGTCTGGTCAATCTGAAAGAATTTGCTGACGAAAATCACAGGTCTTAGCTTAGCGCTTTTGTGTGCACTCTGCTGGGCAACAACTTTTGTTGTGCTATTCCTCTTGAATAAACTGAAAAATGATTTCTTTCCTTTGGCCTTTGTGTCTTGTTTGGGGGATGATGCCTCTGGATGTTGCTTCTCTTCCATATCAATAGTCTGGTTGGTGGTTTCTACTGAGGAATCAAAGCAGTGTTCCCAGAAGTGCTTCACTGCATATCTGACATGCTCAGGCATTCCTTTTTGCACTTTCTTATCAAAATCGGGAATCTCAGAGTGGAAATCTGAGAATGGAAGGCCACACATATTAAATTTCAAATTCTTGTCCATTGCACTGATGCACAGCCTTGCAAATTCAGAGTGGCTACTTTTCCAGTCAATCTGAAGGGACAACTTGCATCTTTCTGGAGTTGTCAGGTAGTCCTTGACAGACTTGTGGAAAATTTTGATCTTCTTCGTTGAACCATCAAGCACAAGGATCGAATCAAGCATTCGGATGCACCTTATCACATTTTCAGGTTCCTCCTCGTCCAGCAGAGATACAATTGCTGCAGCAGTCAGAGGTTCATAGGCAAGAACAATGATCGACAACACAGCATGAAGAAGAGTTTCAAAATGGCTCTCTTCGATAGACTGTAGGATACCATTGAATATTCTGTCATACATCAAGTCAATGCTTCCATCCATCTTGGCACCATCAGGAAGGTCTTTAATTTGCTCAAGCGTGATTTCTTCAGTCTCTAATTTCTGCAAATAAGTGCAAGCAGTCACAAGCCAGACAAATATTCCAGCAGACTTTGACACCAGGATCTCAGATCCCTCATCAACAACAGATGGCTCAGCAATTGAAGAGATGAGGAAATTTCTTGTGAACTCAATTTGATCCTTGGTATTTTCTTCGGCCGTTGGTTCAATTTCCTCAAACGGGATTGGTGAAAAGGCTTTCACAATATCTAATTCAGGCCGTCCAGTCACCAGCATCTTCACATTATCAGGAAGTAGCCTGTCCAGTTCCTGAAACACTAAAAGAATCTCACTCCTCTTTCCAATAACACTGCATTCATCAAGCGCATCAACAACCAGTACCACCGGTATATCCAGCTTTCTGGCAGCAACGACCTTCTCCAATGGCTGAACAAGCAAAACTTTCATCATCTCAAATTCAGATCTCGACAGAATATCTGGATTGGCTTGCTTGACTTGAAGCAGAATCTCTCCAAACTGAAGGTTGAACCTTGCAAGACCAAACACAAGAGTCAAAACCAGGTTTCGAGCACTGCTGCGGCGCTCGTCATCATGCTTGCAGAAGAAGAAGCCCCCAAGCATATTCTGGGCTTGCAGCTCCCTGGAGACCATAGCAGCCATAACAGACTTTCCCACTCCAGCCACACCTTTTAACCACATCACCCTGTTGGCACTGGCCACAGTGGGATCGTCTGGAGACAGAAACTTGAACACTTTCTTCAGCAACCACTGCCTTGATCCAGAAAGCACATTCTTCAGGAGAGAGTCCCTCTCCGCACTCATTAGCTCGTACAGAGGTGTCACCCACTTCTCTAATTCATACAAGTTGGATCTGGAAAGTGAAATATCTTGGCTTGGACTAGGAGTATTCATGTCAGCCTTTCGTCGATTGAACACTTCTCTGGCTTCAGTTACAATCCTATGAAGGTTGAAGAGAAGAACAGTGTCATGTGAAGAAGATATAGAAGTTGAAAAGAGTTGACATTTACTTCATCACATCAGTCTCAGGGTTTGCCGTTGGTCCATTCAGTTCCAAGATCATCTTGACAGTTTGAGACACGGATTGGATGCCAGGACTTAGAGGGTGGGCATGGGCGACATCAGGAAACTTGGTTGTATCAAAGGTGCTGAAGTCTACCACGACCTTGACCTTCTTGCCATTTGCCAGGATCCCATCTTCCCTGCGTGCAAGAAGAACAGGCAGAATGTCATGGCCTTTTTCTTTCTTCATTTGCAGTGCAAGCTCCCACTACTTTGTGTCAGAGTGATATGAATGTGCAAGAATGGTTTCAAACTCACCTCCAACAAGCAATTGTCAGGCTTTTTGTCAGCCTCAAGCATCCTCTTCATACTTGCATCAGAACACAGCAGAATGATGACTGAAGAGTGAAACAGCCCAGACATAAAGTTGACATCCCATTTCTGGCCAAACGCAAGGCATTCTGCATCCCAAAAAGCATGTCTTCCATCCACTCTGGACTCCTCAGTGAGGACAGATCCAGTGTATGCTTCCAAAAACGTCGTCTTGATCTTGTCAAACAGCTTCCCAGCAAAGACTGTCTCTGACGCCTGCCGGTAGCTAGCATATCTTTTTGAGCAAAGTGGGAAGTGGGCAAAAAAAAAAAAAAATGATACCTGATAAAATATGGGTGCTTTTGAACTCTAGTTTTGCACTCCCAGTCGTTTGGAATCAGTTCCGTCCATTTATCTGAAGAATGAACAGACAGGGTAAAGCCATCAGCCATTGAGCGCCCTACTAAACCACAACTCTCACCTTTTTTGGGCTCAAGACTCTTGTCGTAGCTGTAATCAGGATCAGCGGCTGCACTAGTGCTGCCACCAGATGGCGTGGGAGCAGCCACCACTGAGGGGATGTGTACAATTGGGGCAGCAGCGGCAGTACCTGCAGTGAAGCTGGGGGCAACAGCAGGAAGAACCTTGAAAAATTGTGAGTAAAAAAAAACTAAGAGAAAGAGAAGAGGGGTGACAGAACCCAAAAAAGACTTACTTTCCACTTAAAGTTTTGAGAAAGGAGGCTGGGCAGGTCATCATCTACATCAAGGATCATCTCATCACCTGTAGCAGGGTCCTTGTACAACAACTCAATGGGAGCAGCAATTTTCCAACGCTTTGCCACAAGCTGAAGCAAGTCATCAAGACTGGTGGAAAGGGAAAACAAAATCCTCCTGTTCTTTCCATCAAACTCAAAGATTGCAGTGCACGTTGTCACTTGGCTGGCCATTCTTCTTTCCAGAAGACAATAAGTAACAGATTCTGCAAGAGACAATTGAGTGTTAGATATTGGGAAAAAAGAATGCAGCTGAGAATAGAGGGGTATGGAACAAGCCCAGGTATATGGGGGATCAAACATGTTACATTTGAAAGTTGATTTGGTTAATCACAGTGGTTGCCGATTAAGTGTTGGCCCACTTTCCTCCCCTCCCCCTCACCCGGCACGCAACTGCTCACCGCTGTTAATCCTCAATAACCAACGAGCACTTTGACTCTTATAAAGTGAGGGTGAGTGTATTTGGGAAGGGGATGGGTGCGGATGGTGGGTGCTTTGAGGTAGGCGGCATCGATAGTGGCTGTGTCTCTTCGGTGGGAACGGCAATCGCTTGCTCACACACTGTTTGTCGACTTCCCGCCACACGACGATGTTTCGCAGAATCGACGTCGACCACCCGCGATCGTCGGGCCATGGCCCGATTCAGCCCTCCTTGATCCGGCTCGATGCTCTCACATTCGTCGGGTGCGCCTGTAGAGCGGGAGAGGGAGGGGGGGAAGGGATGGAGATGCGCCTCGCCGCTGCCGCCTCCGCCGATGCTCACCTTTTCGTTCGACAAAAAATCTTTTTTCGTCTTTCGGCCCGTTTCACCTTCAATCATTAACCCTCATACGAGCGCTGCCGCACGGGTGCTGCATGCAGGAGCTGCATCTGAAAATTGAGATTTCAGTAAGCACGGTGAGGTAAAACGCCGTCGGAAAAATCCTCACGTTTCACTATAAACACCATTGGCCGTCAGAGATCAGCTTTGCGATCTAAAGGTATAATTACTGTGTAGAATCCACCAACAGTACTCCACCGCTTTTAGGGCCGACCAGAGCACCGGCGATGTAAAGTCCTCGAAAAGCATCCCGCCCGTCCGCAAAAGCGACCCAGCCACAGCGCTGCAGAACCCCTACGCGTGGCTCCCGTTCCACGATCGTCAAAAGTCCTCGTCGGCCGCGCGAGCGTCGAAACATAAACTCGAGCCACCCACAGCGCCCTCTCCGCCTCTCCAACACGCAGACTAGCCCCTTCGACGGAAAGCGCGGGGGGGGGGGGGGGGGGGGGGGGGGGGGGGGGGGTTGGCAACAACGGTCCCGGCTTGGCGTCGTACTGTACCTCGAGCCCCGCAGTCTCGAAGCCTGCAATCCATCAACCACACGATCGGGAAAGCACCCCTACCCGAAACAAAAAACCAGTGGCAGCCGCCGCGCTCAGCGTCGTGGGGCGTAGCGGCCTTCCAGTTCCAAGGATAAAACTGCCCGCCCCCCCCCCTCCCCTCATAATCTCGAAACTGTGAAGGGAGGCTTTCGACTTCAAAAGCTCGATCGAAGCGAGGGAAGGCTCGCAGGCTAAACTAGACGGGGGGTCGAAAATGAGATTCTGTTTCATCGTCACAAGAATGAAATATACGCACACTCCCCAATCGAACGGAAAAGAAAAGAAGAACAGAAAAAAGCAGTCGACTGGTTGTCCATACGTAGAGGACGGAGATACAAAAAAGACAGAAGAAGAAACACAGAAGAAAATAGCAAAGGCACAGATGAGCAAAAACCAAGGGGAGGGGCGCCCGTTAACCGTTAAAAAGCCGGTCGTAGGAGTATGTGGCATGACCTGCAATCCTGCAACCGAATCCCAACCCGGAAAAAAGACGCAAACAAACCCCCCATTAAAAAAAGCGGGGGGCATAACACCGAACCAGAAAAGAAAATAAAAGAAAAAAAAAAGTAGGGGAAAAGACTCTTCACACCCGTCAAACGAACGCCCACTCACTCCTCCCTCGGCTCCCTGACCTCCCGCGCCCGACCACCGCTGCCGCCGACGCCGTCCGCGCCCGGACCCCCCGCCAGCGCCCCCGTCCCCAGCCGTCCCATCTCCACCCGTCGCTCCAGCTCATCAAGCACCAGCAGCGCGCCGGACATGGCCTCGGTCGTGCGCCCCGTCCACTTGGCGGGCACTGCCGCGACCGTTCCCGCCGTCGGGCCGCCGCGCACCACGAACGCAGGCAGCGCCGGCACGGGCGGCACGCCGGTGGCGGCGCTGCCGCCGCCGCCCCCCGCCGCAGCCGATGCCGCTGTCGGGGCAGGGCCGCTCCCCGCGAGGCCCCCGCCCGTCGACGACCCCGCGGAAGCAATCACCCACCCGGCGGTGCCGCCACCGAGCTTTGGCGCCGACAGCGCCCGTGACAGCGGCGCCTGCGTCGTCGGCGCGCGGTACGCCGGCGTCGTTGTCGCCGCGGCCCCCGCCGCACCCGCGCGCGTCGGCGACGACGGCGGCAGCTCCGGCAGCGGCGCGGCGAGGTAGAAGCTGCGGGTGGCGGCGTCGGCCCAGGGGGGCAGGCGCGCGGCGCCGTTAGAACCGGCGGCGCTGGCGGCCGTGCGGAGGTCCTGGGCGCTGCGCTGGCGCGGGGCGCCGCCGCCGGCCGGCGAGGCGACGGCGGCGGTGCGGGCTCGCAACGCGCGGCGCTGCGCCTCGAGCTCGAGCAGGATGGCGTCAGGCGCGTGGTGCTGGGGGTGGAGCTGCTGCTGCTGCTGCTGTCCTTGCAAGGGCTGCGGTGGCGGCGGCGGCCCCGGCCGGGTTAGCGACTCTTGCTTTGCGGGCTGCTGCTCCGCGGCCGCCGCAACGCCTCCGCCCTCTGGCTGCTGGTCCGGGAGTGGCGGCAGCGGCGTACGCGCGCGGGGCGGCCGCGTCGGGTTGCTGTTGCTGCGCCCCGTGACGGGCTTGCCGCTGCCGCCGCCACCAGTGCCAGTGTTGAGTCCCGCCGCAGTCGTCGTCGCCGCACCCACGGACCCCGACGGCTGGCCCCTTGCCGCCGCCGCCGCCGCCGCCGCCGTTCCCTTGCCGCTAAACATCTCCTGCTCCAGCCACTGCCGCAGCGTCGTTCCCGAAGAGGACGATGAGGACGACCCGTCGGCCGATTGATGCGGCAGAAGTGTCGACGGCGACGACGATGATATGAACGAAGTGACCCGCGGCCGCCGCGGCTGCGGGTGCGAGTGGACCCATCCGGCTCCCTCGCGGTCGAGCGAGGTCCGCCGGTCGCCGGCGCCGGCGTCGCTGCCACTGTTGCTACTGCCGCCGCTCGACCTCTCCGGCGGCGGCGACAGCTGCTGTTGCTGCTGTTGGTGGTGGTGCTGCTGCTGCTGCTGCTGCGCCGTCGATGCTGCCGCCGGCCGCCGCGTCAGGAAACGAATGATGCCCTCGGCTGCAGCCGAAAACGCCGGAGCCGAAGGCGGCGGCGGCGGCGGTGGGTGCGTCTCGACTGTAATTCCCGGCGTCACACCGCCGCCGCCAGCGCTGCCGCCGCTCGCCGCACTGCCGACCGACGCAGCGGACCGCGACCGCGGCAGCTTGTCGCTGCTGGCAGACTCGAACGCGTCGCCGTCTTCGGACGCCGGGGTCTTCCGACCGGGACTGGCACGCCCTCCTCCGACGACGCCGCCGCCGCCGCCCGTCGGTGCGGCCTGTGGGGGCGCCGGCGGGGTCCGCTGAAAGACGGGATGCTGGTGGTGGTGTTGGCGGTGGTGGTGTTGTTGTACGGGGTTGTGTTCACCGTAAACGTCCCAGAGACCCGCGGCGGCCGCGGCGGCCACGGCCGCGGTGGCGGCGGACCGCAGGGACGGCTCGACGGCGGACGGAGTGGAGGTTGAGCGCTTCTTTATGGTAGTGGTGGTGGCTGCGGGTGGTTCTGCCGCGTTGGAACGGGAAGGGCGTCCGCGCGCCGAGTCGTGCTGGCTCTGGGCAAGGACGCTGGCGAGGGCGGACTCGAGGGCGGTGGCGTCTGCCTCGGTGTCGAGGTGGATGGTCCAGGTTGTTGTTGTTGTTGTTGTGATGGCACTGGGAGGGGAAGGTGGGGAGGATGATGAGGACGAGGAGGAAAAGGAAGTTGATGGTGGTGGTAGTGATGATGATGGTGATGATGATGTCGATGAGGCGGGGGCGGTGATTATTTGCAAGAGCAGGGAGGTCGAGGACCGGCGGGCCAACGAAGCGCAGTCTCTGTGAACGGGGACGACGGCGAGGGCGCGCTCGTTCGGGAGGGCGGACTGTGTGTGGAGTGGTAGAAACACGTGACGGGATACAAGACGGAAAAAAAAGAACACGTCAGCGCAGAGGAAGGACGTCGAATTGAGAAACAGACAGATGGACGGACGGAGATGGCGAGAGACAGGAAGAGGACAGACAGACAGGCAGAGAGAGAGAGAGAGAGAGAGAGAGAGAGAGAGAGAGAGAGAGAGAGAGAGAGAGAGAGACAGAAACCCTGCTCTTCAGTTGCACCAATCGTTTGGCAGCGAGAAAAAATAAATTTTTTTCAACGCGTGCATGCAAAAGCATGGCGACCGAACTGACACCTGCTCACCGTCTGTCGGGCGAACGGAACATGGGAGGGGAGGGAGACACACAGACAGACAGATGACCGACTGACCAACCACCACACGAATAGAGGAGCCATACAGAGAGAGCGAGACAGAGAAGAGAAAACGGAGAGAGAGACACGGAATCGATGCCGCCACGAAAAAATATAGAGAGAGGGAGAGAGAGGGAGAGACAGAGACAGCGACAGACGCAGGCAGGCAGGCAGACAGACAGACCCTAATCGATCGGGCGGCACCCCCTCTCTCTCGCTCTCTCGCCCCACCCAACTCACCGGGAAGAAGGACAGGCACCCGCCGCCGCCGCCGCCGCCCAGTTGCTGTTGCTGTTGCTGGTGCTGGTGCTGCTGTTGCTGCTGGCTGTGCAGCGGAAGCCCTACCGCGGCGAGGAGCAGCACGGCGTAGTACCCGCCGCCGCCGCCGCCGACCCTCGCAAAGCGCGTCGTCGTCTCGTCGTCGCCATTTGCTGCCAGCGCCGCCACGGCGCCGCGCCAGACCAGCTCGGTGCCGCCGCCCAGCGGGAACACGGACGACAGCGTCTGCCCGACCTGCACCGCCGCCGACGACGACGACGACAGCGATGCCGGGGCATGTCCGTGTGCGTGTCCCCCGCCGCCGCCGCTTCGGCCGAGGACCGGCACCGACCGCTTCCGCCGGAACACGGACGCCAGCTTGGACGGCGCGTGGTACTGCTGCTGCTGCGGGGGTGGCGCCTGTTGCTGTTGCTGCTGCTGGTGCGGGTGGTGGTGATGGGGCGGTTGGCGGGGGTGGCTCGTTGTTTGCGAGTGGTTGTTGTTGTTGTTGTTGTGCTGTAACTGGTAGAACGGATGCGCGAGGAACGGGTACTGCTGCGGCTGCCCGCCGCCGCTGTGGTACCTCCTCTCTTCGACGGCGGCCGCCCCCGCATCGCCCTTCCCGCCGCTCCAGCCCTTCAGCTCGTCCAGCATCAGCAGCGAGCTCTCGCGCGGCGGGACCAAGTCGCCGCCGCCGCCGCCTTGGCTGCCTCCTTGCATGGGGGTGGTGGCGGCGGCGACGTGGAGGACGGCGGTCGACGCGGACGAGGCTAGCGACGACGCGAGCGAGACGGCGGACGGCGGCGCGGCGGCGGCGGCGGCGGCTGCGGTGGAGGATGAGGACGAGGAGGCAGCGGTGGCGGCGGGGGGCGGCAGCGGGTGGAGGGTGTGGAAGGCGGGCGACGACGCGCTGCTGCTGCCGCCGGGCGACGAGCGCGAGGAGGAAGAGGAGGCCAGTGTCGATGTCGACGAGAAGCTGCGCTCCATCAACATCAGCGTCGTTGCCGTCGTCATCCGGCCGCCGTTGCCGCCGTTGCCGGTCTCGACGATCGGCGGGGGCGGCGTCCGTGTCGTCGTCCGCGTCGTCGGCTCAGCGGTGGTTGTTGTTGTTGTTGTTGCTGTCGTGTCCGCTGACATGCGGGGGAGGGTTGTGGATTGACAGGTGTTTGAGAGTGCGGGGCGCGGGGGCGTAGATAGATGGACAGATAGAGATGATGATGATGATGTTTGAGGATGGTTTCTTCTCCTTCTCTCTGTCTCTCTCCTTCTCACACACACACACACACACACACACACACACACACTATCTCTCTCTCTTTCTCACACTCTGTCTCTCACTGTCTCTCTCTCTCTCCCTCTCTGTCTCTCTCCTTCTCGACTGCGTTCTTGGGGGTCTTTTTTTGGGTTCTGCCCCTACCTGGCTGCTTTGGACCGACTGATTGAGCGACTGACTGATTTCTTCCTCTTCCTCGTTCTTGTCTGCTTTATTTATGCTTTGTGTTCCTTTTTTTTCTTTTTTTTTTCTTTTCTGTTCGGAAAGTGTACGTTCCACGGGTGTTTGCCCCCGTCCAACGAATCCCCCTTTGGCTGCAAGCTTCGAAGGGAGCCGGCTAGTGACCGATTGATTGTGAGAGAGTGATTGAGCGAATGGTCGATTGAGTGAGCGAGCGAAGCGATGGGTGTGGGTGTGTGTGTGTGTGTGTGTGCGGTCGGTCGAAAACGTGTGTGGATGTGCACAGCTGCATGCGTGTGGCCGTTCAAGGTTGAGTTTGGCGAGAAAGACTGACAGACAGACAGACAGACAGACAGACAGACTCACTAGTCAGCGTGAAAGAGATATTTGCAATCGGGAGAATCAGTTTTTGGGTTAGGGTTCTGTCTCTCTCTTCTCTGTCGCTCTCCCCTCTGTCTCTTTCCGTCGCGCCCTCGCGTTGCTCAATAAGAACAAAAAGTACCCCCCCACGGCTTTTTCTAGTTTGCTTGCGCGCGGTCTGTCTCTGTCTGCAGGCGTCTGTCTCAGCATCTTTCAAAAAGACAAAGACGTTCTCCAATCAAATCCAGTCCAAATCCAAATCCAATTCGGGACAAAATGAACGAACTAAACGAATCGAGTGTCCTCCGCCCTCTGTCTGCCTGCCTGTTCCTCTTACCTTTTCTCTCTCGCCTGGTCTCGAAACGATTTGTCCGCCCAATCGCTGGTAAAACGAACAAAAAAAAAAAAAAAAAAAAAAAAAAAAAAAAGAATAACTCAAAACTGCAACCGTGCAAAAGCATGTGTGTGTCGCTCTGTCTCTTACAAACTCCTACTGGATGTTGCATGAATTCTGCCGCCTTCGCATTAAAAAAAAAAAGCGAAATGTAAAATTACTCCACCGCAGCGGAACGGACTGCCAAGCTTTGAAGAGACGCACATCACCAAACCGAGGCGGGAGGAACTGGCAAAGAAGAAAAAAGAAAAGAGACTAATTCAAGGACAAGGAGACTGGGCAGACTGACTGACTGACTCAGACTGACAGACGGAGGGGCAGACAGGCAGAAGACGGGCCCGCCACCCACCGCGGGCCGTGTTGTTTGCGGCATGTTTGTGGAGGCTTCCAGTGTCGCGCTCGATTGAACGTGTTTTTTTTTTTTTTTAATTTTCGAAAACGCTCTTTTTTCATGCAACCTTCGGGGACTGGCCAAAGTTCCGGATCCCTGGTGACAAAACGAAAAACAGATAAAGATTAAAGGGATCAGCCCAGTGAAGTGATTGGACTGGGCGAATAACATCCACTTCTTCCTGTTGTTTGCTTGATCTGGAGTGTACCAAGGGACGAACGTGTTTGAACTTTTTGCACCCCTTGTCTTCCAAGGATGATCGCTTTGAGACTTAGTTTAGGCGCCACAACTATCAATGGCACGCCACAGTGGAGAGAGGGTTATCACAGTTGAGTAAGCTTGATCTGGTCAGCTGCGCTCTAACAGCCTCTTGGCCAGGGGATACAGATAAGGACACCCTTAAAAAAAGATATTTAAGGCAGGGCTCTTGCACCTCAGCCGTTGGGCCAAGGTGTATATGGATAATCCAGCACCCCAAAAGCGGCACTGGATTAAATGGAAAACACAGGTGAAAACCAACTATAGAAACACAAATATGTTGACATGAACTTATTCCTCTATTTGGTTCAACTGCTCATTGAAAATGGAAACGCAGTCTCGCCTTTCATCCTCCTCTTTTCTCTTCCTGAAGTCATCAGGCTGGGAAAGGTTAGCCACTCCACTGTAGGGAAAGGCTTCAACATGAGGCCGCTGATGTGCCGAGTCTGACATAGAGCAAAAAAGAGATTCCAGGTGAGGATTCATCCGCTCCAATGTCTGTCCCTGACCTTGTGAATGGTCATGGCATAAGCCAAACGCAGAGGAAGCTGAGTGTGGATAATGGTTCCAAAATCCATGCAAATGGGAGCTATTGCAACACAGTTGTACTCTCAAAACAGAGGGCTGTTGTAACTGTCCATTTTGACAATGACAAAAGCTGGAAGGGGCACGCTCTCTTCACCAAAGACAATGCCAGTGATGCGTCCAGTGGCTCCGTTTGTCAATCCCACCGACTTCCAGATGTTGGACGAAATGCCGACCCTGGCGCCGCCTGCCAAATAGATGGTGTTCTCCAACCCATTAAAAGAGTCTGCCTTTTCATTCTTGGCGCTATCTGGGTTGTTTGCGGCGAAAATCTGCACGACAGGGTTCCCCAGCTCCCTGAGCCGAAGGTTGTTCTGTTCACTGACGTCCTTGTTGGAGAAGTAGAGGTGGAGCTTGTTGGCGAACTGCTCATGATAGCGTCGAAACGGGTCAATCTTGCTCTTGATGGCCTCATCCAAGTAGTGATTCACGAGGAAAAGCCAGTCCTCCTCGCTCCTGTGTCCTTCACACAGCTCTGAAAGGATTCGAACGAACTGAGCCTGATGGTTGCTCAACCTGTTGACAGTGAATGTGAAGCAGCCTAGCCAAGGACCAAAAGTGGCTGTAGCTCTCCCACCCATGCGTCCCCAAGTTACGTGTACCTGCGGCCACATTGAAGAGAGAAGTCTCTCCCACAGGAGGTATCTGGGCCAGGTCACAGACCAGGAGGGCAGACAGTCTGCCAAAGGGATTGGCAAGCATATTCACACCAACCATTGAGTACCTGTCCACAATCAAAAGCTTTACCAAGGCAAATCTCTGCTGAAGAGTTGTGAGAGAGCCTCCAGACAGCTCAGGCCTGGTCCCACCAATGACAAAGGCCACCTTTGCTGTCAGCTCACAAGACTTAACCCTCAACAAAGGGGCCAGACAGTGCATGAATGACGTGGAACTTGCCGGTTCCAACAGTTCCGTTCAAGATGAAGAGGACCAAAATGCAAATACAGTTAGCGAATTTTTCCTTACCGCAAAAGTGGTTAAGGATTCAAATTGCAAACTATTCGAACCCTATTCCGTGGTTGCCAACCTTAGGCCTAGCCCATCTCTGGAGACCTTCTCATTTGGGAGGGCAAAAGCGCTCTCTCCCAATGGACTCTGTCATTCAATCTGAGAGTGCAATAGTGCATTCAAAAGGCCTGAATCTTCCCTTTCAAACAAGCTAAACTACTCTACAACTTCTTAACGCAATTTGAGTGATCTCCAAAGTCGTACAACGCATCTCTAACTTCACAAGCCACGCTCTCGGTAGCTACAGATCCGTTTCTGATGCAAAATGGTAGCTATGTGACTGGCCATGGCCTCCTCTTGCAAACGCTGTTCAATGTTGTAAATGGATTAAGGTCTGAGACCAAAAAATTAGTGATGTTTTGTGAATGTATACAGAAACTTAACTGTCTCCATATGGTGGTTTTCTATCATCTGAAAAAGACTACATTGGGGAAAGACTGTTCAAAAACCTGGGATGGAGATAAACGGCTGGTGTAACCCCTGGAGGCACAGTAAGGTTTGCTGCTTCTAGCAACAAATTCTGCAAGCCACATGTCTGCAACAAACTCCATCACCAGAGTCGAGTAAATTGGCTGGAATCCACTCATAAGAAGCATGCAATTGAACTTGGCGCCATGGCCCATCAATGTTAGTAAGGGAGGTAAAATAGTTCAGAGGGCTCACCACTGAAAAGATTGCACAAACGTTGACTCATTCTGTTGAATTGGAACCTCCAGATAGTTGATGAAAGTAACATTTGTCCACGCGTTTGGTATGTTTGTGACTGAACAGACTTCTCGAATGTTGACAGAATCTTTGATGTCAGCTCCACAGGTCATTGATAATTCAGGGAGCACATCACTCGAGCTACGTTAGAATAGGCACTCCAAGCAGCTAATTGGAAGTGGTTTTCCCCAAAAGGAATATTAAGACCACCTGGTTGAGCTGCCTGTGGAACTGGCAATTTGAGAAGGTGCGTTTGCCATTGATGAGCCAGCCAGTGCAGAATCAGCAGATGGGGCAGCAGTGCTATCATCAGCCTTCCTAGAATCAGCCTTGGTAGGACCAGCAGAGTCTTCCAACAACTACATTAGCATCTTTAAGTTTCTTCAGTAAAAACAACCACTCACCCAGCAAAGGTGCTGCAGCAGCAGGTGCCCGATTGTCATCAGTCCCTTCCACATTTGAAATAAGTTGGAGAAGGGACCGATTGTTTCCTTCTTTAGACAGTACAGTATTCTGATCAGATGGCCATCTTTAAATTTTGCCCCAAAAGATGTCAGAATAGCAGAAAGCAGCAGGCGGCCAGGAAAATCTCCAATTGACTTTTGCGACAGAACAGAATCTATCAACCATGAGGAATGTGTTATGAAGGACATTACACCCTGCGTTCCAAATCAGTGCGCAAAAACTCTGGGAAAAGGCAGCCTCATCCCAATAAAGCAAAGAGCTGTTCCTCTTCCAGTGGTTTCTCACCCTCCTTAGCTTGAGTATTGAAAAGGACATCATCCCCATCCTGACACAGTGTTCTCTGCAGCAGCCAGTCAGACACAGATTTTACATATGCACTATTTTGATTTGAGAAGCAAGAGTCCACAACTTTGCCGTCCTGAAAGCTGATTGCCTGTACTTCCAAGAGAACGTATGTCCTTTGCTCTCCAAATAGAGTTTGGATCCACTGGTTTCCATAAACTCTTGTGTCCATGCCACAGCTTTCTTTCTGTTTGTTTTAAATGTTTCATACATAGCTGGTGAAAGTAGTCTGTTTGGCAATCAATGAGATGCAATAACTTGAAGTCTTCAGAAACCTACATTTCCAGCACAAGAGAGGTGAAAACAATAAGCTCCATAGCGTCTTTCATTTCATCCAGCTGATGCAGAGCTGCACTCGTAAACTTGAGTGTGGTATGTGGGTTCCTCTGCAGGAGTGAGCTGAGAGAGCTGACTGTTCACTTCTAGCTTCATGGTTTGACCCCCATAAATTGGAGCACCTCCTCAACAGCAAGCCACGCAGCAGTGAAATATTGATTATTGGATGAATCAACATTTTCAGCTTCCCCAAAGGGTAGCACGTTGAAGCAGTACTTCCACACAGACCGATCAAGTCCCTCAGCCTGAAAGAATTCATTGTGTTGAGGTTGCAGTGTAGAAGGCAACATCGTGAGTGGAGGTGGCGTTGCAAGAAGGTTGAAGGGTTGAGGAACTGGGGCTTGAATTGAGAACTTGTACAAGGGAGAAAGTGTAGCAAGCGATCAAGGGCAAGTGGGTAAAACGAGCTTGTTTAGACAGGAATTGGCAAATTGGAGTGAGAGTGTCATTTTTCAATAAGAAAACTCTGCCCAATTTATACTCCTGCAGGGAGGTTGACCAGTTTTCCTGTTTTGCCATCTGAACAAGTTCTACAGACAGGACTTTGCTCTGGGGAGGTGTTGTAAACCCCTTCCCACAGAGGGAGGGTGATTTGAAATATTTAGAGCATTTCAAATCAACCAAGCTCTGTGTGGAGCCCAGTGTGCAAGCAGTGGTCTCCCCACAGAGGGGAAAATGATTTGAAATCTTCAGGAGCATTTCAAATCAACCAAGGTTTGTCCAGAGGTCTGTGTCCAGTGGCCAGTCTTCCCACAGAGGAAAGATGATTTTAAATCATTAGGGGCATTTCAAATCAACCAGTCCCTGGTTCAACATTGGTTCAGACAACAGTCAGCTGACCTGGAGCTGCTTTGAGCTGCTGGTCCAACATTGGTTCAGACAAAGTCAGGTGACCTGGGGCTGCTGTGAGCTTCCCTGGAGCTGTCCTGGTTCAACATTTCTCTGAACCCATTGAGTGTGATTCTAATTGCATTGTCCTCGCCAGTGAAGCCAAGGAAAGCAAAGCTAGAATCACCACCGCCTTCACCTAACTCTTTTCGTTGGATTCAGATTAGGCCTTTCAGCTTACCTGACTTAGTGTAAGTCGCATTGGCAGTGGCGACAAGGCCGCCATCGACATAGGAAGCTGGCTTCCTAGGCTCAAATCTCAATACATTGAGTTTTACAACATCAAGAAGGTTCATGCTGATTGGGAAAAGCAAACACAAGTTCCAAAACAAAAAAAAGTGAACTTTCACAAACTCACCTGGTTTTTCCTTTCTGGAACTCCAAGACTTGGCCCCAAAGAACAGGATACGCTTTATCAAACAAATTGCCAAATTGTCAAATTAATGGGCAAACTCTGTCACAGTTCCAGCACCAACGTAACTTGCAAGTTGAGCTGGCCACAAGAATGGCGATTTTGACACTTTCTGTATGGTCTGATATGCGTGTGAGTTCGTTTCCGAACCCTGTAGCATGGTGATCAGTGACGCGCTGTTGGATGGCTTCAGTGGCAGTCAGAAGATCTGCAGCGTGGTGGTGTCCAATGTGCTGCTATTTGGTGGCAGTGGTAGGGGAGGAAATGATGGTGCAATCGCAGCAGTGGCGATCAGCGACGAGATGTTGAATGGCATCAGCGGTGGTGGGGAGATCTGCAGTATGTTAGTGTCCATCGTGCTCTCTGGAGGGCTGACTGCTGCTGTGTGGAATTGTCGCAGGGGAGATCGCAGGTGGCGTTCAAACCGTCCTTGAAGAGTGCAAGCGCAAAGGGCAAGCTTCTGCAGTCCAAGTCTGCGATTTTCGCTATGACAAGTTCAATTTCTGAAAATCTCCTTGTGCATCGGGAGGTATGAGAATCTGCAACAATGAATCTTCTGACCTTCACTCGAAAGCCACAGCTGTTGACTCCAAAGATCCTCATTCTTCTGGAAGCTGTTATGAATCACCCTCTGGAAACCTCTGGAACCTTCTAGAACATTCCTTCATGGAACCTTGTGGAACCTTCTGGAACCTTCTTTGCTTTCCTGACTTGTCTTGTTGTCATTGGTATCATTGGTATCATTGTATTACTAATTGCTCTTTCTGGAACTTTCTTTGAGTCTTGACAAGGAAGACTCTCAAAAGTTTTAAAAGGGGGATGGGGGACCTGTCCCATCCCTCAAGTGAATTATTGTTTCCAATACAATCATCACTCCTCTCAGTTCCTTGTCTACCTTGTCCTGTCCTGCCCTGTTCCTGACATCATAATTCACTTCACCCTCTCCTACTACTCTCTGCCATCATGTCTGACCCAAACAACACCTTCCCTGATGCAACTGCCTTCCAAGCCTTGATGGACCAATTACAAGCCCTTTCAAGACAGACACACCAACTTCAAGAACAAGTCCTTCACCACCAGCACCAGCTTCAACAACAACTTCACCAACAAGAACATCAAGCTCTTCCCCTGCCCCAAGCCAACCAAGCAAGAGAGCCCAAGGTTCCCAGCCCTGACAAGTTCACTGGGCTGGCCAAAGACCTTAGGAACTTTATGGCCACTGTGGAGAATGTCATCCTTCTCCAACCTTCAAGATTTCCCAGTGAGCAAGTCAAGGTTCTTTTCACAAGCACCCTCCTGTCTGGTCAAGCTCAATCATGGTACAGATCTCTCCCAAGCACACCCACCACCCTGCCAGAGCTCTGGGAGGGGCTGGAAGCTACCTTTGGTGACCCCTACGCATCTTGGACAGCAAGATCCAAGCTCAAGCATATCAAGCAAGGAAAGCAATCTTGTGTGGCCTACACCAACCAATTCAAGCAACTAGCCAGAGACTCTGGATACAATGATGCAGCTCTGATGGAGCTGTACCATGATGGTCTCCATGAGTCTATCCAAGACATGCTCTCCCAGTCTCTGCACATCCCTGAGACCTTGGAAGAGTACATTCTCCTTGCCATCAAGATTGACAACAGACTCTACTCCAAGAGGCTGAAGCAAAGACAAGTAGGAACTACATCAAGACCTACCCCAGTTCCTCAAGCTCTTACAGTTCCTGAACCCATGCAAGTGGATGCAGTTGAGACACTTCCTAAGGGTCCTCTGAGCCAAGAGGAGAAAACAAGGAGACTGTGGCTCCAAGGAGCATGCTGTCAAGGACTGCCCAAGGAAGAAGCACCCAAACTCCCAGGTCCAGGCTCACTGAGGGGCAATTCCCTGGACCCTCCTCCAAGCTGCCCCTGTTTCATCACCACCACCAGCACCACAAACACCTCAGATTCCAAGCCCCACCAACTCACCATGGATGTCAAGATTCAACTCTCACCCAAGTCAACCATCACAACCAAGGCCCTTATCGACTCTGGATCATCCTGCAACATCATTGATGCCACCCTTGCCAAGTCTTGTGCCATTCCCACCATCAAGAAATCCACACCCCTCAAGGTCCACTTTGCCAATCATGCTCTGTTCAAGGAAATCAGCCATGAAACCAAGCTAAACCTCCACATCCAAGACTTTCCACCATCCATGGTCAACCTGGAAGTATTGGATCTTGGCTCACCCACATTCTCTGTCATCCTGGGATTACCATGGCTGCAAGCCCAGAACCCTGCCATTGATTGGGTCACTGGTCAAGTCCAACCTCCACCAATTGGAACAGTCACCCAAAACTCAAGTCAAGCCCCCAAGTCTCATGCTTGCAAGTCCTTGATTCAAGGTTCACAGCCAGGTATTAAAGGTCAACCACCAAAGACAACTCCAGTGTCAGCCTGCAGTTCACAAATCCCAGCCAAGACTCAAGTTCCACAGTTCACAGTTCACAGTCAAGATTCAAGTAGAGCTCATAGAGCTCACAGTCATGGCCAAGACTCTAGTTCACAGAACCCACAGTCAAAGATTCAAGTACCACAGTTCACAGTCCACATTCAAGATTCAAGTTCCACAGCTCACAGTCTTTGCCAAGAACAGAACTCTCAGTCAAAGATTCAAGAATCACAGTTCCCAGTCAAGAATTCATGCCCCACTGCTGAAGAGCACAGGAACTTGGACCCATCAGACCTTTTGCTGGCATCCAAGCCACCAAAAGAATATCTCCCTTATGCTGATGTGTTTTCCAAGAC
Organism: Zopfochytrium polystomum; assembly: GCA_025765615.1. NCBI lineage: Eukaryota > Fungi > Chytridiomycota > Chytridiomycetes > Chytridiales > Chytridiaceae > Zopfochytrium > Zopfochytrium polystomum. The sequence goes on from JAIVFJ010000040.1 coordinate 44,735, forward strand.
CAAGGCAGACCTGCTACCAGCTCAGAGGCCTTATGACTGTGAAATCCCACTCAAGGATGAAACTTGCAGCCCACCTTTCAAGCCACTGTACCACCTCTCTCCACCAGAAGCCAAGGCCCTCCAAGAATACATTGAAGAAATGCTGAACAAGGGATTCATCCAACCTTCCAAGTCACCAGCTGGAGCTCCCATCTTTTTTGTCAAGAAGAAGGATGGGGGGCTGAGACCCTGCATGGACTACAGAGATATCAATGAGATGACAGTCAAGAACCGCTATCCGCTGCCTCTCATCTCTGAATTACTGGACAAACTGAGCCATGCAAGGATATTTTCAAGATTGACCTCAGAGGTGCCTACAATTTGGTCAGAATTAAGCCCCAGGATCAATGGAAGACTGCCTTCAGATGCAAATACGGTCACTTTGAGTACTTGGTCATGCCCTTTAGACTTACCAATGCTCCAGCTATTTTCCAAGCCATGATGAATGACATCTTCAGGGATATTCTGGACCTTTTTGTCATTGTCTACCTGGATGATATCCTGGTATTTTCGTCCGACACTGCAAGCCATATGGGACATGTCAAGACTGTCTTGGAGAGACTCAGACAGCATCACCTCTATGCAAAGCTGGAGAAGTGTGAATTCCACAAGACCTCCATTGAGTTTTTGGGGTTCATTGTGTCTGACAAAGGGATCTCCATGGCACCAGACAAGATCCAAACTATTCTTGAATGGAAGGCTCCAAATTCCATCAAGGATGTTCAAAGCTTCCTTGGGTTTTGCAACTTCTACAGAACCTTCATTGCCAACTATTCTGCCATAGCCAAGCCTCTCACTGATCTCACCAAGAAGACCACCAAGTTTGAATGGACCCCAGCAGCAGAGCAAGCCTGGCTAGCTCTTAAGAAAGCAACCACAAGTGCACCACTCCTTAAGCATGTGGATCCCTTGCTTCCCTTCACCTTGGAAACTGATGCCTCAGACTATGCCCTCAGTGCTGTTCTGTCCCAGCCAAGCTCTCAGGACCCCCTCTGCTCCTCTGCATCCAGTGGCATATTACTCCAGGAAGCTGAACAGTGCTGAGTGTAACTACACAGTCCATGACAAGGAGTTGCTTGCAATTGTGGAAGCATTCAAATTCTGGAGACACTACTTGGCTGGTTCTAAAGGCATGTCTGTCTATTCTGATCACAAGAACCTCACCTTCTTCAGGGCAAGGAGGTTGCTCAAGCAGAGGCATGCCAGGTGGGCTGAACTGCTCTCTGAGTATGACTTTAAGCTGTGCTATTCTCCTGGCCACCTTAACACTGTGGCTGATGCCCTGTCAAGAAGAACAGACCTTGCACCTGAAGGGGGAGATGGTTTCACCCCACCATCCAAGACACACCTTTCATTGCTTCCTGACAGTGTGTGGGCCTATGCTATTTCCAAGGACCCCAAGCCTCACAAGACTCAAATCAGCCAAGAGGAGGAAAAACTTGAGATACTCAAGACAAGGCATGATGCAGCAACAGCTGGACACCCAGGAGAGCACAAGACATATGAGCTTGTTTCCAGAGACTTTTACTGGCCAGGCATGAGGAAGAACTTGCAGACCAAAAGACCAAGTCCCAAGCTAGACAACCTCAAGTTGGGACCTTTCAAGATCTTGGAGCAAATCAATCCAGTCACCTTCAAGCTGGATCTCCCTGCATCCATGAAGATCCACCCAGTTTTCCATGTCAGCCTTTTAGAGAAGTTTGTGGCCAATTCCATTCCAGGCAGAGTTGTTCCTCCTCCTCCTCCAGTTGAGGTAGAAGGTGAAGAGGAATTTGAGGTTGAACAAATCTTGGATGCCAAGTGGTTTGGAAGGACACTCAAGTTCCTTGTCAAGTGGAAAGGTTACTCAGATGCTGACAACACCTGGGAACCTGAGTCAAACCTCACTCACTGCCAAGACCTTCTGCTCAAGTTCATGACCACGTACCCCACCAAGTTGCAGAAGAGGCCTAAAAGGGGGAGATGATGTTATGAATCACCCTCTGGAAACCTCTGGAACCTTCTAGAACATTCCTTCATGGAACCTTGTGGAACCTTCTGGAACCTTCTTTGCTTTCCTGACTTGTCTTGTTGTCATTGGTATCATTGGTATCATTGTATTACTAATTGCTCTTTCTGGAACTTTCTTTGAGTCTTGACAAGGAACACTCTCAAAAGGTATAAAAGGGGGATGGGGGACCTGTCCCATCCCTCAAGTGAATTATTGTTTCCAATACAATCATCACTCCTCTCAGTTCCTTGTCTGCCTTGTCGTGTCCTGCCCTGTTCCTGACAGAAGCAGTATAAATGGAAATGATTCAGAGGTTTGAGACAACTTTTTCTTTTCAACCCACTTATATTGCCCCTCAGTCATGTGTTTCTGCCAAACCAGGTTCGATCAGCTGGCAAAGAATCATCTAAAGATACAAGAGTGGTCAAAACTCTGAAAACTTCTCATTTGAGTTGATAAATTTCCTTTTGTAAACTTTTGTGAGCCTAATTTGCAAACAACAATTTCTCTTGCAAGCAAAAGGCAAAATATTCAGTTCAAGTTCCAAAAGCAGAAGGGAGTACTTCTGCTTTTTCCGCCTAACACCAACTGACGTCTATATCTCCAAGGGGCTGTACGGACTGACTGCACCCATGGATAAGCCCAAAGGAGTTGGTAAAAAAACACTTGAAGGACTTTGAGATATAGTTGGCTTGACAGCAGTACGTGCACAGTTTCATCTGCATATTTCGAACATTTCCTTTGTTTCCCTGATAGGAAGCTGGATAAAGGAAACAAAAGATTCAGCAGTGCCAGCCAGAAGACCCAGAATGAGAGCGACACTGAATGAGGTGGTTAGTGGACTGTGGTCCAGTGGGGATGTAGAATGGCAGAATATCAATAAATGGATTAAGACAATGCTATTTCTGACAATTCTGAGCCATGGCTAAAGGAAGGGTAGAACTGGGACCCCATCCATGGGCCTTCTGGTAAATCTGGCAGATTTAGCCATGATGTCAACATCCCAGAAAATGGAGCTGCAGTGCCCATTGTGTTGGCATCTCCAGCTACCATTTTACATGAAAAAGGGAGCCAGGGCAACCAGAAAAATGGATCTCAAGCACCCACATCAATGAAAAATGGTATCTCTGAATCCCAAAAAAGGGAGCTGAAAATGGAACCCACAACTCCCAGTACAAACAGATCAAGAAATTGTTGCTACGGATCCAGAGCCCTGGCCCACAGTGAGGAGGCATCAGAGGGCCTGCTTACTTCCCAGGCCTGCTTCTGCTCTTCATGTACCAAGGCATTCAAGACGCAATAGGCGTCTACATGCAGTTGGACAACTGGTCCTACCAGAAAAGCCAATTCGTTTGATGTATACTTTTATGGTTCGGGTCGTAAGGTTTTGGTTTGACGGACACTTAACCGAGCCTACTGCAGTTATGGTCAACGTTAGGCTTTGAGGTTGCGTTACTCCTAAGAGCTTCCGGTTAAGAGGCTGTTTCTGTTAGGCTCGGTCTATCGCATCTATCCTTTCCAAGAAGCCAAAATTTCAAAAGTAGGCGCGAACTTGATGCATCATCGCGCTAGTTTCCATCTTTGCAATAATATCTATATAAAGGCAGCCAACGAGCGCTGGACGCAAATCGAAAACGTCCTATCGATCATCCAGCCCACCTCCAGTTCTCCGATGCGGAAAGGAAATGGATTTTTTTCTCTTCAACAAGGTGGTCGCCTCCGAGTTGCAACTAATTTTATAACCACAGTGGATTAGAGAATAGTGAATAATGGCAAAGGACATGTCTTGCTGATAGTTCGTCGACTATGGCAATAGCCGATTCACACTCGATCTCGTGCGGAAAATTTTGGAGACCAGCGCTCTCACTTGAACCCGCAAACCCGGCAGCTGCAAAAGTGGATGGGCGCGATCGAAAGTATCATCATCTGCTCCCCCCACCCCGCCAACCCCCCGCACTGGCGCGTGCGTGGCGGGGTTTTTTGACAGGGACAAACTGCCATCACGTGAAAAGACACCCGGCCGACCTTCGTCGGCAGGCTGTTGCGAAACGGTAACGCTGTTTGTTCATCCACCGCGCGGGTCCTCCTTCTGGAAAGTTTTGCAGCTTCCTTCCTTCCTTGCGCCCAGATTGGCATCTTCAAGATAGCATTTCCTACTTTGTTCTGTGTAATTTGCTCCTTTCCCGTGGGCTCGTTCGATGGACGCCACCCGTCAAACCAAACGGCGAACAATCTGCAACGGACCAATAGAATTTGGAAAAAGAAAAGAAAAAAAAGCCCCCGTTCGGGGACTTTAGAAATATGATTCCCGGTGGAACGCCCATGGTGCGGAATCGCGTTTGATAGGGGTTACGTTTTGCTCTGTTTCGCGAATGCCTCTATCGCAGGTGTACTTTTCAATGAGAGAGAGAGAGAGACAGACAGACAGACAGACAGACAGACAGACAGACAGATAGACAAGGACGGGAGGGAGTGGGGCAGGAGGGGAAGAGAGAGGCGGAGACGAGACTTCGAACTCGCTTCGGATGTTCGGAGGTTTACTCTAATCCGTCAGTTGGTTCACGCACACACACATCCCGTTAGCGTTTGCGTTTCGTTACATTGTGAAAAGAACGAAACGCACGAATCCCTTCAAAAGTAAAAAAAAAACCAACAAAAACGAAAAAAAAAAGGAACGCGTCGGTCCGCGTCTACGCGTCCCTCCGCCGTTACTCGCCCTGTCCCGAAATCAGAGATCATTCACAGTTTGGCGTCGCGCGTCAGTCCGACCATTAACCCTTCACCGTTAACGGCACGGAGAGTACCCTCCATCAGCCGCGACCCCTTGTACTTGAAAGCACTCCTCCTCCAGGGCCGAGCGGTCTGAAACATGGCGACTCGAGAGGGCGCCCTTTTGGCACCCGAGAGCCTCGACAAATGCTCCTCAAACTTGACCGCGAATACCGCCACTGCCGATCGGACCTGTAAGTCCTTCTTTATTTTCTTTGGGTCGTTCTTTCGATTTGGGCGTCACGTCAACGTCTCGCTTAACACCGACTGTGGACGGGGTGGTCACCCGTTTTTTTTTTTCCCCCCCTCCGTTGAAATGGGGCTAACAGCCGTCGAATCTTCGGACGCGCCTCGGAAATCCGACCAAACGAACGACAGAACCATCGCAGAAGGCCACCCCCACTCCTCCAACGTCGAGGTCAAGGAGGCCGTGCACGTGGAGGTGGAAGACGACATACCGCCGGAGCTAGAAAAGCTGCTGCACACGGAGCCGCTGCAAGGGCTGACGGACGCGGAAGTGCAGGAGCGGCTCGGCACGTTCGGGCGGAACGAGATGCCGGAAAAGCGCGTCAACCCCATCCTCAAATTCCTCTCGTACTTCCTGGGCGCCATCTCGTACCTGCTCGAAGTCGCATGCGTGCTCTCCGCCATCTTTAAAGACTGGATCGACTTTGCGATTCTGCTTTTCGTCCTCGTTTCCAACGCCTGCATCGGCTACTTTGAAGAGGCGCGCGCTGAGTCCGCGCTCGACGCGCTGAAAAACACTCTCGCCTTGAAATCGCGCGCCTGGCGAAACTCAAAGCTGGTGGAGGTCGACTCGGTCCTCCTCGTCCCCGGCGACATCATCGCCCTCCGCCTCGGCGACATCGTCCCCGCCGACTGCCGTCTCTTGGGTGTCGGCGTCATGGGCGAGGCCACCGAGGGCACGCTCCAGATCGACCAGTCTGCTCTCACGGGCGAATCCCTGCCTGTCCAAAAGAAGAAGGGCAGCACAGCCTACTCGTCGTCCATCGTCAAGCAGGGACAGATGCTCGCAGTGGTGACAAAGACCGGCATCAAGACTTACATTGGAAGAGCGGCGAATCTGATCGCCGTCACCACCGAGGAAGGCCACTTTCAAAAAGTCATCAATGCTATTGGGAACTTCCTCATCATCATCACTTGCGTGAGTAAAACCTGCTTTGCGATCACAGCGAGTCATTTAGCCGCTGACCTCGCCTTTTTTTTTTTTTTTTTATTTTTAACAACGGAACTTTCCACACCCCACCCTTTGACTGCAACCGTTGAAAGGTCATGGTGGTGATTCTATTTTTTATCCGGGTTTGGGGTCCCAATTCAAATTTCGACGACAGCGTCACTCAGCGCATGAAGGACGCCTTGCTCGACGTGCTGGTTCTAACCGTCGCGGCCATTCCGGTTGGTCTTCCAACTGTCATGTCGGTGACAATGGCTGTTGGCGCTTCGCAGCTGGCCAAAAAGCAAGTCATTGTAAAGCGATTGACTGCCATAGAAGAGTTGGCGTCGGTTTCTATTCTCTGTTCAGGTACGCCGCACAGTTTAAACCAATGCCATCTTTTTTTGGTGAAAGTTCTAACCCGCTCGTACAGATAAAACGGGAACCCTTACTCTAAACGAGCTGACGTTCGACAAACCGTATCTCTCTAACAAAGGAAACACGACAAAAAACTTGGCCGGCACAGGCGTATCGTACACGGAGGACGAGCTGTTGTTGAATTCATTTTTCGCGTCCGAGCCGGGCGCGCAAGACGCCATCGAGTCCGCCGTGCGAGCGGCGGCACGAGAACGCGTCGCTGCCCTTAAAGAACTACCCGATCACGAGCACAACGTGCCAGGATACAAAGTCAACAACTTTATTCCGTTCAATCCAAACTCAAAGTACACCGAGGCGATAGTGACCGACCTGTCCTCAAACAGCCAGTTCCGCTGCATCAAGGGGGCGCCGCAGGTGATTGTGAACATGGTTGGTGGCCACGACGACGCCGCGCGCGCCGTCAACGACTTTGCGGTCCGCGGCCTGCGCGCCCTCGGCGTGGCGCGCACGGTCGACCCGCAAATGACGCGCTTCGAGATGATCGGCATGATCTCGCTGCTGGACCCGCCGCGCCCGGACTCGGCCCACACCATCCGCGAGTGCGCGTCGCTGGGGATACGCGTGAAAATGATAACGGGCGACCAGCAGATCATCGCCAAGGAGGTTGCGCACCGGCTGGGGATGCACCGGACGATCCTGGACGCGCACAAGCTGATCGACAACGACATGGACGAGGAGGCGATGACCGACCGGGTCGAGAAGGCGGACGGGTTTGCGCAGGTGATCCCCGAGCACAAGTTCAAGGTGGTCGAGCTGCTTCAGAAGCGCGGGTTCCTCGTCGGCATGACGGGAGACGGCGTCAACGACGCGCCGGCGTTGAAAAAGGCGAACGTCGGCATCGCCGTGCACGGCTGCACCGACGCCGCACGGTCGGCCGCCGACATTGTGTTGTTGGCGTCCGGGCTCTCGACCATCGTCGACGGCGTGAAGACGTCGCGCGCCATCTTCCAGCGCATGCGCTCCTACGCGCTGTACCGCATCGCTTCGACGATCCACTTTCTGCTGTTCTTTTTCATCTCCATCTCCGCGTACAACTTTAACCTGCCGACGCGCCTCATCATTTTGATCGCGGTGCTCAACGACGCGGCGACGCTGGTGATATCGGTGGACAACGCGCGCATCTCCAAGCGCCCGGACAAGTGGCGCCTGGGGCAGCTCATCTTCCTGTCGTTCCTCCTGGGCATCCTCCTCATGCTCGTCTCGTTTGCGCACTTTTTCATCGCGTGGAAGGTCCTCGGCGTGCCCCTCAACGTCCTTACCACCGACGAGGACGGGACGGTCCGCACGATCCTCAACGGCAAGCTCCAGACGATCATGTACCTGCAAGTCTCGTCGTGCCCGCACTTTGTGATCTTTTCGACGCGGCTGCCGACCTGGTTCTGGAAATCGACGCCGTCGGTCGCGTTTATCGTCGCGGTCGCCGGCACGCAGGTCTTTGCGATGCTCATGTCCGTGTTTGGCGTGCCCATCTTCGAAGCCACGGAAATCGGCTGGGGCTGGGGCCTCGGCGTGCTCGCGGTCTCCACGGGCGTCTTTATGATCCTCGATGTCGTCAAGGTCCTCGTCATCAAGAACTGGTCGTTCGCCCTCACCGCGGCTCTGTGGCCCACCCCGAAACGCAGGGAGGAGCTCAGGAAGAGGAGCATCAAGGCGGATCGCCTCGCTCGCATCGCCGTGTCGGTCGCCAAAGTCCGGAAGGTGCTGCTGATGGCCACCGTCGTCGTCGCGTGGAAGGAGGCCGTCCGGCGCGGTCGGTCCAAGAACGATGCTGCTGCCGCAAAGGGCTGAGACGAGTGTTTCGAAGGTTGGGGGTGCTGGGGTAGGGGTACCGGTGGGGGGGTGAGGGGTGGGGGCGATCGACGGCGAGGTTGTAGAGTGTAATTTTTTGTTTGTTTCTCGTTTCCCTGGCCGTGCAGAGGTAGGTGAGGCGGAGAGGGGTTTGAAAGAAACACTTTGCCTACATAGAAAAGCGAAAGATAAAGCAATGGCAAAACTCTGTTGCGGGTTCTTTTTTTTTCGTGTTTTTTTCTGCTGCTTCTCGTACAATGCTTTTTTGTTCTGTGTGCGGTTTTATCTCTTCTTTCTCCCACTGACGTTTTCGCGTAACTCTTTTTTTTCTTTCTTTTTTTCTTTCTTTCTTTCTTTCCCTTTTGACCTCTTCCTCGAAAGCACACTACAAATATCTCTGTTGCTTGTACTCTTCCACTGACTGGTTCTCTCCTTTCTCGTTCACCTCCGCAAGCAGCTATTTTTTCTTCTGTCCGTTCATGGACCGGACCATAACTCAGCCCAAGAAGAGAGACCCGCTCGCTGATTCATTCACCTCACGACGATTAATCCGTCCTCTTCTTTCAGCTCTCATTTTATAGAGAAAAAGCGACTTTATATTGTGTGTGAGTGTGTGTGTGTGTGTGTGTGTGTGTGTGTGAGTGTGTGTGTTGTGAAGGGGTCACAGCAAGTCATTTCTTGCGAAGAAGAAATCGCCGTCTTCCACCCGTCTTGCGACCTGTTGTCGCCGCCGTCGTCACTCATCAAATTACATCTCTGTTACGGTTTCTCCTCCCCCACCTCCCTCCTTCCCCCCCTCCCTGAATCCATCGCCAAAAAGAATGCCGCGGCAGCCTTCGTCGTCGTCTGCAGCTTCTTTGTCGGCGGCGGCGGTGGCGGTGGTGGCGGGGGCCGAAGCAGATCCAGCAACGCCGCCACCAGCAAAACCACCTTCGGCGCCAGCGCCCTCGTCCGCCTTATTCATCGTGCCGCCGCCAGACCCGGTCGTCTCGGCCATCGCGCGCTTCGTCGCCCCGTTCCCGGACCGCTTCCGCCTGGCGACCCTGCTGCGGCACGCGCACCTCCAAACAGAGTCGCTCGTCGCGGGCAAGTCCTTCTCGTACGACGCCGCCGTCCGCGTCGGCTCCGTGCCCTTGCTCGATCGGCTCCACGCGTACTTTCGCCGAAACTACAACGGCGGCGTCCAACCGCCGCCGCCGCCGCCGCGCATATCCAGCATGGTGCTGGAACCGGCCGCGGCGCGCGGCGATCTGGCCGTCTTGCGGTGGTGGTCGGCGGCCGGCATCGTCGGCGAGGACGTGCCCAACGTGGCCGATCGGGTGCTGTACACGGCCAGCCAGAACGGCAACATCGAGGTCCTCGAGTGGTGGCGATCCAGCGGGCTTGCGGCGTCGATCAGCCTCAGCTCGTTGCTTTACGTTGCCAGCCAAGCCGGCCATGCGCACGTGCTGCAATGGTGGTTCGACGTGTGCCGAGGGGTTTCGAACGAAGACGGAGCGGATGGAGATAGCGGGGCTGATTCAACGCAGTACCTGCTGACGTGCCGATGGACAGTCTCCGGCGCGGGGGTCGACGTGGCCAGCGCGAACGGTCACGTCGGCGTGCTCGAGTTTTGGCGCAGCCACGGCCTCGGCGACGTGAGCGACCCGCGGTCCGCGACGCCTTACTCGGAGGCGGCCATGTCGTTGGCGTCGCGGCACGGGCACGTGCGGGTGCTGCAGTGGTGGCTGGACTCGGGTCTGCCGCTGCGGTACACGCTCAACGCGGTGAACCAAGCCAGCGCGTTCGCGCGGGTCGAGGTGCTGCGGTGGTGGCGCGGGTCGGGGTTGCCGGTGTACTACAACCACGCGGCGGTGGACGCGGCCAGCGGGCACGGCGAGGTCGGCGTGCTGCAGTGGTGGAAGGACAGCGGGCTCGAGGTGCAGTATTCCGCGGCGGCGGTGGACTTTGCGGGCGCACGGCCGGGGAAGAGGAGCGGCGCCGCGACGGCTGAGGAGACCTTGAACTGGTGGCTTGCCAGCGGGCTGCCGCTGCGCTACTCGAACCGCGCGATGGACGAGGCCAGCAAGCGCGGGGACCTGGCGACACTGCGGTGGTGGAAAGAAGCGAGCAGCAGGAGCGGCGGCGCGGGGCTGGAGCTGCGGTACTCTGAGGCGGCGCTGGCGGAGGCGACGACGGCGGGGCACGTCGACGTGCTGCAGTGGTGGCTGGACAGCGGGCTCGTGCTCCGGTTAGAGCCGGACGGCTACCGCCGCACGTACCTGAAGCTGGCGAAGCCCGAAGTGCTGCAGTGGTGGGACAAGAACGGCGCGCTTGCGAGCAGGCGCGCGGGGTGGGCGCCGGAAGCCATGGCGTGGCTGGGGAAGGCGGGACCGACCACCGTCGGGCATCTGGGTCGTGTCCTGTTTGGCCGGGGCGGCGCGGAGGCGGCACCGACGGCGGCGCCGGCGGCGGGGGCACCGGCGGCGACCACGTCGACGGGAGGACTGCAGCGGCAGTGGTTTTGGCGACAGCAGCAGCAGCAGGAACAGTAGCAGTAGTAGCGGTAGGGCGGGGCACGGCGGAGACTGGCTGGCCACCACGGTGCGGCTGGCCCGCCCGGGGAGTGAGCGAAAATGCGGACAGAGCGCCCGGGGGCTGAAAGTAGTAGGGCAGAGTGGGGGGCCGGGTTGAGTAGTGCTGCTCGCATGCGTGCAGGTTCTCGCGCGCGGCGGGCAGGCAGACAGGCAGGCAGGCCGTGGGTACGAGGAGCGATGAGGCTTCGCGGTGAATAGTAAAAAGCAAGCACACAGTAGCAGTTTTGGTTGCTTTCTGTTGTCTGTCTGTCTTCGGTCGGTCCGAGGGCGACGACCGCCTGTACGGCTCCTACTTTAAAGGTCTCAAAAGCGCAGTTGTCCCACATCCACGGAAAAACTCCCTCTACAATCTCAAACTGGATAGCTAAGTTCGAGGAGAATGGCGACGTCGATCGAGCGAAAACAGCGCGGATTTATCGAATGTCCAACGCAGAGAAGCGGACCTGAGCTCCTTCAGCCATATGAGAAGGAGCCAAATTCTCCATTTGGACGGTGGCAGCAAGAACATTTCGGGCTGCATGTGAGCGTTTCGACTGTCTGCCGCATTCTGCACGAAGGCGGGCTCACAGGGAAGGTTCTGGAGAGTCGCGCTATTCAGATCAACGTTGCGGAAATGGCTCGCTTTTGCCAAGAGCTGATAGAAATCCCATGGGACCTGGCTAACTTAGTGTTTCTTGACGAATGCAGCTTCGACAATCGAGATATGTTGAGCAGTTTTTGGAATGCCTTGCAGCAGAATACGTCCGTGCATCAGTACACCGGGCAACACTCCGTTTGAGTATTGGTGGAGCTGCGATTCATTGCCATCCAAACAATGTACTTTATTTGCGCAGCCTTTGGATCATTCCGCTATTTCTACCGGGATATTGCCCCCTTTTTCAATCCCATCGAAGTTCTTTTCAACCTCGTGAAGAAGCGATTGGAGCGCCTCTACGTCGAAAACACGAAATCAAATTGCGTCGTTGAAATTGCGACTGTTCTCGCCGAATTTGCGAACTGCCCAGTGCCGAATATTTTTTCGAAGCGTGGGTACGTGCACAACAGCATGTTTGTTCTGCACAGAGGTCTGTGTCAGGACTTGAGTGAGTTTGGATTCAATAAAACGGAGAATGAATGGTGTGTGGTTGATGAAGAGGGGGAGCAATGGAAGTTACTGACAATTTTGCAAACAGAGCTGTGGGATCACGTTGTTTCACATAGTGTGTTGGCGTTTTGCCGGAAACATCTTGTACTTAAAGTGTTATGAAGTCGGCGTGGAGGATTGAAACGCGCGTAAGGAGGGATGGAGGGTTTAAGACGCGCGTGAAATGATCACTGAAATGTAACTACACTGCTTTTGGCACTGATGGACGACGAAAATGGGATGAGTGCTCAAGGATTGAGTAGATTCTAGATATAATGAGGGTGATGGCTAAAAAAAAAAAAAAAAAAAAAAAAAAAAAATGAATGGTGCGTGGAGCAATATGGGCTGCGAGGACTTGGAAATGAAAACATAGTATCAATGTTGGTCGGTGTGTTTCCGTGGTGGCAGTTCTGAGCTCATTCTCAGCCGTGCGTGAATGAGGCCAATGATGGTGCTGTTACTGCGCGCAAATTGATCTCGCATTTCAGCATCGGTCGAACTGTCCAAAGGATATCAACGAACTCTTTGACCTCAAAGTGCAATCAGGGACGGCGCGCGCAATATTTAAATACAGCATTATAATTCTTGGCCTCCCCTTCTCTTTTTGTGTGAAAAAAGAAGCAAATTGAGCCCTTCCTCCTTGTCAGGAGGGACTGTTCCTATCAACATAATTGTCACGCCAGTGTTCAGAGGAAAGGCGTGCAACAAAAAAAGAAAAAAGAAGAGAAAAATTGAAAGAGAGAGCGTGTGAGTGAGTGTGTTTGCTTGCATCGTGCGACGCGCAGCTTAAACGGCAAAGCTGTTATTGAGCCGGACTGTCTAGACAGACGGGCAGACAGACAGCCAGACAAGCAGCCAAGAAAGAAAGAAAGAATGAAAAGTAACAACAACAATATGGCGACCCCCACTGCGGCGGCAACCCCGCCACCGCCTTCCTCCTCATCCACCACCACATCCACGCCATCCACACCCACTGCTGAGGATCAGCAGCTGCTGATGGAGCGTTACCACCGGCGGCTGGCGATCGAGTACATGATGCTCCAGGCGTGCTGCGACGGCCACACCGCCACCGTACTGGAGCTGCTGGCGTCGTCCGACGCCGCCGACGCCATCCGCGTGACTAACCACGCCGGGCAGACCCCGCTGCACATCGCCGCCGCCTACGGCCACATGGCCCTGGTCGAGATGCTCGTCTATCGCGGCCACGCCGTCCTGGACGCCGTCGACGCTTATGACAAGACACCAATGCAGCTGGCCGCCGCCCACGGCCACCGCGAGGTCGCCGACTTTATCGCCCAGCAGCTGGAGCGCCAGCGGCTGCACCAACTGCAGCAGTCGCCCACGACACTCGCTGCTGCTTCTCCAACTGCTGCTTCTCCTGCTGCTGCTTCTCCTGCTGCTGCGCCGCCGCCGCCGTCGGACGCACGCCAAAGACTCGAGCAGTGGCTCGGCCCGCCCGTCGAGTTTGCCGACGACCTCGAGCGCCACGGCGACGCCTTCGCCCCCGGCGCTCGCTCCTTTTACACCGAAGCCGTCCTCGCATGGCTCAAAATGACCAACGTCACGTCCAACGTCCTGTGGCTCAACGCGGGCTCCGGCTTTGGCAAGTCCGCCATCGCCTGGCACTTGTCGCAGACACTGCCGCTGGCCGCCCCACGCTGGGAGTCGGCGGCCGGAGGCGACTCGTGGTCGCTTGGGGCAACATTCTTTTGCAGCCGCTCCGACACCGTCCGCCGCGACCCGTTCGCCTTCGTCGCCACCGTAGTGCTGGACCTGTGCAGCGCGTTTCCTTCGTTCGAGCGCCACTGCCTGTCGGTCATGGCCCAGGACCAGCTCTTTCAGCGCATCCGCAGCAGCAACAGCGACGACTCCTCCACCCCTACCACCACAAGCAGCAGCACCAGTTCCCTGCTGGACGACCCCGAGGCTGCCTTCCAGCGCCTCGTAGTTGACGGCCTGCGGCAGGTGGGGCCCGAGGAGCGGGTGCCCGTCGTGCTGATCATCGACGCCTTGGACGAGCTTGGTCCCCCGACGGGCGCTTACCGCAATGAGGCCATCCCTCCCGACGCCGCCGACCCCGAGCTGGAGTCGAAGCGCGTGTTCCTGGGCCTCCTGTCCCGCCTGCTGCCGCAGCTGCCCGCCCCGTGGGTGCGCGTGTTTGTGACGGGCCGACCGGAGCGCGACGTGCACTACGCGATGGAAAAAGCCTCGGCGATGCGCTTGCCGCACGTCGAAAGCACCGACGCGGGCGACATCGATGCCCTCTCGACCGCCATCGTTGGCCGGTCGAGCGTTCTCCAGTGGCCGAGCCCGCCGAGCGCCGACACGGTGCAAACAGTCGCCCGGAAAGCGCTGCTGTACCAGTCGTGCAGCCCCCTCTACACGAGGCTCGCGTGGATGCATTTGGAGCACTTCGACGGTGTGCAGAAGCGCGAGCAAGTCGTTCAGAGCCTCGGTGCCGGGGTGGACGGACTCTACCGACAGATGCTCGCGCATCGATTCGATTCGGACAGCCAGTACAACAACTTTCGTTTGGTTCTCATGTTGATTGTTGCGGTGCGGGAGCCGATGACCCAGGACGAGCTCGCACACCTCTTGGGGACCCCGTCGTTCGTAGTCGGGCAAATCTTGGCCCAGGTTGGTTTTTTTGTTATCAACGCTGTTTCAGAGGGGAGTATTGGTGGCGGTTGGCAGCCGAAAGGACTTTTTGCAGAAAGTATCTAACTCGTCCGCGTGTATTCTCCAGCTCGGCGGCTTGGTCAACAGAGTGGACCAAGGCCGGATCAAGCTTATCCACTACACCCTTGCGGACCACTTGACCTCGCCGGAACGTTGCCAGAACCGACAGTTCTTCATCAGTCGCTCCGAGGGCAGCCACAGGGTCCTTTCGGCGTGCATCAAGGCCATGATGAGCCGCGCCGGCGACCTCTCTATTTCAGAAAAGGCGGCGCTGCTCTCCCGCAGCGGACAGCGGCGCTGGTCCGTGTCGCGCCTGGTCGAGGACGGCGCAAACGCCGCCGACACTACGGACCCGGAGTCGCGGGTCTTGTCGTACGGCGCGCGATACTGGCTGTGGCACCTGCGCGACGCGATCGTCGACGGGTCTTTGCGACTCATCCTGGGCCTCGACGACGCGGAGCCAACGACCTTTACGCTGCCGCCGGGCAAACCATTGGACGACCCGCACTCGCTGGCGTCGCAGTGGGTCCTGTTCTGCGCCCGCGACGCGTTCGGCCCCGCCGCGCTGCTGCTCGGCTGGGAGACCCGAAGCCCGACGCTTATCGCCGCCGTACTGGACGGCGTCCGCGCCGCCGCGATCGCGGGCCGCGTCGCGGACGCAGGGGAGGCGATCCGCGGATTGTTTGTCGACGTCGCCGCCGTCGCGTCGCCGTGCTTCTCGCCGATGCGCTCGCTGCCGGCGGCGGCTGCGCCGTCGTCGGACGCGGCGTGCAAGAGGAGCGGCGCCAAGGCGCGGAAGGTGGTCAACGACGACCCGGAGGCTTTGTATGAGTTCTCGGAACGTGTCGGAGCAAGCGGGTATGGAAAAATGCTGCGTTTTCCCCCCTTTTGCTTTCTGTTGGGGAGTTGTCATTGTTATCGACTTGGAACCGTCTCTTCTTCACGTTCGGCGGCTTTCTTTCCCGCGCTAACACCTGTTGTCAACGCCCCCTTGCAGCGTTGGGAAAGTCGAGGTCTTCAAGGTGCGTCAACGTCCTTCCAGCCCTTTGCTTCGTTTTTTCTTCTTTTTTTTTCAAAACGCTGTTTCCCAGGATACTAACTTTGAACTTTTTTTTTTATTTCTTTTGCACGCAAAATATAATTTGTATAGGCGAGGGCGAAGAAGACGGGTCGTCCCGTCTCCATCAAAATCGTCGAACTCGACGAAGACGAAGACCAGACGCTGTTGATCGACGAAGTGACGCGCCTCCGCGGCATGTCGAACGTGAACATTCTCTCGTACAATTGCCATTCCGCTAAAACCTTGATGGGAACTGGAAGCGTGTGGGTGAGTCGAGGCTCTTTCGTTGGAACGAGAACAAGATTTCCTTTTTTCCCCCTTTTCTTGTTTTTTTTCTGGGGGGTTTTTTTTTTCATCTGCATTCCTAATTAACCCAATCACACTCTTCCTGTCATGGTTTTCAGATTGTTACTGAAAGTTGTGGAGGCAGTTCTCTCGAAAGTGCCATTCTCGGTGAGTCCCAGACGTAATTGTATTTGTTTTCTTCTCAAACTTATTCTTTTCCCCGCTTTTTCCCTGGGCCATAAGACTCGCAAAATCTTCTTCAGGAGCACGAGATCGCCGCCGTCCTTCGCGAGGTCATAAAGGTGTGGTCGACGTCAACAAAGGATTTTTTTTGGTCGTCAACTTCTTCTCTTTTCGTTAGGGATTATGCTTCTTGCACAGGCTCAAGAGGAACCACGGCAACATCAAACCCGGTAAGCGGGGGCCTGGGCCTGGCTCAATACGTGGACGCTTTCTTCAGAGATTAAGAGGCTCGTTTTTTTTTTTTTTTTGTTTTTTTTTTTTGCTCGCTGCAGGAAACATCTTTTTGACTGACAGCGGAGAAGTCAAACTGGGTGAGGACAAAGATAAATTTTGTGGGGTTTCCGCCGAACGTTTTGCTAATACACGCACCCCCCTCGAAACCCCCCAAAAAAAAACCGCCAACGCCCTCGCAGCGGACTTGTGGCTGCCGATTTCAATGCTGAGCCCTCTTCGGTGCCTCCTCCCTCTCAACTCCTACTTTCTTTTTTTTTTTTCGACCACACGTTTGTTGAACTGGTCAAACGGAAAAAACTGAACGCTTAGACAGGCTGGCGCCCGAAGAAATCCTGGCCGGACTCAAGAACTTGAAGGTACACAGCGCGTTTCGTTTCTCATGTTTGTTTTTGTTCTCTTTGGTGCGACTTTTTGTTGCGGTGTACTAAACTCCTGAGGGGTATTGGGGTGGGGTTAGGCCGACATCTGGGCTCTGGGGATTATTGCGTTGGAACTCTTCGAAGGACGAGGCTTGCGAACGGCACCGCGCCCGGTCGACGTGTCGTCGAATTATGCGAACCTGCCTGCTTTCAAGAATCTGCGGTAGTTGTTCCTTCCTTGCCTTCTGAGCTCCCTCGTTTTTGACCCCGCCACCAAACCCAAACGGGAAAAAAAAAAAAAAAAAAAAAAACCTACTCTTCCAGGTCCGACGAGTTTAATGATTTCCTTCAAAAGTGCCTGCGCAAAGATCCGTCCTTGCGGCCCACGGCGAAGGATCTCCTGAAGGCAAGTTTGCCTCATTTTTTTTTTTTTTTTGTAATTTTGTCAAATTAGCTGGTCCCTCTCTAACCCGCCTCTCTCTTTCTCCCCCCCTCAAAAAACACCAGCATCCCTTTGTCCGCCAACGCCCGCGCTCTGCAGAGCTCATCAAGCAACTGCTGGTGCGCTCGCGCCTGCCCCCCGGGACGCTCCGAGCGCACGATGACGACGCCGTCGACGGCGGCGGTGGCGGCGAGAAAGACTCGCGGCGGCGCGTGCCCGAGAAATACCTCTCCGCGTACCACTACGCCGAGCCGCCGTTCGCCGCCGCCGCCGCCGCCGCGGCGTCTGTCGGCGGGGGGCCTACCGGCCTCCACACGGCGGCGGCCGCCGGCCTGGCGTCCCTGCTGCGCGACACGGTGGTGCGGTGGGTGGTGAACCCGGCGACGCCGCCGTCGCCGGTCGGCAAGCGCGCGAACAACGACAACAACAACAACAACAACAAGAACAACTCCCGCCGTCAATCCGTCGGGGCGGTGACGGGCGGCCGCGAGCGCCTTCGCCGGGTGTGCGCGGTCGGGGTCGCGGCGCTGCGCAGGCTGTCGGTCGCGGCGGTGTTTATGCTATTGTTTGCCGTGGTGTTCTGGAGGATGAGGACCGGGACCTAGACGGAGGAGGACTACGGGATGGAATAGGCTGTGAAATTTTGTTCTTTGTTCATTTTCAAATTTTTTTTTTTTTTCTTCTTCCCCTATTCCTCCGAAAGGCGGTGTATCTGCTCCCGCACGCTCTTTCCCAACCCCAACCTATCCTTTTTTTTCCGTCCTCCTGAACATTCGTTTTTTTTTTTGTGTACACAACCAACCTTCCCCAACCCTCGCTGGTGGCTCCCAATATCCCCTATCCCTTCCCTCTTTTCACACCTTCTCCCCTTCCTTTCGCAGTAACAGAAAGAAAGAAAGAAAGAAAGAAAGAAAGAAAGAAAGAAAAAACCCCCCCGATTTGTGCTGTGGCGGGGGGACGGGCAGTTCTTCTAGTACACACATCGCAAACACGCTTGCGCACACACAGACACACCATTGTATAGTTTGTCCCAAAGTCCGGCCGTTCCCCCGCCAGTTATCACTCTGTGCCAACGCTCCGAAAGAGGGAGAGAGAGAGAGAGAGAGGGCACAGAGGGGCATGAAAATAGAAACAGTAGTAAACGGGCCATGAGTTGAACCGATTTCGACGACAAAAAAAAAAAAAAAAACAAACCCCCAAAAGAAGAAAAAAAAAAATTGACAACGAATGCGCCTTCACTCAACCTACACAACCACTCCAACCTCCTTCCTGCACAAGCACTCCACCCCCCCCCCCAGGGGCCAAGGGGTGGAGTGCTTGTGTAGGTTGAGTGACTACCCCGCCCCTGCTGGTTTGTTGTTTTATCCTTTTTTGTTTGTTTGTTTGTTTGTTTTTTTTTTCTTGTTTTTTTTTTTCTTTTTTCAGATCGGAACGCGGCCGGCCAGCAGCGCCTCGACGTCGCTCTCGAGCGCGAACCGCTGCATGGCGTGCGCGAGCGCGGCCAGGTTCTCGCCGAGCACGCGGGCTCCGGGGCCGCGGAGCGAGGCGACGGTGTCGCAGGACTGGTGGTAGCAGGCTTTTGGGGGCGGAGGGGGGTCAGTGCAAGGAGGATAAAAAAAAAAAAAAAAAATAAAAAAAAATAAAAAAAAAGAAAGAAGGAGAAAGAGAGACTCCTCACGGTCGAGAACCACGCCGGCGACGCCGCCAAACAGCTCGGCCTGCTCGTGCGTCTTGGTTTCGTCCTCGCCCGTGATCACGCCGCCGGCTGGGATGCCTTTTGTGTGTGTTGTTGTTGTTGTGTGTGTGTGTGTGTGTGTGTGTGAGACAGAAGAGGGCACCGTTAGGTCCTCCGTTCGCCCAAACCCCCCAAAGCAACAGCCCACCCACCCCTCCCTCCTCCTCATCCCACCCGCGCCTCACCCCTCTCCATAAACGACACAAAGTCACTCCTTCCGTTAAAAGCAAACGGCACCGTCGGCAATCCCGCCTTTCTAAACCATCCCTCGATGACCTCCTGGATGACGGTCGCGGGCCCGCGCAGCGCGGCGTTGTGGCCGCCGTCGTCGTCGTCGTCGTCGTCGGGCAGGCCGCGGCCGTCCCAGACGCCGCGGACGTAGTTGGGGCTCGCGATCATGTCGGTGTCGAGGGTGAGCTTGACGCGGCCGAGGTCGGCGGCGGAGAGGTTGGCGGCGTAGAACTGCGAGCCCTCGAGGCCGGACTCTTCGGCGCCCCACCAGGCGAAGCGGACTTTCTGATTGTTGTTGTTGTTGTTGTTGTTGTGTGTCGTTGTGCCGTGTGTGGGTGGTGGGTGGGTTTAATAAAAATAAAAAAAAAAGGGCGTAGGGTAGGAAGAGCGCCCCAACCTGCACGGTCTGGTTCGCTAGGCCCGAGCGGGAAATGGCCAACGCGAGCTCGAGCGTCGCCATAGCACCGGACCCGTCGTCGTTGACGCC
Source organism: Zopfochytrium polystomum (assembly GCA_025765615.1). Taxonomy (NCBI): domain Eukaryota; kingdom Fungi; phylum Chytridiomycota; class Chytridiomycetes; order Chytridiales; family Chytridiaceae; genus Zopfochytrium; species Zopfochytrium polystomum. Next base: position 64,387 of record JAIVFJ010000040.1, read on the forward strand.
CGGCCCGGCCTCGACCGAGTCGAGGTGCGAGCCCATCAGCAGGACGCGGTCGGGGTCGCCCGTTTTAGTCTCTGCGAGGACGTTGCAAGTCTCGACGGGGCCGTAGGTGGTGTTGACGGCCAGGTCGACGCGGAGGCCCTCGGGCGCCACGGCGCGGAGCAGCAGGTCGTAGCCGGCCTCCTGCGACAGCGCGACGACGGGGACCGTCTGCAGGGTCGCGGCGTCGAGGTCGGAGGCGCAGAAGAGGTACGGGAAGGGCGGTAGCGCGTGGGGGTAGCCGGTCAGGGGCGTCGGGCGCTGGTACAGGAGCACGCCGCGGGCGCCGGCGCGCACCGCCGCTGCGGCGCGGTCGCAGGCGCTGCGGCAGGTGGGGGTGCCGCCGAGCAGCGGGAACGAGAGGCGCGCGCGGCGGCGGCGGCGGCCGCGCCGACCGCCGTCGCCGCCGCCGTAGTGCAAGAGATCGCCGGCAGAGGACGACGATGAGGACGACAACGACGACCGCGCGGGGGCGCCGTCCCAGCCGACCAGGGCCACGGCGTTGCGGTCCTTTCCAAAGGCGGCGAGGTCCAGGGCGGGGTCGCATCCGAGCACGTGGACGGTTCTTGCGGCTTTCACGACGCCCGAACCGGAGCCGACGGCGGTGGCGACATCGGCGTCGGCCGAGTAGTTTCGCAGCAAGCCGGCGCCGCCTCCGCCGGCGGAGGCTGCTTCCGCGACGTCCACGGCGGCCAGGGCGGGCGGCGCAAAATCGGTCTGGGCGAGGACGGAGAAGGGCTGCTTCCACACCGCAAAGTCGGTGTGGTTGCGCAGGGCGGCGACGACGTAGTCTGCGGCGGCGGGGTGGCCGCGGGCGGTGGCGCGCGAGCCGCGGCCTGCGGCGGCGGCGAGACGCTCGAGGTCGGCGAGGCGCTGGATGACGTGGGCGGGGCTGGCGACGTCGGCCAGCTGCGGCGGGGGTCCGCCTCGGCCCCAGAGGTGCGAGAGCCAGACGAGGACGGCGAGGCCGACGACCAGGAGGCCCTTGAGCGAGAAGGCGAGGAGGACGAGGACGGTGGCGATCAGGGTGCGGCTCGTGCGTTGCGGTGCGGGCGGGGTGCCGTTGTCGTTGTCGTTGTCGTTGTCGTTGGCGGCGGCGCGTGGTGCTCCCTGGGCCTCGGCATCGGCATCGGCGTCGACGGCGTCGCCGTTGGTAGATGGGGGGGCGGCGGCGGCGGCGCGGGTGCGAGTGGCCAGGAGGGGCGCCGTCTCGTCGCTGCTGCTCATATGCGGTGGTATAACTGGCGCGATCCTCGTTCGTTCGTTCGTTCGTTCGTTCGTTCCAGTTCTTTCTGATGAGAAAGTTCCGCCCGCCCCCGCAACCACCAAGGCCAGAAATCTCCAATGCAGCCACAATCGCAGCCAATCAAATGGCTGGCCCGAAGTGGGTGGTGCCACAGCATTGTGCAATCCTCAAGTTGTTACATTTCCTAACTCCTGTCAACGATGCAAATACCGTGATTACATACGTAAATACTAGCACGTTCAGGATTGAAAGCGGGCTTTCGTTCGGTGATAGGTTTGCTTTTATCTAGGTTTTGAAATGTGACAACTGCACTGTTTTGCAATTCGCACCAGAAAAATACGCGATTGATTATTTTCTTAGCCTGTGTCGCTTATCGCTTTGGGCGTATCACGACAATTATACACAATGATTGCGACTGGTCACAGAGCCAATGATTATTGATTTAGCAGCCACAGGATTCTCCAAAACGCACCAAATTTACGCAGTGCGTAGAGAAACGACTCGGCATGCTTCGTTTGAGATTTATATTGAAAAATCTGACCACAGAAAAATTACGGAAAGAAGTCTTTTGGGCCGGTGGTCAAGGACTTTCTTTCCGAGTCTCCAGTCCCAACTGAATGCGGCAATGGCGGCTGAGCGAAGCTGTAAGTGTGCGTGTGTGCAAGGGATGGATGGTGTTTGGTTTGATGTATGTAGTAGTGTGAAAGAAATCCAAATTTTAGTTTCGGCCTCTCCTCCTCTCTCTTACCCGTGCTTGGCCGTCTCCAAGGCGCTCGGCTCCAGGGAAGAGGAGGATATCTGACTGCGGGGCCAAGGGAAGAAGGTAATTGGAGGGAAGGAGCGCGTTCACCAGGTTGGGGATGTTGTCATACCACTTTTTCATGTAAAAGTGCTTGTACATGAAAAGGTGGTGTGACAACATCGTTCAAAGCGATTTGATTGATTGATTGGTTGGTTGGTTGGTTGGTTGCGGGCAGAGTGTTTGCTTCCTGGTCAAGCCGCAAACGAAGAGAAAGCGTGTGTGTGTGTGTGTGTGTGTGTGTGTGTGTGTGTGTGTGTGTGTATGTGCATGAGTGTGTCTCTGTCTGTCTGTCTGTCGGTCTGTGTGCGTGTACACGTGTATCCGTGTGTATACGTGTCAGCATTGGGAGGCGCAAGGCCGGCTGCTTTGCAGTGGATGGTGGAGACTAGGCACGAGACAGTGGACAGAGAGGAAGAGAAGGAGAGAGACAGAGTGAGAGAGAGAGAGAGAGAGAGAGAGAGAGAGAGAGAGAGAGAGAGAAAGAGAGAGTCAGAGACAGAGAGGCAGAGACAGAGAGAGAGAGACAGCGTCTTCGCATGTGCGCAGTTTCAAAGCGACACGGGAATCATTGAAAAAAGAAAAAGAAACAAACGTAAAAATATTTACATTACATATAGAAAAGAGAAAAGCCTGCCTGAACAGCCCTTCTTGCCCTTCTTGCCCTTCGCCTTGCCTTGCTACGATGGACCATCACCAATACCGTCCCGTCGTCGTCGCCGGCGCCGCGCCGTCCGCAGCCGCAACAACAGCGGTCCCCTTCGTCGCCACTGCCGACGGCAGAGACAACGCCGCTTCTGCCAACTATAACGCAGCCTCATCCAGCTACCACTACTACGACTACCAACAGCAACAGCAGCAGCAACAACAACAACAACAGCAACAGCATCACCAGCAACCGCATCACCACCACCACCATGGCGACTCGGGCTACGACGGTTTCGGCGACGGCGGCCGAGGAAAGCAGCCTGGCGCCGTCGCCGGCGACACAATGACCCGAGAGCGCGGGCCGCGGCGGCAGCGGCGGCTCGCGCCGCTGTACGGCATCTTCTTCCTCGCCACCTGGGTCGCCGCCAACATCGCCGTGGTCGCCGGGCTCCTCTACATCCACGACCGGTCGGTGGTGCAGCAGACGGTCGGCGCGCTGCAGCTGGGGCAAGTCGTCGACGCGCTGAAAACCGTCTACACACAGGCGAGCGGGATCCTTCTGACGTGCGCGCTGGCGAGCTCCATCGCGGGCCTGCTAGCGCGGAAGAACTCGCGCATGGTGAAAAACTACGGGACGCTCGTCGTGCTGTCGGACCGGTCGTGGGAGAACCTCGGCGGGCTCGCGAACTTCCTCGACGCGCACAAGCGGCGGTGGGTGTCCGCCGCGTGGGTGCTGCTCGCCGTCGCGTCGCTGCTGTCTACGGTCCTGCCCAACTTTTTGAGCTTGGTCTTCCACCAGGTGCTCGTCAACGTCCCGCAGCTGCCGCCCGTCGACACCGCGCTGATGCTGCCGACGCAGAACACGGTCAAGTACATGGACGCTTACACGCAAAACACGGTCGCGGCCGTCTTGTGGGCGACCGGCCAGCCAAAGGAGTCGCTCTTCCGCGGGAAGCTGCACAACATCACCGCGACCGTCTCGGACCTCGACTCGTCGTCGTCGTCGTCGTCGTTGCCACCGCCGCCGCCCGCGTCGCGCAACGCCGTGTTCCTCTCGGGCCTGCTGCCCGACAAGTCCAACGCGACCGTGCCGGGGGTCGCCGCCGACGTGGTGTGCGAGGCGGCCACGGACACGACGACGACGTGCGCGGCGGGCGACGGTGGCTGCGGCGGGGAGCTGCACTGCACGCCGTACGCGGGGCAGCACGGCGAGACGTTCGTCAACGTGACGTCGTGGGGCGACGCGTACACGGTGGGGTTCTGCACGAACACGACGTTCAACGACCGGTTCCCGCTGTGGAACGAGACGACGGGGTACGCGGTGGCGGTGCAGCACCGTTCGCGGCCGGGCGGTGCAACAGTGCAGGTGCGGAGCTTTTCGATGCGGTGCGCGCTGCGGACGAGTTTCGGGCGGGCGGCGATCGACGCGGTGGACGGGTCGGCGGCGCGGTTCGCGCCGGCGCCGCTGACGACGACCAACGCGCAGGCCGGGGAGCCGTTCCAGAACCCGCTGGCGGGCCTGGGGTACCTGGAGCGGCGGGACGACGGGTACTCGGCGCTGTCTTTGCAGAGCTTCTGGCTGGCGTTTGGCAAGAACTCGACGGACGGCGGGCCGGGGGCGCTGACGTTTGTGGACGAGTCGACCGAGTACATGGTGCAGCTGGTGGAGGGGCTTGGGTACATTTTTGCGCTGGCGCCGTTCGACGCGGCGATGGAGGTGCAGACGGTGCAGGTCACGACGTGGGCGGCCACCGTGGTGTTCAAGATCAACAGGGCGTACTTGGCCGGGTTCGCCGCGCTCGGATGCGTCACGCTCGCTCTGGCGCTGGTGGTGATCGTGCCGGCCGCCGCCGCCGCGTCGGCGCGCGGTGGGAGCCCCGTCGCGGGGTCGCTCGGGCCGTACGCGCTGAGCGTCATTTTCGCAAAGTCGCTCGTCACCGCGCCCGCCGCCGTCGGCCCGCACGGCGGCGCCGCGGACTTTGATGAGGCGAGCAATAGCCGCTTGGTGGAGAAGTGGGACCCGGAGGTGCTGGACGCTGCGTGAGTATGGTTTGGAGCAGTTTCACACCGAAAGGGCGTGCAGATAGCCGCGAGGAAGGGTTTCACCCAGGAAATCGAAAGAATATTCAATTTTTATCAGCTTTCTTGGTCGGAGCGAATATTATTGAAATTTTCAAAGAAAGAAATCAAACAACAACAGCTTTTTGGTGTGTGTGTGTGTGTGTGTGTGTGTGCTTAGTGTAAATAGGGCGAATGCGAGTGCATCGGGTTGCGCATGCAAGAAACCTGCCTGTCTGTGGGTTGATCGTCCTGAGGGCTAATACGCTCATCTTGTCGACGTGCCGATGTGCCACCGAGGTTTGAGCGGACACTCGCCCCCGAGTGCCTTCTGCAGGGAAGCAGGTAGCAGACGTCGACGCCTCCGCGGGCGGGCGGCGGGCGTAGTCTCTAGTACATGGATCACAGTACGAAATTCCGGGTATGGGACATTCAGACAGGAGCCGTTGTAACCACGCTGGATTTTTCAAAGAGCTCCCACGAAGGCAACTGAAAACGAGCCTGCAATGAAGGACTTCGGCTGTGGGATATTCGCTCCGGGCGGAAAATCAAATGCTTTGTTCAGACCCTCGGAGAAATTGCGGTTGACCACCAGTCCGTCTGTTTTATCAACGGGGTCAGTTTTAAAAAAGCTTGTGGGGGTTGTTTTTTTTTTTTTCGCGACACCCCAAAAAGGGGAAAAATTACCAGCCGCCTCCACACGCATGTAGAACAGCCAAGAAATAGATGTGAATTTTGGTGTCGGAATACCCTATGCAGATGAGGTTTGATAAAGTGCATATGAATAAAGCTCGATCAAACAACAACAGGAGGTGGTTGCGCGCTCCCAGAATTTTGCGAAAACGCCTTGAAATCAATTTGAAATAAAGTCAAAATCAAGTCAAACTTCACAATGATCCACTCTCTCTTGGGGGACCTGTGCAAGGTCTGCACCACCAAGTGGGCATCCTGTCCAAGTCCCACCCACACCCACTGCAACTCCTTTCTTCGCCTTCAATCCAACAATCTGTACCAGTTGGTAGGCAGGGGTTGGCCCCCTCGCCTCAGCAACAACACCTGGAACTGCACTCAAACTTTCTGAACTCCACGCCCAATATCTGAAAACAACATATAATCTGCTTGAAACTCTGGAAAATTTTCTTGAACTTAATCTGAATGTCCAGCCAATGATCCGCAATTCAAAATCCAACGGGAAGGGGAAGGAGACTGAGACTGATCCCACCGCTGACACCATGGAAACATGATCAAGTCAACCAGATTTCTCACGCAAGGGTACAGAGTGGCACAGAGAAAGATCCTTCAACTTTCCCTGCAAGTCCGTCTCCCACTTCTTCGGCGCAGATGGATAAATTAACTTTGGCAACATTTGGTGGTGGTCGGAAAGGGGGATGGTTCAAGATCAAATCAACCTGGCGTAGATGTGCCTGCACACTTAACCCTATCTTTTCAACCTGGATGTATTCGCTCCAACTCCGTTGCCGAAAAAGGAATCTGCAACTTTGAAAGTGCATACATATGAAAGAAGAGAAACGTGTCAAGAAGCAAGAGAGAGGCGCCAAGCAGAGAACCAACAAGCAAGAGAAGCAAAGAATCGCGACTTAGTCAAGAAATAGAGAGAAGGTCGGGCCACCGTCTGTCTCAGAGTCAATCCACCCGTGCCCTTTTGGCCTATGTGCCCCCCCTTCTGCTTTCACTTCTCCCTGGACCCCCCGCACTGCCTGCTCCACACTGGATCTTAATTCGTGATGATGACAGACCGCGCAAACTCCCTCGCGTACAGCCGCCATCCACTCCTGGATGCTTACTCCCCCACCTATCCATGCTGCCCACCTCCACCACGGCATCTGCCTCCTCCTCTTCCTCTGTCCCTCTGAGGCAATCTGTGTGGTTTGCAAGTCCTCCACGCATCTTAGCCCTTACCCCTACCTTACTGGATCCACAGTCGATGATTGAGCATCGGGCGAAGTAGTGTAGCAGTCAACGTGCAGGTGAGGCGATCCAGCCAAAAAAGACGGTCCGAGTTGGCCCAAACGAACGCAACGCGCCACAGTGGGATGCTTTGTGAAAGTAGGATGGACGGGTAGGTGGTTAACGTCAGAGATGTATGTGATTGATTGCGAGTTCTGGGCAACCAAACTCGGCCCAAAAAGACGGCGCCTCGAGGGAGGTAAGCGACGCTCGAAGGACCCTCAACAAGCAGCCAGGGTCGGCGGGTCAGCGTGACTCACGGGCAAACTGCGGGGGGCGGAGTGGTTGGGCGGGGGTAGCAAGCACTTTCAAGAAAAAAAGGAAGAAAAAAGGCACCGGGGACGCCAACGACGGCGAGCCCATCGCTGCCACGACAACAACACCGACGACACCGACGACGACGACGATGACGATGACCACGACAACGACGGGCCACGACGAGGGTCCCATCGTAGACAGCATCGTGGACAGCGCCCACGCCTCGAGCCCGCCCTCCCCGCCCTTTCCCCCCATCGCGGCAGTTGTCGCCGCAGGCGCATCGTCAACAGTGGCAGGGTGCACTGCGGAGGCGGAGTTGTCAACCCCAACCTCAGCAGCAGGTCGGGCAGGTCTGGCCGCGGAGGCCGCGCCCGGTCACCTGGAGCCCGCTTTGATGGAGTCAGCGCTCTCTGTCGATCTCGTCGCCGATCTTTTCCCTCGAGAGACCAACGTGGAGACGACCGCCCGCGATGCCGAGGTATACCGTAAATCCAATCGTCCCACCAACGAAGTTTCTAAACCCGATTTCAGTTGCACCCTGCTTCCCGTTCCAAAATCGTCCATTGTATCAGGCAGCTCCTACGTAATTATCGGCTCCCAATTTCCTTTATAAGTGATCCGTCGTTGAAAGGCTTCGCCGACGAGCTGAGCACGGGCGTGCCGCTTCCCTCGGAGGAAGAAGTGTTGGCGGCGAGCGGCTCCTCGTCACCGAGCCCGCCGCCGTCGCTGGAGCACACCCCTCGAAAGCGCAAAGCACCCACCGAACGCGACCTCGACTGGCCGGCCTTCGGGGAGAGCTATGTTGCGTCCGACGAGACGGACCTGTCGTCCCAAAGAAAGCGGAGTCGGTCTGACCATGTCGAAACGACAACGGATTGTGGCGGTCTGGTCGTTGAGTTGCTCGTCGAACCAGAGCCCGAGCCAAACACTGGCAACCCTTCACCTCAAACGCCCGTCAAACCTACCAGAGCCGAGCGCACCAAGAAGGTATTACGCAATCTAACTGAGCTTGGCCCCGTCGTTCTCCCCTTACCCGCCGACGACGAGGACCTTGAAGTCGTGCGCCAATCGGTGGTTTGCCAATCACAGATGTGGAGAGACTACCCGCAGTGCCGTTCCTGCGTGATGCGCAAGACCGGCGATATTTGCCGCTTTCTTGGCGTACGCGTTTTCACCCGGCGGAAGGGTCAATCTGAGTACACGTACGGCCCCCATTTTCTGCCGAATCGTGAGGTTTCTCTGGACAAGTTCGCTTTGATTGCCGCTCCAGACCCAGCGTCGTCGTTTGCAGTGCCTGCAAGCGAGCAGGACGACGCGGAGAACGAACGACAAGTCCGCATTGGGGTCGACGGACGCCCGCACGTTATCTCGACGCTGTTGAACGAAATCTACGTCCAAGAAAAAACTGCTGCAGTCTGCATCGAGATCCTCGACCGTGAAATAGCTCACGCATCCCGACAGCCCGTCTACTTCTGGCTGCCGCGGACATTGTGGTCTAAAGTGAAGTCATCCAGCTCCGCCCGACAGCTGTGCGATGAGTGCATGACCTCCATATTCTGCGGCTACTGGTTCTGCGGGGTGTGCGGCAAGGAGATTTGCATGGACTGCTTCGAGACGGCGCTCGCGAGAAGCGACGGTGGCGACCCGAACGACGCCTGGCGTTGTGCAATCGGTAAATGTCCTTTAATGAAAGATCACCGGCCGGAGCCGTTCATTCCGGTTATCAAGATTCCGATGGCACAGCTGCAGCTGGTTCGTGAGCGCGCGGTCAAGAGGCTTATAGGACCGCCTCGTCCAAACATTTTCGTAGACGACATTCCAGATTACGACTTTTTGTCCGACACGAACAGCATCGTTCGTATTCCACCAACCACTCCGCCTGATGAGGCCGAGCGCACATTTGCGTGCCATTGGAGCCAAGGTCGCCCAGTTCTTTGCAGCATTGATCCCAGCCTCATTCAGGCCGACTGGAGCTCGAAGTTCTTCACAGAAAAGTTTGGTGAGGAGGTACCGAAAATTGTTGACTGCGAAACGAAGGCGGAGTGCCGGATTACGGTTTCTAAGTTTTTCGCTGGGTTTGACAATACGGCTCTCCGTCCCAAATTCTTCAGGAAGCGGCCTGTTTTGAAGCTACCGGTGCGCGCGGAGAAATTCTTTTCTCGATTTTTCCTGACATCAAACTAATTACTTGGTGCACATCTGCAGGACTGGCCCACAACGATGGACTTTGCGGACAAACTGCCTGAGCATTTCAAAGATTACTCACGCTGCCTCCCGTTCCCTCGTTACACAAGCCGCACCGGCGACCGCAACCTCGCCGCACGACTGCCTGATATCAATCTACCTCCCGATCTCGGTCCAAAGATGTACATTGCGTACGGCTCAACGGACGCCATCGGTACGACGCCCCTCCACATGGACATGGCGGATGCTGTCAACCTTATGCTGCACGCTCGTGTTCCGGACACAGTGGCCAGAGCTCAGGAAGCAACCCCATCCGCATCCCCCAACGTGGGAATACAGGACGAGAATGCCGAGGGAGGGATCATGGTTGACTTAAGAGGCGAAGGAGAGTCGGATTCCCCGCCGCCAACTTCGTCAAACCCGCTCGCGCAGCCGCCGCCGCCACCGCCCCAGGCCCCGTCGCTGCACGACTTGGGCGAGTGCATGGCGGACGCGCCGCCCGGCGTCGCGGCGGTATGGGACATTTTTCCGGCGTGGGCATCGAACAAGATACGTGAGTTTCTGCGGCGGGTGACGGAAGAACGTGCGGCAGAGCTGGCGGCGGCGAAGAAAAAGCCCGAGCCGAAGATTTGCGACCCGGTGCATGACCAGTACTTTTACCTCAACGCTGCAATGCGGAGGCGGCTGTGGACGGAGTACGGGGTGCGCGGATGGCGCATCATGCAAAAGGTCGGTGACGCGGTCTTTGTACCAGCGGGGTGCGCGCACCAGGTCCGGAACTATCTGAGCTGCGTTAAGGTGAGGACCGCATGAACAGCGTCCATTTCATCGCGATCACTAACAAATCAGTTTCCTTTCAGATTGCGGCAGATTTTGTAAGCCCAGAGAATCTGCGCGAGTGCGCGACACTGACGAGCGAGTTCCGCACGCTTGCTCGGTCACATCGGCGGCGGGAGGACCTGCTCCAGCTGAAATCGATCATGTGGTCCGCGTGGACGTCCGCTCTGGAGGACCCGGAGAAAGCCGCTGCAGCTGCTGCAGCTGCTGAAGCCGCTGCTAAAGCTGCTGCCGCCGCCGATGCTGCCGCCGATGCTGCCGCCGCTTCAGCCGCCCCAGCCAGCCCTGTCGACACCCTAATGGCGGAGGCGAATGTGGAGCCGGCTGGGCAAAGTAAGCGAAAGCGTCCTCCCCCAGGATCGATGGCGGACCCCCTCTGGACACCTCAAACGCCAAAGAAAGCCACCAAGGCGCGCGGTACTTCGACAGCCCAAAAAGATAGGAAAGTCTCCGCTCCACCCCTTCAAGCGCCACCGCCAATGCCATTCGCCGTCCCACTCTTGACCACGTCGCTGTCGACCCCGCTGCCACCAACCTCTCTTCCGCCATTTGAAGCGGATGAGTTGCCATTCGAAGCGGATAAGGCCGCCCTGCGACAACCGCCCAATAAGCGCGGCAGTGGGCGCGGCAGAGGGCGCGGCAGGGGGCGCCACCCTTCAACAGGACTCACAAGAGGGAGGAAGTCCTCCGTTGCGGTTGCTACCCCCGCCGCCGTACCTCCGACATGGTTACCGCAGACCCCGCTACCACCAACCGCCCTTCCGGCATCCACGCACGTGCCCACCGTTGAAGAAGGGAAGACCTTAACCAGGGCGTTAGGATCGGAATCGCCTGTGCCGACGCTGAAGAGGCTGCTTTCCGAAGAATCCCCGGCGGAGACTGCCAGCGAGGGTCCTGCTGTTGGAAGGGCGGTAAGGACGCTGAACGGAACTGCTAAAACGAAAAAAGGCGTTGGACCAAATTGCACGAAAGAGCCCAATACTCTGGATGTACCTCCAGCGACTTTTGGCAGTGAAGAAGGGGGATTGGCAATCGCAACTCAAGTGGAGGCAGACGCATCGGATTACTTGCCTCAAGCCCAAAGATGCTATGCTATGGAAGGCGTCGTCAAGTGTCGCAGCTGCGTGGGGAAGGCTCCGCACGACCCATGCCGATTCACGAACATCCGCCTTCACCCTGTCGGTGACGGTCAAACTCCAAAGTTTGCAGCCTCGCGACACATTACCCCTAATTCTGACGACTTTTCGATTAATTCGGTTAAGGTGCCAGACCCGTCGACAGCGATTAATCCGTCTTTGTTTATACAAAACCTGCAAGCAGATGCGAAAGCGGACGATCTGACTCGAAGTTACATCGGGCCTCTCATGCAGCAGCGCCTGGTCCGAGAGTTGGATCATGCCTCTCTTCCTTCAGCCTGCTGCTGGCCCATATCGTTTTCAAACATCACAAGCCGAAAATGCGAAGAGTGCAAAATCCCGATTCTGTGCGGCCTGTGGATGTGCACGCTGTGCGCGCGCGTGCAATGCCTTGACTGTCACACGAACCTCTGGGCAGTACCCGCAGCGTCGTCGCGATCGACGCACAAAAAGCTGAAAAGCAACTTCGCAACGTGTTTTTTTGGAAGCTTTAAGAACGATAGGCGGATGCACACGAAAAACGACTTCCTACCGGTGCATCGGTACCCCATTGATGCCATCCGTGCCAAACTACAGGAACTGGAGAAGTTTGTGACCGCGAGCACGTGGACAGAGCCGCCGGCGCCGGTTGGGGGCAAGAACGAACCGCTGCAGCCAGCTTGGGTGGAACGCCGGGGCAGTGGGGTGCCGTCTTTGGATGGGGCGGCGCTGCAAACTGCGGGTGCGCTCGCGCGAGGTGTTCCCGTGTTGAGCGAAGTGACCAGTGGAGATCGTATTCTCGAGAAGTGGAGTGGGTCTGCTTTGTTGGAGGCACTTAAGGACCGGACGGGGCAGGTGCTGGACTGCCGGACTGGTGGCATCTCGGAGTTCTCCCTTCACAACTTCTTGCTGCCTTTTGGTGCGAATATCGTGCGGTGCAAAACCGCTGACGACAGTCCGGTTATACTCAGAGTCGACGTAAGTGGTGTTTTGTTTTTCTTTTTGTTTTTTCTTCTTTTTTTTTGTTGCGTAGATTACATATCGATTTAAACTAATCACTCGCCCAGCTGCCTCTGATGAAGTCTGGCACAAGGTTGATCGAGGAAGTGAACCTGCCCAGACACGATGAAGAATTCCGGCGACTGGTCCAATTCACGGACAATTCCTCGGTGTTGGGCATCCCAAGCCTCGACGGGCACCTTCCCTCCGTCTGCCAACCAAATAAAGAGCCTCGCATGCTCCTCGCCTACGAGTCGACGCCCGACGTGGGGACTATCCCACTCGAGATCGACCCGTCGGATGCCGTCCACCTTCTCGCTGCTGCCAAGATCCCGATAGAGGAGACCGTGCGTGGAGGAGAGGAGCAAACCCTTGCCCAGGTTGTCGGTAACAACAGCGGCGGTCGTGCCCGAAAACAGCCGGCGGTGGGAGTGACGTTTCACGTGTTTCCACAGTCAGCCGTGGGAAAGCTGCGGGCGTTCCTTGAGAAAATTACCAGCGAGCGGAAGGGCGTGCCGACGTATCTGAACCAGGAGATGATCCGGCGGCTGGAAGACGAGGAAGGCGTTTTCTGTTGGGTTGTGAAGCTGGAGGTCGGGCAGACGCTGACGATTCCGGCTGGATCACCGTACCAGATGTGCGCAAACGCCGACGTGACAATGGTGAGGAGAACCAACTTTTTTTCGCGACTTCGTGTGTACTCCTCCACTTAACTCCTTTGCTCGCTCCCCCCAAATCAACAACAACCAAAACCAAAACAAAAAAAAAAAAAAAAAAGGTAAGCGCAAACTTTGTTAGCCCACAGACGCTTCGCTTCCGGCCCGAGTCTGCCCTGGACTGCAGACTCGTGCCAGAACCAACCATCGCCGAGTACGCCCCACGCGCCGACGCCCATGTAGGCCCAACATCTGTAGCCGAGAGGTGGTGGTGCAATAAAGTCGGCTGAAAGCAAAAAAAAAAAGTGGTGCCCTTTTTTTTTTTTTTTTTTGTTCCGAGGCCTGCGCACCAGGATGAGGATTTAGGCCAAGGGGGGTGCTGTTCTTGAATAATTTGTCTCTGATTCATCCACTTTGTCTGTCTACAGTGCGGGACATGAAAAATATACAAATTGAATCCTGTGAGACTATACTCACTCCTTTGACCTGGGATCTGGGCCCTAGAGTGAGGGAAAGCAAGTAATAGGCTAAAACTAACTTTATTGGGCTGTTGTCTAGGGGGTGTTTCAACCCTACTACTTGCCTAGTCCACGAAGTATCCCTACTGATCTGTCTAACAGGGGTCTCAAACACAAAGAATATTCTGAGGGATTGGTGCCAGAGCACTGATTACTTGTGTGGCCTCAGGTCGGTGCAAGGGGAAACGGAAGGGCACTCCTGAGGGCGCAACACAACCGCAGAATAAAGAGAGACAAGTGGGAAACAGGGGTTTTTATCTCAGAAACCTAGTCTCAAATACAACAGGAGCGGTTAATAGTGATGAGACGGACAGGGTGCCACCTAGCACCCCTCGTAGTCGCCAGCAACGGGGGGGAGAGAGAGAAGGGAGTCAGAAGGTCGCCAGCAGGGAACTCACACGCGGAAACACCTGCAATTGTACACGCACCCTGCCTGTCAGGAACAGGGCAGGACAGGACAAGGCAGACAAGGAACTGAGAGGAGTGATGATTGTATTGGAAACAATAATTCACTTGAGGGATGGGACAGGTCCCCCATCCCCCTTTTATACCTTTGGAGAGTCTTCCTTGTCAAGACTCAAAGAAAGTTCCAGAAAGAGCAATTAGTAATACAATGATACCAATGATACCAATGACAACAAGACAAGTCAGGAAAGCAAAGAAGGTTCCAGAAGGTTCCACAAGGTTCCATGAAGGAATGTTCTAGAAGGTTCCAGAAGGTTCCAGAAGGTTCCATGAAGGAATGTTCTAGAAGGTTCCAGAGGTTTCCAGAGGGTGATTCATAACATCATCTCCCCCTTTTAGGCCTCTTCTGCAACTTGGTGGGGTACCTGGTCTTGAACTCAAGCAGAAGGTCTTGGCAGTGAGTGAGGTTTGACTCAGGCTCCCAGGTGTTGTCAGCATCTGAGTAACCTTTCCACTTAACAAGGAACTTGAGTGTTCTTCCAAACCACTTGGCATCCAAGATTTGTTCAACCTCAAATTCCTCTTCACCTTCTACCTCAACTGGAGGAGGAGGAGGAACAACTCTGCCTGGAATGGAATTGGCCACAAACTTCTCTAAAAGGCTGACATGGAAAACTGGGTGGATCTTCATGGATGCAGGGAGATCCAGCTTGAAGGTGACTGGATTGATTTGCTCCAAGATCTTGAAAGGACCCAACTTGAGGTTGTCTAGCTTGGGACTTGGTCTTTTGGTCTGCAAGTTCTTCCTCAGAAGCCAAACTTGCTGACCCACAGCAAAGTCATGGTCCATTCTGTGAGTGTTGGCAAATCTTGAGGCATCTTCTTGGGCTTGCTTCAGAGTGGAGTCCAGGAAGGAGTTGATGATCTTGAGCTTATGTAAGTGTGAAGCTGCAGCAGGAGCTTGGACATTGGATAGGGTCTCTTGTCCCAGAAGATCTCCTCTTGGATTGAAGCCATAGGTTGCAAAGAAAGGAGATAGCTGGGTGCTTGAGTGGAGAGAATTGTTGAGAGCAAATTCTGCCAGTGGAAGGAGGGTGGGCCAATCATCCTGTTGATAGCTGACATAGCACCTCAAATACTGCTCCAGAGTCTGGTTTGTTCTTTCTGTTTGTCCATCAGTCTGAGGGTGATAAGCAGTTGACAGTTGAGACTTGATTCCAAGGGCTGCTGTGAGTGCTTTCCAAAATTGAGATCTGAGCTGTGGTCCTCTGTCACTGACGATTGACTGAGGCAGCCCATGGAGCCTGAATATGTGCTGCAAAAACAGGTCTGCTGTTCCTTGTGCATCTATATTCTCAGTGCAGGGGATGAAATGGGCCAACTTTGTCCTTCTGCAGATGACAACAAGGATAGAGTCAAATCCATGGGATGGGGGCAGTTTCACAATGAAGTCCATGGATATTGATGACCAAGGGCTGATGGCAATTGGGAGGGGCTCCAGAAGTCCATAGGGCTTGTGTCTGCTGGATTTGTTTCTTTGACAGGTTTCACAGCTGCTGACATAGTTCTTGATGTACTTCCTCATGCCTGGCCAGTAGAAGTCTCTGGAAACAAGCTCATATGTCTTGTGCTCTCCTGGGTGTCCAGCTGTTGCTGCATCATGCCTTGTCTTGAGTATCTCAAGTTTTTCCTCTTCTTGGCTGATTTGAATCTTGTGAGGCTTGGGGTCCTTGGAAATAGCATGGGCCCACACACTGTCAGGAAGCAATGAAAGGTGTGTCTTGGATGGTGGGGTGAAACCATCTCCCCCTTCAGGTGCAAGGTCTGTTCTTCTTGACAGGGCATCAGCCACAGTGTTAAGGTGGCCAGGAGAATAGCACAGCTTAAAGTCATACTCAGAGAGCAGTTCAGCCCACCTGGCATGCCTCTGCTTGAGCAACCTCCTTGCCCTGAAGAAGGTGAGGTTCTTGTGATCAGAATAGACAGACATGCCTTTAGAACCAGCCAAGTAGTGTCTCCAGAATTTGAATGCTTCCACAATTGCAAGCAACTCCTTGTCATGGACTGTGTAGTTACACTCAGCACTGTTCAGCTTCCTGGAGTAATATGCCACTGGATGCAGAGGAGCAGAGGGTTCCTGAGAGCTTGGCTGGGACAGAACAGCGCCAAGGGCATAGTCTGAGGCATCAGTTTCCAAGGTGAAGGGAAGCAAGGGATCCACATGCTTAAGGAGTGGTGCACTTGTGGTTGCTTTCTTAAGAGCTAGCCAGGCTTGCTCTG
Organism: Zopfochytrium polystomum; assembly: GCA_025765615.1. Classification (NCBI taxonomy): domain Eukaryota; kingdom Fungi; phylum Chytridiomycota; class Chytridiomycetes; order Chytridiales; family Chytridiaceae; genus Zopfochytrium; species Zopfochytrium polystomum. The sequence continues at coordinate 80,394 of JAIVFJ010000040.1, forward strand.
CTGCTGGGGTCCATTCAAACTTGGTGGTCTTCTTGGTGAGATCAGTGAGAGGCTTGGCTATGGCAGAATAGTTGGCAATGAAGGTTCTGTAGAAGTTGCAAAATCCAAGGAAGCTTTGAACATCCTTGATGGAATTTGGAGCCTTCCATTCAAGAATAGTTTGGATCTTGTCTGGTGCCATGGAGATCCCTTTGTCAGACACAATGAACCCCAAAAACTCAATGGAGGTCTTGTGGAATTCACACTTCTCCAGCTTTGCATAGAGGTGATGCTGTCTGAGTCTCTCCAAGACAGTCTTGACATGTCCCATATGGCTTGCAGTGTCAGATGAAAATACCAGGATATCATCCAGGTAGACAATGACAAAAAGGTCCAGAATATCCCTGAAGATGTCATTCATCATGCCTTGGAAAATAGCTGGAGCATTGGTAAGTCCAAAGGGCATAACCAAGTACTCAAAGTGACCGTATTTGCATCTGAAGGCAGTCTTCCATTGATCCTGGGGCTTAATTCTGACCAAATTGTAGGCACCTCTGAGGTCAATCTTGGAAAATATCCTTGCATGGCTCAGTTTGTCCAGTAATTCAGAGATGAGAGGCAGTGGATAGCGGTTCTTGACTGTCATCTCATTGAGATCTCTGTAGTCCACACAGGGTCTCAGTCCCCCATCCTTCTTCTTGACAAAAAAGATGGGAGCTCCAGCTGGTGACTTGGAAGGTTGGATGAATCCCTTGTTCAGCATTTCTTCAATGTATTCTTGGAGGGCCTTGGCTTCTGGTGGAGAGAGGTGGTACAGTGGCTTGAAAGGTGGGCTGCAAGTTTCATCCTTGAGTGGGATTTCACAGTCATAAGGCCTCTGAGCTGGTAGCAGGTCTGCCTTGGTCTTGGAAAACACATCAGCATAAGGGAGATATTCTTTTGGTAGCTTGGATGCCAGCAAAAGGTCTGATGGGTCCAGGTTGTCGTGCTCCTCAGCAGTGGGGCTTGAATTCTTGACTGGGAACTGTGATTCTTGAATCTTTGACTGAGAGTTCTGTTCTTGGCAAAGACTGTGAGCTGTGGAACTTGAATCTTGAATGTGGACTGTGAACTGTGGTACTTGAATCTTTGACTGTGGGTTCTGTGAACAAGAGTCATGGCCATGACTGTGAGCTCTATGAGCTCTACTTGAATCTTGACTGTGAACTGTGAACTGTGGAACTGGAGTCTTGGCTGGCTGTGAATCTTGAATCAAGGGCTTGAGAGCATGAGACTTGGGGGCTTGACTTGAGTTTTGGGTGACTGTTCCAATTGGTGGAGGTTGGACTTGACCAGTGACCCAATCAATGGCAGGGTTCTGGGCTTGCAGCCATGGTAATCCCAGGATGACAGAGAATGTGGGTGAGCCAAGATCCAATACTTCCAGATTGACCATGGATGGTGGAAAGTCTTGGATGTGGAGGTTTAGCTTGGTTTCATGGCTGATTTCCTTGAACAGAGCATGATTGGCAAAGTGGACCTTGAGGGGTGTGGATTTCTTGATCGTAGGAATGGCACAAGACTTGGCAAGGGTGGCATCAATGATGTTGCAGGATGATCCAGAGTCTATAAGGGCCTTGGTTGTGATGGTTGACTTGGGTGAGAGTTGAATCTTGACATCCATGGTGAGTTGGTGGGGCTTGGAATCTGAGGTGTTTGTGGTGCTGGTGGTGGTGATGAAACAGGGGCAGCTTGGAGGAGGGTCCAGGGAATTGCCCCTCAGTGAGCCTGGACCTGGGAGTTTGGGTGCTTCTTCCTTGGGCAGTCCTTGACAGCATGCTCCTTGGAGCCACAGTAAAAACACAGTCCCTGCTGGGCCCTCCTTGTTTTCTCCTCTTGGCTCAGAGGACCCTTAGGAAGTGTCTCAACTGCATCCACTTGCATGGGTTCAGGAACTGTGAGAGCTTGAGGAACTGGGGTAGGTCTTGATGTAGTTCCTACTTGTCTTTGCTTCAGCCTCTTGGAGTAGAGTCTGTTGTCAATCTTGATGGCAAGGAGAATGTACTCTTCCAAGGTCTCAGGGATGTGCAGAGACTGGGAGAGCATGTCTTGGATAGACTCATGGAGACCATCATGGTACAGCTCCATCAGAGCTGCATCATTGTATCCAGAGTCTCTGGCTAGTTGCTTGAATTGGTTGGTGTAGGCCACACAAGATTGCTTTCCTTGCTTGATATGCTTGAGCTTGGATCTTGCTGTCCAAGATGCGTAGGGGTCACCAAAGGTAGCTTCCAGCCCCTCCCAGAGCTCTTGCAGGGTGGTGGGTGTGCTTGGGAGAGAGCTGTACCATGATTGAGCTTGACCAGACAGGAGGGTGCTTGTGAAAAGAACCTTGACTTGCTCACTGGGAAATCTTGAAGGTTGGAGAAGGATGACATTCTCCACAGTGGCCATGAAGTTACTAAGGTCTTTGGCCAGCCCAGTGAACTTGTCAGGGCTGGGAACCTTGGGCTCTCTTGCTTGGTTGGCTTGAGGCAGGGAGAGAGCTTGATGTTCTTGTTGGTGAAGTTGTTGTTGAAGCAGGTACTGCTGGTGAAGGACTTGTTCTTGAAGTTGGTGTGTCTGTCTTGAGAGGGCTTGTAATTGGTCCATCAAGGCTTGGAAGGCAGTTGCATCAGGGAAGGTGTTGTTTGGGTCAGACATGATGGCAGAGAGTAGTGGGAGAGGGTGAAGTGAATTATGATGTCAGGAACAGGGCAGGACAGGACAAGGCAGACAAGGAACTGAGAGGAGTGATGATTGTATTGGAAACAATAATTCACTTGAGGGATGGGACAGGTCCCCCCATCCCCCTTTTATACCTTTTGAGAGTGTTCCTTGTCAAGACTCAAAGAAAGTTCCAGAAAGAGCAATTAGTAATACAATGATACCAATGATACCAATGACAACAAGACAAGTCAGGAAAGCAAAGAAGGTTCCAGAAGGTTCCACAAGGTTCCATGAAGGAATGTTCTAGAAGGTTCCAGAAGGTTCCAGAAGGTTCCATGAAGGAATGTTCTAGAAGGTTCAAGAGGTTTCCAGAGGGTGATTCATAACACTGCCAGGCTGCGTCGGCACGATCACTCAACCAACGGGCTTTATCGCATCGCACTCATACTCACACATCTCACTCTCACAGCGATAGGACTGAGGCAGGCACTCGTAGATCGAACTCTCAGGTGTCAGGGACTGCGCAGGGCGCAGCCACCAACACCCTCGCAGGGCCGACAATGCCACCGCAGCAGGCGAGCGCCTGTGACCCTCACTCCAACACAGAGCCAGCAGTGTCACATGGTCAGTAGTGGGGCCAGCTGCATTCCCCACCTGTGGCCGCTTAAGAGGAGCCCCCAAAGGGACCATGTCTCACCTGGGTGCGTACCACCTCTCACTACCCTCACCTTCGTGAGCCAGATGGATTTGAAGGGACTCTGTATTGGTGCCAAAGGACAGAAATCAGATTGAAGAAAAAAGGAAAAAGGGAAATGGCCCAAAAAACAGCGAGAGAGAAAATTGACAAGTCAACCTCCCCTGACTTGGAGCATCCACCACAAATGCTCTTAGTCCCCCCAACCCTATGTGTGTAGGTACAAGAGCTGAAAATAAATAATAAATTAGGCAGGCTTGGGGTACAGCCTGTCAGGCACCCCATCCCTAGGCAGTCAGGCAGTCTCCATTAGTCACCGAAAAAGAAAATATGTTAAGAAAACCCTGGTGCAACGGAAACTGTTAAGACAAAAGTAGTAAAAGCAGGCCCAATAATAAAGACGGGTTAGCCGCAAATACACTTTGATAGCGCATTGGAAACTAAAGAACCAGGAGTAATAATAGGGGTCCCAATCCTTGCAGTTTTATGACAGGTACACTTGTTTTTGCGAATAAAATCCCTAGACTTTATCACTGAGACCTTGGTGTAGTCTCACAATCCTGACAAGTCAACTCTTTGCAATCACAAAACTGCAAAAAATACCAAAGAAGGACCCCCCACTCTCTAGGCCATTCTAGTCCAAAAAACAACTCTCTGGTTCCAAAAGAAAAAATAAATTTATAATTAAAGGCGCCAATTTGTTTTGGCAGGGAATATTTTTTTCTGTCTTTTTTTTCATTTTTTACTATGTTCGCCAAATTCTGATGACCACCAAATCTGGTTTTTGTGATACTTATCCTCCAGTCAGTAAGCATCATCACAAGTCTCAACATTACTCGATTCTCCTTGCCAGTCTGGTTGCAGTAATGTTAAGATCTGGCCAAAGAAAGCCTTGGTGCAGGCGTAGTTTGCAGTCGAAGTTTACTAATTGCTGGATTTGTATCTTTTTGTTGTCCTGCACTGTATGTTGATTGTGGTCTGGCTGTCTGTCTGTCTCTGTCTCTCTGTCTCTCTCTATCTCACTTCCCACCCTCCCACCCCAGAAGTCCTTCGGGGCTTCAGCCCAGACCTTCGGTCACGGCGCAAGCCCTGGCCTAAGTCTGTTTGCCTGACTCTTTCTCTCTCTTTCTTCTCACTCTCACTCTCACTCTCTCACACACACACACACACACATTCTCTCTCTCTTCGCAACCTTTTTTTTTCTTTCTTCCTTTGCAACCCCTTCCTTGTCGTTTCTTTGCTGCGATTCATGTCTACCCGACAGTAATTGAGATCGTCTAGGGGACCAGCAAATAAAGCAAGTCATGAAAATGTTTTTGCTTTGATCGTTTTCGGGCTTCTTCAGGTGGGAAAGGTCCCAAAGAACAAGCTGGCGTTGATTCGAACGTCACTTGGCCCACCACATACCCTTTCGTGGCGGTTGTTGTCGCAAAAATCACAGCTTACGCCCAAAAGGGAAGGCGATAATTCGAGTGCACCCATGCAAGCTATCAATAACAACTCGACCCTATTTTTTTTTTTTCTGTGCATTTTCATTCGTTCGGAGGTCCCGCCAACAGCCCTTGCGGGTCCGGATTTCTTACCGAGGCTTTACATTTAAGTAGAGGCGTTTCGAAGCGGCGCCAAAACATTTTGCTGGTGGAACAAAAAAAAAAAAAAAAAAAAAAGTTTGGCTTGCCCTCTTAGTCCTAGTCTTTATTTTTTTCAGGATGGAAGGTAGGTTTCAAGCCATCCGATCGTTTCGTATCAAGTCCCACAGGGCCTGGCCCCACCCTCCAAAAAATCCCATTGGTGCCGAAAAAACCTCTCCCGACAACAACTGTATAAAATAACCTTGGCTTGAGGCGAAAAAGAAAACGAGCCCCCCAAAAGAAAGAACTCCCCCACCCTCGCAAAACATCCCGCACCTCCAAACACATCCACACCCACCCCCACCGCCACCCACGACGGCCCTCTACTCCTTCTTCTCATGCTTATCCTTATGCAGGTGCGCGTGCATGCGGTCCCTGATGCCTCGTCCCTTGTCGGTGTAAGGCCAGACGGCGTCAAACAGCTTCTCGGTGGCCCACTCGGTGGGCTCGTCGAACAGGGTGGGCAGCAAGGGGATGACGGCGAGGCCGAGGCCGGTGGGGGGCGAGCTTGGCGATTTTGGAGGTGGCCTGGCCGGATTTGAGGTAGCGGGCGGAGAGGTGGACGACCTGGTGGACGGTGAGGCTTGGGAAGAGCATGGATGCTGCGTTTTGTTTTGTGGGTGTTGTTTTGTTTGTTTAGTTTTTTTTTGCCTGCGGTTGTCTGGCCCAAAAAAAAAAAAAAAAAAATTGAGCAAATATGGACTCACCAAGCGACTGGAACACGCCGCGCTCCACGACCGTCCGCGCCGTGTCGACGGTCGGCGCGCCGTGTTGGTTCATCTTGTACCCTTCGTACCCGACATCGCCAATGACTGGGGGGGTGCAAACCCACGCGCATAGGTTAAAACACAGGGGCGCGTCCCAAAAAAAAAAAAAAAATAAATAAAAATAAAAAATAAAAAAATACGAAAGCGCCGCATACCATACAGCCACGACACGGTGTACGCGCCCGTCACAAAGGTGGGCGAAAAGACTGAGGATAGATTCCGTGATTTTTGAAGGAGAGGGGCCGTTGGGGTGTGCGCGCGCGTACGAATCGGACGAGAGAGAGAGATGGGGGGGGTTAGTCTGCGCGATCGATCGTAGGGCACGCGTGAGGCTTCGCGATCAGCAGCCGGCAAAGAAGGAAAAAAGCAGCAACAACAACAGCAACAACGCTCACCGGGGCGGAAGGCCTCACCGACCTCTGACGAGTACGCCAGCAGCCGAGTCTGTGCGGCGGCGACTGCGCGGATCCGACCCAGCACACCCTGTGCGTGCGTGTGTGCGGCGGTGGGGGGCGCAAGAGAGAAAACGGGGACAGTTGAGCGAGTGAGGCGGACAAAGAAGACAGGGAAGGGATGGAGGGAGAAAGAAGATGATTGACGATTGGCGATTGAATGGGGGTGAATGAATGAGTGAGTGAACGATCGATATTTGATTGTTGAATTGGACAAAATACGCAACGAGGTATCGCGCGGGGGTTTCGATGGTGTCGATGTCGCCGTCGCCGTCCTTGTTGCTGCTGCTGCTGTTGTCCGGCGTCGGCGGCGGCGGCGAGGTGGTGGCGGTGGTGGTGGTGGTGGTGGTGGTGGTGGACGGCATGGGAACGATGACGATTTGCTCTCTCTGTCTCTCTCTCTCTCTCTCTCTCTCTCTCTCTCTCTCTCTCTCTCGCCTCTTTGTCTATCGCTCTCTCTCTCGCGGATGATGATGATGATTTGGCAGCTCTCCTCCCAATCCGCACGCGTGTCAACACACAACACAAAAAGCCCCAGCCAGCCAATCAACCAATCAGATGATTCGCCAGAATATTTATGTGTGAAAACAACAAGTGGTCGCTACTGTTAAATGTAATAGCGTATTTGAAGGGCGAGTTTGTTGTGCGCTGATGTGAAGAAAAAAAGAAAGAAAGAAAGAAAGAAAGAAAGAAAAGTAGGGAAAAAAAAAGAAAAAAAAAAAAAAAAAAAAAACAGAATGGCCCCGCCCTCGTCCTCGTCGTCGTCGTGGTCGTCTCGGGCGTCCAAAACAACCGCCCGTAGTAGTACTAATAATAATGGCAGCAGCAGCAGCAGCAGCAGCAGCGTCAACCGCCCCGTCAGAAAGCCCCTCGGTTCCTCCTCGTCGTCGTCGTCGTCCTCCCTCCTCTCTCTCTCCGCCGCCGCCGCCGCAGCCTTCCCCACCCACCCCCACCACAACCCATCCAAAAAGAACCTCTCGCGCAAATCCGCCATCGCAGCCGCCGCAGCATCCTCCTCCTCCTCGTCGCCGTCGTCGTCGCTCTCTGCAAAAAAGACCCCCGCCTCCGCGATATCCAAAAAGAAGCGCTCCAAAAACAATGCCCACCGCCAAGAACAGCTCGTCACGGAGCTGGACGCCTCGCTCGGCAACCTGCTCGCGACGATTGCAAAGCCACCCGCACGCGGCGGCGGCGGCGGCGGCGGCGGGCGACCGGGGGGCGCCGTGCGCGGGACCTGGGCTGCCGCCGTCGCCGCGGCGGCAGCCGCCGCTTCGTCGTCGGGAGACATGGACGGCGACGTGGACATGGGTGCGTCGTCGTCGTCGTCAACAACAACAGCAGCAGCAACAAGAACGATCACAAGAACTACGCCGCCGCCGACGCTGCCGACGCGCCGGCAGCAAGCCGCGATGGTGCACGAGTCGCTGGACGACGCGATCGGAATGCTGGAGGCGCTGTGAAAAGAAAGGAGAAAAAAAAAAAAAAAAAAAGAACAAAAAAGAAAAGGATGGTTGGAGTGTGTGTGTGTCTTGTGCGTTTGGGTTGGTGGTAATGAATAGACAAGTGGAAAAGACCATGTGGATCTACATGGCAGAGCTCCTTGTTAAATTTTACGGTTTTGAAGGTCACTGTCCAAAGGAGCGCGATATTCTTTTTGAAGATTCTTTTCTTTTTGTGAACGACGGGCTTGGATCTTCAGGTGGGTTTGCAACATCTGCCTTGCAATGGCAAAGAAAAAAAATCGGTGTCCCTGTTTGCCACACCACCACCGGCCAAAATAGGTATCTCCAAACTTCCCCCCGGTCTCTGCAAGCATCCTCGTGGGCACCAGCCAAAGCCTTGTACCGTGTGATCTGGCCGGCCAAGTCCCTTAAGTCCTTCTTGAGATCAAAAACCCATTTAGCTGTAAGGGAACTATTTCTGGCTTTAGGTCACTTCGTACGCTTCCAAACAAGGATCACCTTGGATCAAGAAAGTCGAACAGTCCTATGGACCAGCAAAAAAGCATCTCGTCGTCTACACAGACTTGAACTCTGACGCAGTCACCTTCCTCCATTCTGCTTCATTGGGCTCGAACCCTCCCTGTTATGAATCACCCTCTGGAACCTTCTAGAACATTCCTTCATGGAACCTTCTGGAACCTTCTCGAACATTCTAGAACATTCCTTCATGGAACCTTGTGGAACCTTCTGGAACCTTCTTTGCTTTCCTGACTTGTCTTGTTGTCATTGGTATCATTGGTATCATTGTATTACTAATTGCTCTTTCTGGAACTTTCTTTGAGTCTTGACAAGGAAGACTCTCCAAAGGTATAAAAGGGGGATGGGGGACCTGTCCCATCCCTCAAGTGAATTATTGTTTCCAATACAATCATCACTCCTCTCAGTTCCTTGTCTGCCTTGTCCTGTCCTGCCCTGTTCCTGACAAGGCTGGCTGAACCTGGTACAGCACATTTCGAGAAGCAAATGGAAGCAGTCTGGGTGGATTTGGACCGAATTCGCCAGATGGTTGTTTACAGAGGCGATCTGATGAGATGCTGAAGAAGTTTGGGCTGAAACAGATGATGGCCCAGCTAGTTTTGCGAGACTCCATGCTGGTGTTTACCCCATCTGGCGTAGCTAAATTTTTAAACTGAGTATCTTGTCGCCTTGGGTGGATGGCTCAAGTGTGCAATCATAGCGTGAGGAGTGTGTTGACGTGGTGACCAGAGCATCACAAGTGTGTGGCTGATGTGTTGCGGATGTTGCAGATCAATCACCAAAGTGTCAGTGGTACAAAATCTAATGGTGATTTGTTTTATGGGCTGTTACATGTCTGGTTGCTTCGTTGCTGGGGGTTTCCCAGCTGTCCTCTTTCTATAGCGCTGTGGCAGAGGCACAGCCTGGGAGGCATCTCTGAGTCACAGTGCCTGGGAAGCAAAGAGGGTGGGAGACGTTCAGGTGGCCTTGCTGGGAGATGACGACACCCTATTGCATCACGCGCTGATGTGGCCAAAATCCCTCAGGATATGTGTGCAAAAGAAGTGACCATGGCTCCGGTTTGGTTCCTATTGAATTGCTTCTGTAAAGCATAATGATGTGGTGTCCAGCCTGTGGATCGAAACTTCACGAATGTACAGCGCTCAAATACCGGCAGAGTAGTATGAACGGGTCAGAGGATCTTGAATAATGAGCTACCAATGTGCGTGTACTCCAACACTCCATCGCAATTGACTTCCAGGAGGAACACGATTGTCCCAGCCCGTGGGGTCTAAGTGTTAAAAAGCGAATCAAATTAAATCAGATCGGACATTCAAAGGTTTGGGTATCAATCAATCTAATTTTAGACAATTTTTGAATCATCAACCAACATTCTCGCACCTCAATTCCCCAAAAGTATCAAAAAAATAATAATAAAACAACAAAAAAAGCAAGATCAAATGCATCCTTTGAAGCGAAACTGTTTGGCCTGCTTTGCTGGGATACGAAGCAGCTTTTTTCAGGTTCGCTCGTTTCTTTCCATCAATGAACAGAATGGGAAGCTCCCGACCCACCAAGCGCACAGAATGGCATTAAACGTTATTATCATTATTTATTAATAATAATACCTCCTGATATTTCCTGCTCCGCGCGACGAACGACGAACCGTGACTGGCAGTGCCATCGATGGGAGAGAGTGGACCAAAGCGCTCAACCAACCAAAGAAAGAAAGAAAAAAAAAAGAAAAAAAGAAAAAAAAGAGGAAAACACACACACACACACACACACACACACCCAACCCCCCTTTCCCCAACCTACATTCCCCCACACCCAAACCCACTCGACTCAAACCATCCATTTAAACTAAACCCAATTCGCCGTCGCAGAAACACCCCACCAAGATCTTTCACCGCCCGCTCCCGCGCCGCGCCCCTCCTCCCGGCCCCGTCGTCGTCGCACCACCACCGCCACCGAGAATACGCTCCGTCGCCGACGCGTTCTGCCGCCGCGCCGCGCGGCGCTCGACCGTCTCAGCGCCCGGCGCCGACGCGGCGTCCGCGACGCGGAGCAGCCGCGCCTGCTGCGGTTGCTGCGGCTGCTGTTGCTGTTGCGGGGGTGCCGGCGCGGGTGGGTTCGTCGCGCCGTCCGATGCTGCGGCCACCAACGACGACGACGACGACGACGTGGGGCGCGGGCGGAGGAGGCGCGCCGCGGGCGCCGCCGCCGGCGTTACCGGCGCGGGGCCCGCTGCCGGTCGCGGCGGCGGAGGCGGCAGCGAGCGCACCGCGGCTGCGGCGGCTGCTGCTGCGGCGGCGGCGGCGGCGGCTGCGGCAGCGACGGGCACGGGGACGTGGGCGGACGCGGGCGCGGACGGCGTCAGGAACGGGTTGTTGGCCCATTCGGCGGCGGCGGCGGTGGCGGACCGGGACGGCGCGCGGCGACGGTGGCGGCGGCGGCGGCTATTACCCCCACGGTCGCTGTCTCCGTCGCCATCGAGGTGGTCGTCGTCCTCGTCGTCGTACTCGTCGCTCGAGTCCGCCGACGCGCGCCGCTGCCGCCCGCCGTGTCCTCCTCCGCCGACCGGCGCCTGCGCGGGCGGCGCGGCGGCCGGGTGGTGGTGGTGGTGGTGGTGGTGGTGGAGGTGGGAAAAGGGCTGGTGCCGCACCTTGTGCGGGGCGTTTGGCGCGACCAGCGGTGCGGGCGGGCCGGTCGGGGGCGTCTCGTCGGCGTCGCGGCCGGCCGCGCTGCCGGCGACGGTGGTGGCAAACAGCAGCGAGGGTGTTGGGAGCTGCGTGTCGACGGGCGTGGAAGATGAGGAGGACGAGGAGGAGCTGGCGCCGCCAAATGGCCTCGGAGCTACATGGGCCTGAAGCTGCGGGGTCAGCGCAGAGGACGAGGAGGAATAGGAGGAGGAGAAGGATGAGGAGGAGGAGGAGACGGTGGTGGTGGTGGCAGTGAATGTAGACGAGAGCGTGGAGGTATGTGGTTGTGCTGGCGGCGGTAATAGTGGTGGTGCAGCTCCGGCGAACGTTGGAGGTGGAGGTGGTGGATGGACGGCGGAGGACAAAGATTGCGGCGATGCGGCTAACCAGGATGCCGAGGACGAGGACGACGACGACGACGATGATGATGATGACGACGACGAGAGCGACGACGACGACGGGAAGAGCAGCGGCCGCGTCGGGGTGGGGCGGTTCGCAAAGAGCTGGCGCTGCGGCTGCTGCTGGTGTTGCAGGCTCCTGCCAGTCGGAGCGGCCGACGCGGCGATCTGTCCGGGAGGTCGGCCGCCGCCGAGCTCCCCTTGCCTCCGCCGCCGCCTCCGCCGCCGCTGCCGCGCTGCGTCCTCGTCCGCGTCGTCCATGTCCTCATCGCCGTCGCTGTCGTCGTCGACGACGTCGTCCTCGCCGCCGCCGACGTCCAGACTCCGGTTCATCATCGTCGCGTCTGGAGCGCCGGCGACCTGCTCGGTGCTCTCCTCGATGTCGTCGTCGTCCTCATCGGCGCGGCGGTGGTGCAGACTTCGCAGAGCGGTAGCGGCGCCAAGTCGCAAGTCCGCCAGCTCTTCTCCTTCTTCTTCTTCTTCGTCCCCTTGCTCTTCTTCTCCTTCTTGTTCTTGCTCGTCTCCAAGCGCGTCGTCGTCGTCGCCGGCTTCATAATCCTGAAAATCCTGAAACCTGGCGTCTTCGCGCTCATGTTCTTCTTCTTCTTCTTCATCTTCTTCTCCTTCAACGTCTGCAACGTCCGCATCAATGACATCATCGTCGCTATCGCTGTCGTGATGGTGTACGTCGTGGAACACGGTGTCAGAAGCAGCCGTAGGCTTAAGCCCGCCGCTGCTGCTGCTGCTGCTGCTGCTGCTGCCGAAGCCGCCAAAGCCAAAGCCGAAAGCGCCGATGCGGTGGCGAGCGCGTCCTCCTCCTCCCTGGAGAGCAGCGTCCTTCCGCTGGTGATGCTGGTGGTGCTGGTGGTGCTGGTGATGCTGCTGCTGCTGCTGCTGCTGCTGCTGCTGGCCCAGCGCGAGGAGCGCGGCAAGGTCGGCCACGTCGGCCGCTGAAACCTCGATCGACGTGGGTGCCCGGCGCAGCATCCAACATGCAAACACAGGTGTTGGAAGCAAGAGGGGCGGCGGTGGTCGTTGTGAAATTAATGTTAAAGCGAGCGAGAGAGTGAAAGAGAGAGAGAGAGAGAGAGAGAGAGAGAGAGAGAGAGAGAGAGAGAGAGCGACCAGTCACAGAAATATAACAAACAAACAAAAAAAAGTCATCCCTCCCACCAAATCCCATTCCCCCCCCAAGCAAGCAGAATGGACACGGCGTCGCGCGCCGCCCTCGGAGCGGCCTCGTCGCTGCTGCAGCTGCTGCCGCCGGCTGCCGGCGGCGACGGTAGCAGCAGCAGCAACAACAACAACAACCATAACGCAGGCGGCGGCGGCGGCGGCCCGGCCAGCCCGTCGTCGCCCACCGCCGCAGCCGCAGCCGCAGCCGCAAACGCCGCAGCGAACGCAGCCGCAAACGCCGCCGAGGCCATCGCCGGGTACGCCGCCCCCGTCTCAAACTGGGTGCGTTTCTTTATTTCATACATGCTTCTTGTTTGTCGGCGAGAGGAGAGAGGAAGGGTGGGGATTGAATCATTCATGTCATGCATATGCCGTGTATGCTTCCCCAAGTCGGGTGATGTGATCGACGGGCTTCACAGAGCCCCGCCAGTCAAACAAAAAAAAAAAGGAGGAAGGAAGCAGCAGCAGCAGCCGATTGAGCCCATTCGCAGTAAGGCTGGATCTGTGCTCGAGCTTGGCCGAATATGCAAGGGCGGCGGGGGGAAGGGGGGGAAGGGGGGGAAGGGTTGGTGGTGTGTGGTGGTGGGAGTGCAAGTCTGAATGTCGGTCCCTCCGTCAAAGCCTTTGTCTCCCACGCCCACTTGCCCGTCCATCCCCAACCCTTAACCCTCGTCCTCCACCACCAGATCTCATTCATCTACCGACCAACTCGAAACATTTTCATGAGCCTCTACGGCATCTTCATTGCCTTTGTTTCGTCGACACAAACGCAAAAATCAGCCATCAGCGCAGTCGTCTTTGGCGTGCTTCTTGCTGGCCTCTTTCTGATCTCTGCAGCAACCTACGCAGTCTTTTACTGGATCTACATCCCGCGAGTGACGCACGTGCTGCCCTTTTACCTGCAGTACGGAACCGGCGTGGCAGGGTTAGTTGGGACCGGCTTTTTTTCTTTCCCCCCTTTAAATCTTTCTTTGCATCGAGGAGGCTCACGCCCCAACCAAAATCAACCTCGCGTAGTGGATCCGCGTCCGTGCCACCGTACGCCGAAGTCGACTTTACGCAATTTGGCGTCGACGCGTCGTACGAGACGGGCCTGAAGCCAGAGCAGCTGTACAACCTTGGGGTGCAGCTGTGGGTTCCCGACAGCAACGTGAACTTCGAAGTCGGCAACTTTATGGTTTCGATGGAGCTGATTTCGGACAAGAACAAGACGCTGGCGACATCGAGCCGCCCGGCCATCTTGAAGTACAAGTCACCGCTGTTTCGCAGCGTCGGAACGCTGTACAGCAGCTTTTCGCTGCTGTACCAGTGGTCCTATGAGGCGCAGGTTATCAGGACGCGGTTGATTGAGAATTACGCAGAGACGCTTGTGAGTTGTTTTGTTTCATTTTTGGTTTCTCCCTTGCTGTCATGCTCAAATCGCTTTCATTTTTTGTTACTATTCTTCCCGCTCTCCTCTTCATTGCCCACCTTCCTCTCGCAGGAAACGCCCGTCCGGCGCGCCATCATCAAGGTCTCATCGCCGCACCTCCAAGTGTACGAGAGCTTCCTGACCGTGGAAGCGCACTTTCAAGGGCTACGATACTTTATGTACCACTGGCACGTCACGACGGCCGCGCTCTTCATTTCCTTCTTCATGTTCTGGTACTCGACGTTTGGGCTCATCCTGTGGCGCCTCTTCCTGTCGTGGTTCCGCGGCGAGAGCAAGGAGGGCGGCGGCGGTGCGGCGGGCAGCGAGGGTGACGCCGCCGCAGCGGACGCGACACGGCCGCGGAAGGACCCGGCGCCGGGGGTGTCGCACTCGAGCGACGAGGACGGCTACGACGAGGACGACGACGACGACGGGTACGATGACGAAGACGACGGCGACGGCGACGACGCGGACGACGACGACGTGGACGGGGACGACGTCGAGTACGACGAGGACAACGACGAGTACGCGCGGCCGCCGGGGTACCGGCGCCGACTACGCCGGCGGCGCGAGCGGCGGCGACGGCGCGCTGCTGCGGAAGCGGCGGCGGTGGCGTCGGCGGCAACAACAACAGCGAATGCGTCGGGCGCGTCGAACGCGGCGGATTCGGCAGAAGCGGGCGGCGGCAGCGGCCCGGACGGACGCGCCGAGATTCCGGCGGCGGCGGCGGCGGCGGCGGTCGCGCCGACGTCGGTGACGGCGACGAGCGGGCACCCCGTTGTTGTCGGTAGCGGCGGCGGCGGCGGCGGGCTGCACGTGGTGAACGCAGACGAGGCGGAGTCGGACGGTGGCGGCGGCGGCGGCGGCGATGGCGAGACGGCAGGCGCGGCCGTTGTGGGACCGTCGCCGCAGTGAAAGCTTTTTTTGGTTTGTTCGTTACTTGAGAATGAGCACGAGCGCTGGGACAGCAGGTGAGAGGAGATTTCAGAGAAGTTGGTGCGCGCGGCGGCGCGGGGGAGCGGGTGCCAAATCGATTTTTGTTGTGGCTGAGGGTGATGGCGCTTGCGAGGTGGGGCAGGAATTTGCAATGTTTCTTCTTGTACTTCTTGTTAAGAAATAAGGAAACCCGGGTTTTTTTTCTCAACCCCTTTGAAGGGCCAGCGTTGCCACCGACACGCTGACGGTGCATTTCAAAATCTTCACTCCGTATTACACGAAGTTCCTCCACACCACAGCACGTGAGCATGAGTTGATGGAAATGTTGAAGAGTCGTAGAGCCCATGTATGTATACGTATATCGTAAATGGGGAATTCCTACCTTCTCTTCAGTTCGACCAGCTTTCTTTGCTTTTGTGGTGGTAGCATGGTGCTATATGTCGTGCTGACAGTTGACATAGCAGCCTTGATTGGCCCCCCTTTTTGGCACATTCCTCTTTTCTCCGCTAAACGTTGAAGAAAACAAAAATGGGGAAACATTTTTTTTTTTTTTTTTTTTTTTTTTTTTTTGGCTCATTGAAGAAGAAAAGGCGAGCCCGCGGGTCGCTAATCCGAGGGGCCAGCGCCCATGGGGGTCCGTGGCTGGTCGAGGAGCGAGCTAGAGCGCGAGGGGCACGGTTTCACGTTGCGTACAGCAGAGAAAGAAACGATTCAACTCGAAGAAACTAAAGGGAGAAACAGGTAAAAAACACAAGGCGGGGGGAACAGAATCGGCTCAAAAAGTTCCTGGGGAGGAAGGAAAAAGCTTGGACCATTCAAACGGGCCAGATAGTGTTGAGGGTAGTCAAGTTTTCCTTTGCGGGGCATATTCCAACAAAAAGACTCAAAACCAACAGTCAGGGGAGTCATACACAAGGACAAATTTAAAAAAAAAAAAAATTGTGTCAGTTCAAAGCCCTTGGAGGAGTTTTGATCACAGACTTGATTCTCCTTGGCATACTTTCAACTAAACTTTGAAGGAACACAGAGAGAATTTCCTTGAAACTGATTTTTTCAGAGCTGGGATTCCAGACAGGCGATCTTTCCGCACACTCAGCTTCAGGTATTCCCAGAGATTCTCCATTGAGTTTAGGTCTGGGCTTTGTGCAGGCCAATCCAGAACTTTAAATCCACGTAACTGAAACCATTGTCCCACTTTCACTGCTTTGTGAGCTGGTGCATTGACTTGCTGATGAATGAAGTTGGGGTTCAGATCGTCCATATATTCCAGAAAACCTTCAAACTCCACATCGAGAATGTCAAGATACTTGGTTGAGTTGACAGGCCGTCAATGAACGAAAAGCATCCCAGTTCAACCCATGTGAGACCATGTGAGGCCACACCAAGGTCACAGTGATAAAGACTTGGGATTTTATTCGTCTGTTTTTTTCAGTCTAGGGATTTTATTCACAAAACAGGTGCACCTGTCATAAAACTGCAAGGATAGGGACCCCTATTATTATTCCTGATTCCTTAGTTTCCAAGGCATTATCAAGGAATATTTGCAGCGACCACTTTTACTACTTTGTATTAACAGTTTCTGTTGCGCCAGGGTTTCCCCAACATATTTTCTTTTTGGTGACTAACAAAGACTGCCCAGCTGCCTAGGGATGGGGTGCCTGACAGGCCTTCCCCACACCTGCCTAACTTCTTATTTATTTTTGGCACTTGGACATACACGCATAGGGTTGGGAGTCATACAGAGACCTGTCAAATCCATCTGGCTTGTGAGGTGAGGGTACTGAGAGATGCTATGCACCCAGGTGTGTACATGGTTCCTTCGCAGGGATCCTCTTAAGGGGCCATGGATGGGGAATGCCGTTGACCCCACCAGTGACTGTGTGACACTGCTGGCTCTGTTGTTGGAGTGAGGATCACGAGTTGTCGTCGCGATCTCCGCTGGCTCCAGCAGCGGGGGGGCGGCCTCACAGCCGGCCCCCACTTCTGTCAATGAGGGGGTCCCCACCCACCCTCATGCCTCAAGGGTTCCCATCTGTTAGGCGGAACTGACTGGTTAGCAGCAAGAGGGACAAGACAGACCGAACCTATTGTGACTGTCAGGAACAGGGCAGGACAGGACAAGGCAGACAAGGAACTGAGAGGAGTGATGATTGTATTGGAAACAATAATTCACTTGAGGGATGGGACAGGTCCCCCATCCCCCTTTTATACCTTTGGAGAGTCTTCCTTGTCAAGACTCAAAGAAAGTTCCAGAAAGAGCAATTAGTAATACAATGATACCAATGATACCAATGACAACAAGACAAGTCAGGAAAGCAAAGAAGGTTCCAGAAGGTTCCACAAGGTTCCATGAAGGAATGTTCTAGAATGTTCGAGAAGGTTCCAGAAGGTTCCATGAAGGAATGTTCTAGAAGGTTCCAGAGGTTTCCAGAGGGTGATTCATAACATCATCTCCCCCTTTTAGGCCTCTTCTGCAACTTGGTGGGGTACCTGGTCTTGAACTTGAGCAGAAGGTCTTGGCAGTGAGTGAGGTTTGACTCAGGTTCCCAGGTGTTGTCAGCATCTGAGTAACCTTTCCACTTGACAAGGAACTTGAGTGTCCTTCCAAACCACTTGGCATCCAAGATTTGTTCAACCTCAAATTCCTCTTCACCTTCTACCTCAACTGGAGGAGGAGGAGGAACAACACTCTGCCTGGAATGGAATTGGCCACAAACTTCTCCAAAAGGCTGACATGGAAAACTGGGTGGATCTTCATGGATGCAGGGAGATCCAGCTTGAAGGTGACTGGATTGATTTGCTCCAAGATCTTGAAAGGTCCCAACTTGAGGTTGTCCAGCTTGGGACTTGGTCTTTTGGTCTGCAAGTTCTTCCTCATGTCTGGCCAGTAGAAGTCTCTGGAAACAAGCTCATATGTCTTGTGCTCTCCTGGGTGTCCAGCTGTTGCTGCATCATGCCCTGTCTTGAGTATCTCAAGCTTTTCCTCTTCTTGGCTGATTTGAATCTTGTGAGGCTCGGGGTCCTTGGAAATAGCATGGGCCCACACACTGTCAGGAAGCATGGGCCCACACACTGTCAGGAAGCAGTGGAGGGTGTGTCTTGGATGGTGGGGTTAAACCATCTCCCTTCAGGTGCAAGATCTGTCCTTCTGTGCTCATCAGTGGTGGGGCTTGAATTCTTGACTGGGAACTGTGATTCTTGAATCTTTGACTGAGAGTTCTGTTCTTGGCAAAGACTGTGAGCTGTTGAACTTGAATCTTGAATGTGGACTGTAAACTGTGGTACTTGAATCTTTGACTGTGGGTTCTGTGAACTAGAGTCTTGGCCATGACTGTGAGCTCTATGAGCTCTACTTGAATCTTGACTGTGAACTGTGAACTGTGGAACTTGAGTCTTGGCTGGCTGTGAATCTTGAATGAAGGGCTTGAGAGCATGAGACTTGGGGGCTTGACTTGAGTTTTGGGTGACTGTTCCGATTGGTGGAGGTTGGACTTGACCAGTGACCCAATCAATGGCAGGGTTCTGGGCTTGCAGCCATGGTAATCCCAGGATGACAGAGAATGTGGGTGAGCCAAGATCCAATACTTCCAGGTTGACCATGGATGGTGGAAAGCCTTGGATGTGGAGGTTTTGCTTGGTTTCATGGCTGATTTCCTTGAACAGAGCATGATTGGCAAAGTGGACCTTGAGGGGTGTGGATTTCTTGATGGTGGGAATGGCACAAGACTTGGCAAGGGTGTTGCAGGATGATCCAGAGTCGATAAGGGCCTTGGTTGTGATGGTTGACTTGGGTGAGAGTTGAACCTTGACATCCATGGTGAGTTGGTGGGGCTTGGAATCTGAGGTGTTTGTGGTGCTGGTGGTGGTGATGAAACAGGGGCAGCTTGGAGGAGGGTCCAGGGAATTGCCCCTCAGTGAGCCTGGACCTGGGAGTTTGGGTGCTTCTTGGGCAGTCCTTGACAGCATGCTCCTTGGAGCCACAGTAGAAACACAGTCCCTGCTGGGCCCTCCTTCTTTTCTCCTCTTGGCTCAGAGGACCCTTAGGAAGTGTCTCAACTGCATCCACTTGCATGGGTTCAGGAACTGTAAGAGCTTGAGGGACTGGGGTAGGTCTTGATGTAGTTCCTACTTGTCTTTGCTTCAGCCTCTTGGAGTAGAGTCTGTTGTCAATCTTGATGGCAAGGAGAATGTACTCTTCCAAGGTCTCAGGGATGTGCAGAGACTGGGAGAGCATGTCTTGGATGGACTCATGGAGACCATTATGGTACAGCTCCATCAGAGCTGCATCATTGTATCCAGAGTCTCTGGATAGTTGCTTGAATTGGTTGGGCCACACAAGATTGCTTTCCTTGCTTGATACGCTTGAGCTTGGATCTTGCTGTCCAAGATGCGTAGGGGTCACCAAAGGTAGCTTCCAGCCCCTCCCAGAGCTCTTGCAGGGTGGTGGGTGTGCTTGGGAGAGATCTGTACCATGATTGAGCTTGACCAGACAGGAGGGTGCTTGTGAAAAGAACCTTGACTTGCTCACTGGGAAATCTTGAAGGTTGGAGAAGGATGACATTCTCCACAGTGGCCATAAAGTTCCTGAGGTCTTTGGCCAGCCCAGTGAACTTGTCAGGGCTGGGAACCTTGGGCTCCCTTGCTTGGTTGGCTTGGGGCAGGGGAAGAGCTTGATGTTCTTGTTGGTGAAGTTGTTGTTGAAGCTGGTGCTGCTGGTGAAGGACTTGTTCTTGAAGTTGGTGTGTCTGTCTTGAAAGGGCTTGTAATTGGTCCATCAAGGCTTGGAAGGCAGTTGCATCAGGGAAGGTGTTGTTTGGGTCAGACATGATGGCAGAGAGTAGTAGGAGAGGGTGAAGTGAATTATGATGTCAGGAACAGGGCAGGACAGGACAAGGCAGACAAGGAACTGAGAGGAGTGATGATTGTATTGGAAACAATAATTCACTTGAGGGATGGGACAGGTCCCCCCATCCCCCTTTTATACCTTTTGAGAGTGTTCCTTGTCAAGACTCAAAGAAAGTTCCAGAAAGAGCAATTAGTAATACAATGATACCAATGATACCAATGACAACAAGACAAGTCAGGAAAGCAAAGAAGGTTCCAGAAGGTTCCACAAGGTTCCATGAAGGAATGTTCTAGAAGGTTCCAGAGGTTTCCAGAGGGTGATTCATAACAAGCCTTTCCTTGGATTGGGTCGGAACACTCTCCCTGCAGTGAGACAAGTTGTGTCTGGTTCTGTTAATCGTAAACAGTTCTGATTTGGTTTGACAGGCACCTCTGCACACTAAGTGTTCCTTGTGGCTGCCCCTTGTCTCTCCAACCCCCTCCAACTCAGGGTTAAAACTTGTTGTTTATTTCTTTTGTTGTTTCTTTTGATGGGTTGTAGTGGCTTGCCACTCTCCTTACCAATTTAGTCAGCTTACCGATTCAGTCGGTTGTGAGATTCCTAATCTCACTGATCATGGTCTTAACTGGGGTCTCCCTAAAAGCTCTTCCCCAGTTGTGACTATGTCATTATATTGGCCCCCCATATTTATTTTTTATTACCATTCATCACATCCCTCACGGGCTCTAGTGTTTATCACTATAAAAGAGCATCCTGTGTTCCTTGTGCTGAATGGGCCTAAGCACAAGGGGCACACCCCTCATTCATCCTATTCATTCTTATTTTTACTCATTTCCCTTTTTCTCTTTTCTTTCTTTCTTCCTTCTTTCCTTTTTTCTCTCCTCCCCTTTCCTATAAATACTCCCTCTCTCCCCTCCTTTGTTCTATATATATCTACTCTCTCTCAATAAATCCTACCTAGGTAACAACCAATCCTTTTCTTTCCTCTTTGGTGTTTCTCCCTAGGCCAGAGCTACCAGACCAAGCTGGGGATGGAGTCCTCTTAGGCCAGTGCTACCAGACCAAGCTAGTAGAGGTATGATTTCCCCAGGCCAGTGTGTTGTATGCCAAGCTGGGGTGAGGTTTCCTTCCCTTTCCTTTCTCTTCCTTCCCCTACCTGGTTGGTTCTCACATTGAGCTCTGTCTCTGTGATACTGGCAGATGCCATACTGCCTTAGGGCATCCCCTTGTTGAACTGCTGCCTGTTGGTCACCATGTTGGATAGTCAGGGCTTGAACCTGGGGCCTGTGGGGTACTCTTCATTGAGCAACTCCACTTGGTCTAGCTGTCCTTGAATAAAGACAGAATTGAACCACATCATCCATCTTTGTTGAGTTTGAGCTGAATCCAGGGTACTGGCTCTGCTAATAACCAGGAGCTTCCCATCTTAAAGACTTGTCTTATCCCTTTTGCCACTAGACTATAGATAAGCCCCTGAAGATGAAGAGGAGATCTCATAGTGGGGGGGATTCCCTAAATGGTCTCCATTGTTGTCTTCTCCACCAATGCCATGAATCCTTGACCTTTTTGCTCACTCCATGAAATCATATCTAATTTTCTCACTATCTCTCAAAATCTTCTTAACTCAGATTGCCTGACTCACTATTCTATTTACTATTATGGAAACAACCAGTGGACACACATGTTGACATTTGCCGGCCACTTTGGTGCAAGCCTCTTGGACTATTTGGATGTGACTCCGCTTCATGCGATTGAGGCCTGAGTTCGATTCCACGCTTGGTTCCTTCTTGAATAACAACTTTGTCGCTTTTTACTTATGCAATATTGCTATAACCACTGACCATAACAACTTGGTTTTTTCCACATATCTCAGATATTCAACTATACTTCCATGGAACTATTTATTTTTTGGACGCAGAACGAATCACACTTGACCAGCTGTTATAACGTCGGCTTGTTGTCGACAGGTCCCCAGATCGATTCCCTCTCCATGGAAGACTCTTTGCCAACATTTTGTCTTCCCATCTGCATAGAATGATTGTTTGCTTCTGCCATAACCATTTTGTTTATCTTAGTCGTTCCATGGAGATGAAACCGCTGATCTGATCGAAGCGAAACGTCCCAATTCCTCTTCCATGCCCAACTTGCCTAGTTGGTTTCTGCTCGATAAAACCCCACCCGACGTCGACAGTTCGATTCCTGTCCTCCCAACGGCTGGCACATTTTAAAATTGTTTAAATCCTGATTGAATGACTTAACTCGACAGGACTGTTCAGTAACTTTATTTTACAGATGTACATTCCACTCCCTGACGCACCAACTATTTCGCTTTGCTACAGCCCTCACTGATGACCGCACCACGTCTCACGCCGCTCCACCAATCAAACCTTGTCCTACCACGAAAAAATTTGGTGCCACAGACGCCGCTGTCCCTTCAGAAATTTCGCGTCTGTCTCTCTGTCCCGCCGCCTTGCACAGCCGTCCTGATTGACTTGCGGTAGATTATGCCATTGCATGCAACCACGCCATGTTTCTGTCTGCCTGCCCCCTGCTTTCACAAGGCAACAAACAACGGCTGACCACAATCGATCACACGCTCGGAGGATTCCATCCCGCAAACACCCGCTCTCGTTGAGCCAGGAATAGTATAAAAGCCAGGAGGTTTTGGGCTTTCTTTCCCCATCAACCCCCCTCGATTCGACATCGACTCCCTCAATCACAAGCCAGCCTGCACGGTTTTTCATTTTTTTTCATCCGCTGTGCCGTCTCTCATCTTGACTTCTAATCATATTTACCCTTCTCTATCACGGCCCTCTTCCGCGGCGGTGATCTGATTCTGGACTTGACCTTGGCCTGGCTCCGCCCTACCTATACTTGACATGACCCCACGGGTTTTCCATTCTTGTTTTCTCAATCATTTTAACCCTTTGCACCGATCTGACACCATCCTCTTTTCATACCATCGGATTGAACCTCTATTTCTGGATGACTTGGCTGATGCTGTGACCGATCCTTGCTGGTCCCGCCATTTGACTCCCCGGACTGCCGCTCCCGTCTTTACTGCTACCGCTGATCTGGACTATTTTGAATCTCTGCACGGGTTTTTCCGCTCCTCTTGCTTACTTTACCTGCGCTGTATGCCAAACAGACACTAACATGGCCATTCCCATTCGGAAAACACCTCCTCCTGCTCCTCCTGTTTTTAATATTCAGGCTATTATTCCGGATCATGGCGATGTTCCCAATCTACCCAATCTGCTGGCACCAGAAAACTATGACATTGCCCAGCTCACCGCCGGCGTCGTCGATACCTTCGATAGGCTTCAACCCTGGGTGTTCCCCACTCTTATTCGGAAGATCATTGGTGGACCCGGTGAACGACTGCCCCCAGGCACTGCAGCGCACTACTATTATGCCCTCTGGATCTTCCAGCACCGCCGGCGGCTCCACCAGTCCCAGATCACTATTCGGAACGACCGCGAGGCCGCCCGCCAGCATGCTGCCGCTACCATAGAGTACCTTGCCACCGCCAAGCCCGAGGATCGGAAGTCCAAGCATCTCCGCAAGGACGCCAAAGATTTCGCTGACCGTCGACTCAAGGCCTCCGATCAAGGTGTTGGTTCTCGCCATTTTTATGGTGATAAAGCGTTCGCGCTCACAATTCTGGCCTCACGGCCATTCCCATCCCAGGTCCCTCCAAAAAACGTCGCCGAGAACGTAGTCCCAGTACAAGCTCGTCCAGCTCCAGCTCCTCTGAAGAGGAGCGCCGCCCTCGAAAATATAGCCGCTCAAAGTCAAAAAAGTCAAAGAAGTCACGACGACGTACCCCCCCGTCCTCGTCCTCTTGGGGACGCCCTGATGGCGGCGACGGTGGTGGTGCTGGTGGTCGTGGTTCTGGCAACTCCTCATCTGGTCTCACGACTGCTGTCGCAAACACAACTTTGGCATAATCTGCTTTCAACCTTTTCCACACCATGTGTCTCGTGTTTCAGTGTCTCACCTTGCTGTGAATTTCCATTTTTAGCCAATTTTCTCCTCTGGGATTTCCCTTTTTGGCGTTTGTCTCAATTTTATCTTTTCCTGCCGGATGTCTCTCCGCTCCCTGATGCCACTTTGTGGTTTTCTATCATCTTTCTTTGTCTTCTGACTCAGCTTACTTCCTGTCTTCCTTCTATGGCGACATTATCTTCTTTGACTCACCAGTCTGACACACCTCCTATCGCTCACGGATCACAAAAGTTTTCCCGGCCCCCGCCATGGCGGGTAAATAGAATATCCCTATCTCTACCACTTCTGATCTTGCAACTTCCTGCCACAACCCCAGTTGTGTTTCGGAAACTCCCACCTTGGTTCTGGACAAATAAACAACAGACACTTGGTGTCTTCCTTCACAGTTCCATCTCCGACTTTGTGTCTTCCGTCCTCCACCGACCCTTAACACGTCTCAGGGTGTTCCCTTGTGTCTCCGCGCAGTGCGCGCTTCCCTACCTGCAACTCGATACCGTTCCTCATGCAGCTTTAGTTTCCTTTAGTACGCTCCTGTTTCTCTTACATCCTAGGAGGTCGTACTCCGTGATATGCACATCCCTTCTCTCTGTGTGCATACTGATGCACTCCATAACACCTCAGAGAATTCCATATCGGAGGATTTCGCCTAAGCACATGATGAAACAAATTTTCCTGATCACATCTCTGCTTCTTTTCCCACCTGTGACATCAGCCGCATCAGATGATATCTTATCTGGTGGATACCCTGCAAATTTTCCTTCTTGGTTGGGGCCAGGAGTATATAAACTGGGGGTTCCCCTCCTGATTTTTCTCATCATCCTCACACTCTCCCACACATTCAAACTGGCTCCTTCCTCGTCTGACCGAGAACCCAACTCAAAGTACTTCCTCTACAACAACCAACTCTATCGATACTTTGACGGGTCCTTCTGCCTTTCTGGTGCAAGTTCCTTCCTTGAGTACGATAGCCCTGAAGACCTTGCTCTTCAGCACGCACTTTTCCAGGTCGACCCTGCCAGGTTCCCACTTCGAGGCCGCCGTACGACTTCCATCTGGAAAGCTTTTGTATTCCATCTTGGAGGAACCCGACGCGACCCTTTTGTCCTTCCTCCTCCACCATCTGTTACTACACCTGAGTTCTCCGGCTTCTCTGACTCCACCAGTTCTGGTTCCTCACCTGTTTCATCTTCGCCAGGCGACTCTGATCTTGTTTACGCCTTTGACGTTCCTATTCTCACCACCATGGCTGATGAAGAAAAGCCCACTCTTGATGTCACCGGCTTGTACGCTGCTGACCTTATCTCTCACCCTGAGGGAGAGGATCCCGCTCTGACTATTGCTAAGGAGAACGAAATTCTTCGTCGCCTCGGATACAACAAACGCCTCACTGAAGATGTAAATCGCCTTAACGCCGAGCTTGCTTCCATCCTCATCGACAGTAAAGGAAAAGGCCCGACCACTGGTTCCGCCTCTGCTGACTCTGCAACTAAGGCCATGGCCTCTTATTTTGCTGATGGCCAGTTTAAGGACACGCTTGAGAATATCGGCAATAACTTCTTTGCTCAATACCCTCTGCACAGTCAACTCCCAGTCCTGAGTGATGATTCAACTGCTTCAGTAAAGAAGTACCTCCGCGACTTCATTGCTACCTTCAACACTTACCGCCCTAAGTTTGCCTCGGACAATGCTCTTCTCGTTGCTATGATTAAGCCTACCTGCTTTCCAACTGAAAGGGGCAGCCTATTCTTCCATCAACTCTCTAGTACCCTATCAACCCTGACGCTAGCGCAGTTCAAACATCAACTCCTACTTACACTGCTCCCGCCTCAGCTTGGCCACACAGACGTCTATTCACTTCACCCCTTCCAATGGGGCAACCTCGACCCAGCTACTGCTGCTCTTGCCATCCGCCGTGCCAACGATGAACTTCTTACCCCGCTGGATGATGAGTCTGTCAAGCGAGAATTCATCGCATCTTGCCCTCGCCCTGATATCCAACAGGCTGCCACCCGCCAAGTATACCGGATTGGCACCAATAAGCTCTTCTATCAGGACCCCCGTGTCACACTTGACTCTATCGCTGAAGTTATGATGAAAAAATGGCCCAGTGTCATTCTACAATCTAATGTTGCAACTCCTCCTCCTCGTCGCACTGATGGCCGTGATGATGGTCGCCGCCCTCGTAACAAGGAATCTTTTCTTGCAGCCATCACCACTGCCTATGACCAACTCTTTGAGGAAGATCAACCTGAGGCTGAGGTTTACAACAACGAGCAACAACCGCCCTCTGGCCGTCGCTATTCTCAAAGCTTCAACAGGGGCCCCTACGTGCCCAAGCCTCCTCAGCTCTGCAGTCACTGCAAGATTCCTCTCAGCCTTTCACACCCTGATCGATACTGCATTCTTATGCAGATGGCTGAACATTACCTTAAGTATGGCTTTCCGCCTTCTATGTTTCCAACTGCTCTAACCCCTGCCTCTGCAGTGGCCTCAAACAAGCCAATGACTCCAAGCCCTCTGCTTGAGTTATCTTTACCTTTATCCCAACCCATTTATGATTTACCTACATCCTTTTTTACCATGGTCAACTCTCAATTGGAGAGCCATGCTTTTCCCCCTTTGACTTCAGTCTTATCACCATCCTTTTTAGAAGAAATAAAACTCATCCTGTTATCCCCAACTTACACTGCTTTTCCGCCAAATCTCTTCCACAGTGGCCACCCTGCTGTTGTCCTTGATGACTTCAATGAAATTTTAATCACAAAGCTTGTTGCTGTCATGCCTCAACCCTTTACTCTTATCCTGAAGACTCCAAAGCGACTTCCTGTCAACTTCCCGCTCTGCCGAAATATCGGTTACTTCTTTAAGTTCTCTACTGACTTGAACCACTCTGGCATGATTCTTCATTTCAATTATTCTATTTTAACTAAGAATGGGCTTCCACCTCTCCTTTACCCTCAAAAAGATGGTACATGGGTTACCCATTCTCCAACTGTCCTACCCCCAACTTTACCTAAATCTGTTCGACGCGCCATCCGATATGGAGGAGGCACCTACCACCTGCGTGCCCACAATTTTTCTACTGCTATTCGCTATCCCTCTCCAATCATTTTTCACCCAGAACTTAATCCTTTTTTAATGAAGATGTTCCGCTTGATTCAAACATCTCGCCCTTGCATTCGCAATCCTCTGCGGTCAACGGAGCGACCACCCCCTCAAAAGCCCGGAGAGACTGTTCCTACTTCATATACACCATGTAAAAAGACTAGCACCTTATATGAACCTCCTCAAATTGATTCGAGAACTACTTCCAACTCCAGCTCCAATCACGAAAGTGAGCCTGAATTTACAACTACAAAAAACAAAATGTCAACTGCACAGCCTGATTTAGAACTTGCTGAGCCGCCAGATGAAGATTACCAGCAATTTCGTGACTCTACTGTTGCTGAAGCCTGCGCTTGGCTTGAAGGAAAAGTTATTCCCAACTGCCTCATTGACTCCGGTTCTAATCACAATGTCATCACAGTTGACCTCCTAAAGAAAATTAAGCATATGACCATCAACTACAAACCAAAAACACCAAAAATGAGTAGTGGAATTGGCGGCCATGTCCCAATCATCGGATATACTAAGCTTCGGCTTAACCTCGGCCACTCAAGCCGTGGCTCTCGCACCCTCTGGTTCTCTGTTGTTCAGAAGTGCCCTCGACCTATTATCATCAGTACCCCTGCAATGCGCAGTTTTAACATTGACATCAAATACAGTACATCGCAAGTTGAATGGACCATCAACACAGACCTTGGCCGTCAACTTATGACAACCCCATTGAAAACCCATTGGACTCAGAGAATACCAATCAAAGAAGAAATCTCCTACTCTTTTCTCATTGCCACTAAGAACATTACCCTCCTTCCTGGTAGTGATAAGAATGCAGTCCACCTGATGTTAGATCGACCACTCAAGTACCGTGACACTCTCGTCCATGCCTCACCTGAAAACAGCCTCACTGACAAAGGAATACTTTTCCCTTCATCGCTCTTTAGCGCCAATGACCTTCATGTTTATGAACATGCAAGGGAATTCAAATTGCCCATCTTCATGACAGGAAGTGCCCCGATTCGCATCAAAAGAGGAACCAGATTTGCCTCTATCCTTGATCTCCCACCACCACCAGAGAACAAACATGGAGAAGTCCCGTTTGACCCTCGGCCGAAGCAAATCATTGATGTTCCTGACTCACTCCATAATGACCCTCACAGCTTGATTGAAATGACTCTCCTTGCTTCAAAACATGATCCTTCAGACACTACGTCCTTCCTAGATATCCTGAATAAGCTCGACGATCCTAATTTTGATGACAATGCATCAGAAGCCACAGTTGGCAACTGTGCTGACCTGTCAGAATTTATATTTAATTCAGAAATTAACAAAACTGACTTCTCTCAGTGGGAGGACCTTCTTCAGTCTACCCGAGCTGCTAGAAACCCTGACTCTGATGAAACCTCCACCACATTTTCTGGTGAAACTTTTGCCGAACCAGAAGCAGTTTCTCTCAGAGAAGTTCCAACTGCTCTCCATTCTGAATTAGACCCACAGATGCCAATGAGAAACTCTGTGGCAGAAGAACGACTTGATTACCTTCCAGCTGAAGCAACCATGACCAATGATGAAATATGGAATAAGATTAAAACTGGTCACATTGTCAAAACCTTTGGAGAAGAAGGAGAAGAAGCTGTCCAGAAGCTGAAAGCACTCGTTTTTGAGTTCATTGACATCTTCCGACCTGGAAAAATCACTGGAACTAAGTTTGCACCACCTCATCGGATTGAGCTTCAACCTGGAGCTAAGATTCCTGCCTCCAATCCGTACCCTGAAGGAATGGGAAGAACTGCTGTTCTACGTGAACACATCTCTAAGATGAAAAATGATAATGTCATTCGAGAGTCTCGATCGCCCTTTGCTGCCCCTGTTGTACTTGCCAAAAAGCCAGATGGTTCATGGCGTTTCTGTGCCGACTTCAGAAAACTGAATGAAATCACTGTCCGTGACAGATATCCACTCCCCCGTATCGAGGAGATCTTTGACGCCATTGGTCATAAACTTGTATTCAGTGCTATGGATCTACTTAGTGGATTCTGGCAAATCCCTGTTCATCCTGATGACAGAGAAAAAACTGCATTCATAACCTCACAAGGCCTTCATGAATTCAATGTCATGCCCTTTGGACTTTGTAATAGCCCACCAACCTTCCAACGTGCTATGGACACTGTCCTGGCTGGTATCAAATGGCTTTATTGCATGGTTTATGTCGACGACATTGTCATCTACTCTGACTCACTCGATCAACACTTTGAACACCTTCGTAATGTCTTTGAAAGACTTAAGGGATATAATCTGAAGCTTAAACCCTCCAAATGCAACTTTCTTTATGCTGACCTTCCGTTCCTTGGACATCGTGTCTCAAAGGATGGAGTGCGCAAAGACTACACCAAAACTGTATCTCTCGATAGTTACCCAACACCCCAAACGCTGACGCAATTGCAACGTTTCCTTGGTTTTGCCAACTACTTTAAGAGATTTATTCCACACTTCTCTGATAAAGCAGAACCACTTTACCGATTGTTGAAGAAAACTGACGCATTTACTTGGACTGCTGACCAGGAAAATGCCTTCCAGATCCTCAAAGCAGAACTTGCGAAGGATACGCTCCTTTACTTACCACAAGAGTCTGACAAACTTGTTATTGTTTGTGATGCATCTAAAGTCGCCCTTGGTGCTGCACTTTATGCTGTTGACCCAGAACATCCAACTTCACGTCATCTCCGAAAACCTATCGCATTTGCCTCCCGCGTCCTCACCGATGTGGAGAAGCGCTACAGTAACACAGATCGTGAAGGGCTTGCTGTTATCTGGGCCATTGACACATTCGAACGATATACATTCAACCAGAAGTTTACAGTTGAAACTGATCATATTGCCCTCCTGCATTTGTTTAAGAATGGAGGCTTAACTGGCCGTTTTGCCCGATGGGCTTACCAAATTAGCGACCTTGATGTTGAGCTTGTCCATGTCCCTGGCAAGTCCAATATTGTTGCTGACACCCTCTCCCGAGTTCCTTTTGATATGAACGCCGACCCTGAAGAATTTGCTGATGTTGAAGAATCAGAACCTGTTTCTGATACCAAATCTCCTCTTGAGACCAACATTAGTGTTGAAAAAGAGGTAAAAAATACCTCAGCTCTATCAGAACCTCTTCATGGTGCTGTCACACCCTCTGGCATAGAATCTCCTATCTGCTTTGCTGAAGTCTCAAAACCCTCTCCCTGTACTGCTACCCTTGAAAAAGAGGTAGACGATGCAGCTACATTTTATACTTCTCTTGATAATCTTCAGGAATCCTTTAAAGAGCCTGCCAATTTCAAGGAAGCACTCCATACTCACTATCATCAACTAAATTCATTCATTTCCACCAATAAAGCACTTACCTTGAAGGAAAGCAGTGGCCTGTTTTCCTCGGTGCTCAGATCTTACTATCGACATCACCCTGATGTTTGCCCAGTACAGGCTTCTCCGCCTCCACCGAACTTTGCCCTTGGTATCTCAACCTGGAACCTGAACAGCATTCGATCATGGGCTCGTCGAATCCGACCTTCTGATGATAATACCCCTGCTCTTGCCATCTTTGAGAAATACCTCGATTCGCAACCATGCTCAATTATCTGTCTCCAGGAAACTCGCATTGGTTCGAAAGCTGGTTCCCTGTATACTGGTCTCTGCAATCTTGCAAACTGGAATTGTGTCATACACGACCCCCGTACTGGTAAAAATGGTGTCGCCATCTTTTGGAAGAAAGAACTCCATGGAATTGAACATAAATGCTCACCTTATTCCCATCACCCTGATGAGGAAGGGCGCATTATTACCGTTGCATTTGGTGAAATGGCTGTTATCACTGTTTATGTGCCTAGCGCATTCCATGACCCTGACAGAGAAAAAACAAAGAAAGCCTTTCTTGTGAATCTGCGGAGCCATTGTCATTATCTTAAAAGCCAAGGATATCTCCTCATCATTGCTGGTGATTTTAACATTGCCCATACTGAGATGGATATTCACCCCGCAATTGAGAAATACTTGACTCAGAAAGATGCCTCATTCTCAACCTATTTTGCTTGGGAACGTGACTGGATAACTGCCTTTCTCAATGACGGCTTCATTGATGCTTACCGCACTGATCATCCACTAACCAATGGTTATACCTGGCTTGCGCCACAAGGCAAGATCCTGGGTAAAACTGTTGATTACCCTGCTCTCCGTGTTGATTATATTTTCCTTGACAAACGGATCTATAGTCCACGCACCCAAACACAACTTTCATCCACCATCGACCTGCCAAGTGATCATCTTCGTGTTGATTGCTTCCTCCCTTTGGATTTCACTCCAATTCTTAAACGAATGTCGTCACTTTATGAATTGGATAACTTTAACGAACCTCTTCCCCGCCGTCATCTCTGCATGACAGAGCGAGTACAAGAATCCCCTCATTTTAATCACACACCTCGCCCTTATGGAACAGTACGTCCCACAAAGCCCAATTATGAATCACTTGTAAACAAATTACTGGCTACAGGCTTTGAAACATTCATGTTTGAGAAGCTTGGCGTATTTGCCAAAACTGACAAAGTTAGAGAATTACAACTTGCTGATAAGTTCTTTGGACCCATCCTCCGCTTCCGTGAAACTGGTGCTATTGACAACAATCCGCCTGAAGCTCTGACCAAATGGGCTGAAAAGATGATTGTCCGCAAGGGGCTTTTGTATCGTATACTCGACCTCCCCTCATTTATGTTGAAACGCACTCCACTTCGACTTGCCCTGTGTGTTCCAGATTCTCTGCGGCGCGAGAGCCTACGACTCTTCCATGATGACTTATTTGCTGGTCACTTTGCCAAAAGAAAATCAATGGATATCCTCCTTGATCGATTCTGGTGGCCTACTATCACAACTGACTTGGAGAATCACATCCAGAGTTGTGAGACATGCCAGAAAACCAAAGATCACCCTCATCGACCAGGATATCTTCACCCGATACCTATCGGCTCTTTTCCTTTTGAAAGAATTGCAATTGATTTTGCTGGACCTTTCAAAGAAACGCCTGATGGTTATAAATACATCCTTGTTGTTGTAGATTACTTCACACGATGGGCTGAAGCCATCCCTCTCACTGATCTTGAAGATATGACAGTTGCAGCAGCACTAGTTGAACATGTCTTCTGTCGACACGGAATCCCTGTTGAAATTCATTCTGATAACGGCCAACCGCTCAAATCTGCACTAGTTTCTGCTATCGGACACGTTCTCGGAATGGGACAGTCTTTTACATCACCATACTGGCCCCGCGCCAATGGTACTGCTGAACGTTTCATTAAAACTTTGAAAACTATGATTCGTGCCTACATCAACCAACACACCCATGAGGACTGGCCCCAAATCCTTCCTTATGTGCTTTTTGCATATCGTACTCATCCTCACCCACTCCTCGGTGATACACCCTTCTTCTTATTACATGGACGTGACTGCCGTTTACCCCCCGACCTCTTCCTCGGAGTCACCCCTGAGGATTATGAGGACATGCCCCAAATTACTAAAGTGTCTGACGTCGCTGGCATCCCTGACGGCAATGACAATGAACCAGAAACCCTTCTTTCTCACGCTGTAGTAGGGGGAAAAGCTATCCCGCTTACCTTAAACCCTAAGCTTGAACCAGCACCATTCCTCCGCATTGCATATATCAAAACATTTGACCTTCGAATGACACTGCTCCAGCATATCCCACGGAAGCTGCGTCCTTACCCAACAGAACCATCTGCCTCACGCATCTTGACTGATCTCGTTGAGATCCATAACCTTGATATTGTATACATTGTATTCACACGTACTCGACAGACCCGATCCATAAAGAAGGTAGATCTCCCTTTTTTCCTCCGTACCAACCATGGAGTGCTTGTTCGGTCAGTCGTATTCTACAATCCGCAGAAAAAAGAGATTCGCTACATCTATTCCCTACGTGGGACCCTGTTCCAAGAGACTGATGGGCCTTGCCCTTCCTTCCCACGAGGATATTGCACATCAGATGAAATTGCGAACCTCCGCTTTTGGCATAGTATGCTTGCGCCCACCAGTGTAAAACTGATTGACGTCAATAGCTCTGAACCTCCCCAAGGCTTATTACTTTGGGAAGGCACATCATCGCCTCTGCTTCTCCATCTTCCTTCACCACAAGGTGAAGAAGATCTCACTGTCACCTACCTTACTGAAAACAAAGATTTAAATCATTTTCTCCAACCCTCTGAGCAAGAGAGTTGTATTTATGTTAATAATATAATTCGACATTATGTCGTGCGTACTCTTGATAAATTAACGCATGCCCACTTGGTCGCACAACAAAATGCCACAGCACAACAAAAACAATTGAAGAAAAAATCAAAAGAAACAGACTCCAACCCACATAAACTTTTTCCTGGCGATAGAGCCTGGATGGCTGTTATCCTCAGACCGACGCGCTCTGACATGCCGGAGAACGAAAGTTTCCTTTACCGATGGGCTGGGCCTGTCCGCATAATCCGCATTGACGGAAAAGACTCCAATTCTAAATGCACCGTCATTGAAACCTTTCCTGGCAAAGAGATTGCTGCACGCACTGTTCATATCTCCCGACTACGCCCCTTCACTCCTCGAGTCCCCATTGATTCTGCTGAGGACGCACTTAAAAGCAACGCTGAAGAGCTCGCCACTGCAATAAAAGAATGGGAAAAAGCAGCAATTCTGAAAAGAAGGCCTGCCACATCTCAACGTACCGCACTCGGAATGAGTATTGAACTTATGCGTCGCTTTGATCCTCACTTTACTGAAGCCGACATCTACAATCCTTTGTATGAGGTCGACAAGATCTTAGCCTTCCGTCATAACAATGACAACACTTATTCATACCGCCTCAAATGGAAAAATTATTCCAATCGCTTTAACAGTTGGAATGAGGAAGTTGATATGGACCCTGAATTTGTCAAAGAATACTGGGATAATGTCCGCCGGACCAATCCCACTGCTTATAAAGAAAGACAAGAAGCCCTACGAAAGCTTAAACAATCCAAAGCAACTGGCACTCCCTCAACACCTGCAACTACGCCTCCAGACCCACCTCCGATGGCCCGATCTTCGCGATTGCGGCAGCTCCCTCCAGTTAAGTATAAGTAGTGGATCCATAGGGCGTCCATCTGGTGACGAACGCTCTCGACTCCCTACCACTGTCGTACTGATCCTGCGAACGGGGCGCTAGGATATTGAAAAAGAGGTACTGTGAGATTCCTAATCTCACTGATCATGGTCTTAACTGGGGTCTCCCTAAAAGCTCTTCCCCAGTTGTGACTATGTCATTATATTGGCCCCCCATATTTATTTTTTATTACCATTCATCACATCCCTCACGGGCTCTAGTGTTTATCACTATAAAAGAGCATCCTGTGTTCCTTGTGCTGAATGGGCCTAAGCACAAGGGGCACACCCCTCATTCATCCTATTCATTCTTATTTTTACTCATTTCCCTTTTTCTCTTTTCTTTCTTTCTTCCTTCTTTCCTTTTTTCTCTCCTCCCCTTTCCTATAAATACTCCCTCTCTCCCCTCCTTTGTTCTATATATATCTACTCTCTCTCAATAAATCCTACCTAGGTAACAACCAATCCTTTTCTTTCCTCTTTGGTGTTTCTCCCTAGGCCAGAGCTACCAGACCAAGCTGGGGATGGAGTCCTCTTAGGCCAGTGCTACCAGACCAAGCTAGTAGAGGTATGATTTCCCCAGGCCAGTGTGTTGTATGCCAAGCTGGGGTGAGGTTTCCTTCCCTTTCCTTTCTCTTCCTTCCCCTACCTGGTTGGTTCTCACATTGAGCTCTGTCTCTGTGATACTGGCAGATGCCATACTGCCTTAGGGCATCCCCTTGTTGAACTGCTGCCTGTTGGTCACCATGTTGGATAGTCAGGGCTTGAACCTGGGGCCTGTGGGGTACTCTTCATTGAGCAACTCCACTTGGTCTAGCTGTCCTTGAATAAAGACAGAATTGAACCACATCATCCATCTTTGTTGAGTTTGAGCTGAATCCAGGGTACTGGCTCTGCTAATAACCAGGAGCTTCCCATCTTAAAGACTTGTCTTATCCCTTTTGCCACTAGACTATAGATAAGCCCCTGAAGATGAAGAGGAGATCTCATACGGTTCTGTCTCTGGTCTGACTTGGCTTTGGCCTTGTGCCCCAGATGAAACCCTTCTGTGTCTTGCACCAGAGGATTATGCTTTCTTCTGTGATTGTGTCTGTCCATGCTTTGGTGTGAGAAACCCCTCTTTTTTGTGGTTTTCTTGGGCTTTTTAAGAATCCAGACACACTTTCCTGTCTAGTGCCCCTAGACACCCTCCATTTGCCCTTTTTCATTAGTCAGGTTTGGTATTTAGGTCCATGCTCTAGTTTCCACTTTTGGCCCTAGGTGAGTAGTTAGAGAGCACAGTCGCACAGAATAATATGTTGCATAGCAAAGTAAGCGCTCATTGAGAACCTAAACTATGGCCAACACTTTATGTGAGATACTTGAGAATCTCATACTAAGGCTGGGATCCCAGCGTCAAAGGAGTGAGTATAGTCTCACACCCGTGAAGAAACTCCAAATTGAGAAGGATTCATAGCCACTCTTCTCCCCAGCTCTCCTCCACACACAGACTTTGCCCTGCTTCCCATTCTCAAAAGTTGTCTTGTCAGTCCAAATAACTTTGGCCCAATCTTTGACAGTCCAGCCCTTATGCTTGCAAGCAAATGCCAGGTGCCCAGCTCAGTGCTTTGGAGACGGCCTGCGATGGACGCGGAACCGCAACTAGGCCACCCAACCGCATGGACTCCCGAGGACTCGGCGATGGCTCACACGGACGCGCCGCCCCCAAGTCAGCCTCAGGGCACGCACGATCCAACGAGTGTTCATCAAAGCACGGAAGATTCAATGAGCGTTCACCACGACTTTGGTTCGGCTGCATCCGGCAGCACCGGCGCGGGCGCGTCATCCGCTTCGAAAGGACGCACTGGTCTTTGAAATGCGGATGTGAATTTCAAGCGGGGCAAGTATTTCTGAATGGTTCTGGTTTTAACGGAGGATAATCAAGCTGAATTCACAACGTTTGAGATGTCTTGTAACAAACAGTGACAATTCTCTGCAGAACCTCCTGTTGCTACCTGAGCCAGATATTGTCAGGAACATGGCAGGACAGGACAGGGCAAGGCAGACAAGGAACTGAGAGGAGTGATGATTGTATTGGAGACAATAATTCACTTGAGGGATGGGACAGGTCCCCCATCCCCCTTTTATACCTTTTGAGAGTCTTCCTTGTCAAAACTCAAAGAGAGTTCCAGAAAGAACAATTAGTAATACAATGATACCAATGATACCAGTGACATCAACAAGACAAGTCAGAAAGGCAAAGAAGGTTCCAGAGGGTGATTCATAACAGATATTGCAGATCGTAGACAGAGAGCTTTCTTCGTCGTCCACTGTGTGGAAGATCCACTAGGGTTCTTGGTCTTGTCAAAGCCGCGTATTATACTTTGGTGCTGGATCACTTGATCGGAACAAAGTCACTGATCTTGCTAAGGCTCCATCCCATTGCATGCAAGTTGACAACTGTCTTGCTTTTGGCAGCCTCATTCTGCACGCCGGGTTTGGTGTTGATCTGGGTGTTGGTGATTGCAGTGGATGGCGACAATCTCGCGATGGCAGCGGTGGGAGGAGGCAAATTTGACAACAGGTGTGAAGACTTATGAAGGCAGCAAGCCATCAAGCCTGGGACCTCAAATAAAAGGGTGTATACCCACTTTTCACTGATAATTGTGAGGATTATCCACCTATCCCAAAGAGCAGTTATATAACTCTGCTGTACTTATTACTACCTGCGCTATTATTATTACCTGGAGATCTGTTACACTGTAAGCGCAATCCAACCACTCAAATGGGCCACCTTTGCTGCACAGTATTGCAGGCACTGTCAACTGAATTAAGCAATCACTCTGTCGGCGGACAGACTGTCAAGGCCGAG
Source organism: Zopfochytrium polystomum (assembly GCA_025765615.1). Taxonomy (NCBI): domain Eukaryota; kingdom Fungi; phylum Chytridiomycota; class Chytridiomycetes; order Chytridiales; family Chytridiaceae; genus Zopfochytrium; species Zopfochytrium polystomum. The sequence continues at coordinate 117,160 of JAIVFJ010000040.1, forward strand.
GTAAAGCAATTTGGTTGGAGTGTTACTGGGCCTTCCAGGAATGCCTGGAGGTCACTTGTGTGTGGAAGATGGTCTCAGACGCATGGGAAACCTTAAAAAAAAAAATAATAATAAAAATATCCCACTTGTTACCTAGAAACAGCGAAGGCGTGGTCAAGAACCAACACCGTTGAGTGTAATGCTCTACCTCACATGATGGGAGAGAGGGAATGCTGGGTGCTGCTCACACCAGGCACCATCCCAGCAGGTATGGCCCATTGAGGCTGATTCTAATCACATTGTCCGTACTGGCAAAGCCTTGGAAAGCAAAGCGAGAATCACCACTGCCTTCACCTAACTCTTTTCAATGGATTCAGATTCGGCATTTCAGCTTACCAGACTTTGTGTAAGTTGCATCAGCAGCAGCGATGAGGTTGCCATTGACATAGGAAGCTGGCTTCCTAGGCTCAAATCTCAACGCAAGAGGACAGTGAGTAACATGGTCTTTCAATGGAGCGTATTGCGGTGCGCAGCATAGAGCATAGTGCAAAAGGTGATAAGTGACTTTTGAGTTGAGCTATTTATATCTGAAGGATTTGTCACTTATGTCGCCAACTGTGGGCGACTTGTGTGACTGTGGTGTAGACAGAGGTGAAACGACAACGAGTGAAATGAACAAAATTTGAGGAACTTGGGCCTCGGTTTGATGGGCCTATCTGTGTTACACATTGGATATCTGTCAGGGAAAGAATGGGGGGCGAGGGGTGATGATGTACTTGGGGGTTTTCTAATGTCAGTACAGTTTCATGTTTTTGAAGGTGGGGAGGGAAGGACGAACCTATTTTCGCGATGTGAGGGGTTTTTTAATTTTTTATTTTTTATTTTTTCTCGACCGCGGGATTTGCCTGTTGTTTTTTGGATTTTTTTTCCACTCACAAAGACACGCGAAAAACGCACACGAACACAAACACACACACGCACACACACACACACACACACACACACACAGACAGACTGACCTTCAGATAGTCTTACGGACAGACGGACAGCCGGCTCCAGCTCCCGATCGGTGGGGTCTGACAAATAGAGAGAGAAGCCGATTTCCTTCTTCGTCTTCCATTTGTTTGTAAACGGAGACAACTTTTTTTTTTTTTTTGTCTCTTTTTTCATGATGGGCTTTGAGGAGGGATCGAGACAGACAGAAGAGAGCGGAAGAGAGCCAAGCACGCCATTCGGAAAGTCGGAGAACGCGCGAAGGTGTTGCTCTTTACACTGGTGCATTTACGTGAATATGCTCCGGCTTGTTACTACTCTAACTTGGGCTGAACATATCTCGCCGCTCTCACTCCCACACACACTCTTTCTCTTTCACTCACACTCACACTTACACACACACACACACACTCTCTCTCTCTCTCGCTTCAAAAACAACAACCTTTGTTGCAGCCTTCTCGGCCAACGACGTGTTGGTTGAAAGGGAAGGCCCACCACCGTCATAACAAAATACACAAAAACGAAAGGAAGCCGAATCTTGGTCGGCCTCTGTCTCTGGCGCTCTCTTCCTTCCTCTGTCTTTCTCTCTGTCTCCCTCTCTCTCTCTCTCTCTCTCTCTCTCTCTCCCTCTGTCTCACTCGTTCTTTCTCTCTGCTCCCACCGCCCAAGCAGCAGCAGCGAAGGCAGCAGCCGCCACCCCCCGTCCGCGCCGATCTCGAGATTACTGACTAGCGGACTGGCAGGCTGACTGACTGACGCACCCACCCATCCATCCCATCCCATTGCCAAAACGCCGGGTCGCTCCACCACCCCTGGCCATCGGGTGTTTTGCCCTCCACTCCTCCATCTACTCCCCCTCCTCCTCTCCGCCTCACCTTCGGAAGAAACTGTCGTTCCTGTCCCAACAACAACTTTCAACAAACTCCCCTCCCCGCAAGGTAGGCGGATCGCTCGCTGAAGATTGACCGACCGACGGACCAACTGACTCAACTTACCCACACTGTTTCTTGGATTGCTATCCGATGCTGTTGTGACCTTCCCCTCCCCTTCCCCTCACCCCTTCGTAATTCCATACAACCCAGATCCCCCACCTGAACCGCCGATCCTCCGTCTCCAACAACCAACCCCTTTGCCCCCTTTCCCCCCCGACCAGCCTTCCCGCGTCGTCGATCCGGTCTCTCTAAACACCCAAGGCAAAACACTCGATGGCTGCGCGGATGGCCCGATTCGATCAGGAAGACCCAAACGAGGTCAGGAGGAACGACTTTCTCAGCCACCCACAACCACATATCGGTGCCCCTCCTCACTCATCCTCTCCCAATCGATTCAACCAGTCGTACATCGCAACGGACGTGTCCACTTTGACGAGCTTGACGGATTCCACTGCAACTGGTAGCGGACACTTGTACTATGACCACTTCGCCGACTTAAACGACAGGTGCCGTATGACTTCCACGCCTCACCCCATCGAACCTTACGTCTGTCTCCCTTGCATTATCGCGACAACTGCCTTAATCTCCTCTCAACAGAAACGGCCCCCAAAAAGCCTCTTCGGCAAACTTCCACGACCCGCTCCAGGACAGCTACCCATCAAACTACAAATACAGTTCGAGCCGCCCGTCCTCACGACAGCAGGACCACCACCATTACAGCAATGGCGGCAGAGATGGAGGAACTCCGCTACCCACAATCCACCAGCAGCAGCATCACCAACAGCAGCAGAATCCGCCATCTCGGACTAGCAACTACTCGGCAAGCAACTGGGACGAGGATGCCACGCAGGTCGTCGTGGGTCTCGACGACTCTGCCAATCCTGTTGCTTATCCAGCCATCTTCGTCGCGGCGCCTCTTCCAAAAAAGCACCACCACCACTCATCCCCTAAGCGATCCATGCTTGGTCCTTACGTGCTGCTGAAAACAATTGGCGAAGGCGAGTTTGGCAAAGTAAAACTTGCCTATCACGTAAAAGACCCGACGTACGAAGTTGCCATAAAGCTGATCAAGAAGGAGAATATTCGCAATCCTGTGAAGAGGGCAAAGATTCTGCGCGAGATTTCCATCCTGAAGGTAGACTTAAGAGCACTGCTGGCTTCGTTTTTGCACACACACCCCTTCTCTCTCACACGCAGCTTCTGATAATTGCCGCCCGTTTCCAGTCACTCGACCACCCGTACATCGTCAGGCTACTTGAAGTAGTCGAGACCGATCAATACATTGGAATGGTGATGGAGTACGCGTCTGGTCTGTCTTGAGCTCTTTTGAATTCAACATTGTGGACCTGCTAAAATCTCATCGCAGGCGGAGAGCTTTTCGAGTACATTCTCGCCCATCGCTACTTGAAAGAGCGTGACGCTTGCAGGTTTTTTGCCCAGCTGCTTGCCGGCGTTAGCTACATTCACTCGGTCGGGATCGTCCACCGAGACTTGAAGCTTGTAAGTAGAAGCCTTTTTTCCGCTCAGCTCTTGGTTCGCTGGTAGTGTGTGTGAGCGCTGCGAAATCCGCCACCGACAGACAGAGAAATATGAAACTATTTCCCTCACGTAACCACACTTTGTATACAGGAAAACCTCTTGCTTGATTCAGATCGCAACGTCATAATTACCGATTTCGGATTTGCAAATCGCTGCAGAAGCGGGGACGTGGATATTTTGATGCAGACCTCATGTGGGAGCCCCTGTTATGCGGCGCCGGAACTTGTTGTTAGCGAGGTATGATGCCCGACCTCCGTTTTGCCGGTGTAGCTTAGTACTTAACACTTCCATTTAGGGCTACGCGGGCGAAGCAGCTGACATTTGGAGCTGCGGCGTAATCTTGGTGAGTTGTGAGGGCATCCTTGTTTGCCCAAGCTTGCTCACTTTTCCCACCGATTTAGTACGCCATGCTATCTGGATACCTCCCGTTTGACGATGACCCGGAAAATCCAGACGGAGATAATATAAACCTGCTGTACAAGTATATTTTGGAGACGTCCCTGGAGTTTCCGGACCATATATCGGAGGATGCAAAGTCCCTCCTTTCACGCATGCTCGTGCCGGACCCTAGATACCGAGCAAAGATGCCAGAAGTCATTTCGCACAGGTTTGAAAAAAAAAAAAAAAAACTAACTCGCACCAGCAACCCGTTTGTTCTCACCCATTTTTTGACACAGGTGGCTATTACCGGCTTTCCATATTTTTGAAGAAGAAATGTTGCGAATCAAGGTGCGCGCTTGTGTGTGTGTGTGTAGTTTGCATCTTTTGTTTTCCGATCCGCTAAGCCTGATCCCGTAGAGTGCCATGGCCACGACTCAAATTTCAACGCCACCCACTTCGCCGTCTGCAATGCCGACAGAAGAACCGGCTGAAGTGGAAATCGACGATGAAGAGGAAGAATATGAAATGGCGGACGACTCGATTGCTGGGACTGGGATCAAGCCAGAAGATCCTTTGCGTCAGGAATCGTTGGACGAGCCAATGCGGGAAGTTCGGACAGAAGAAAGACCCGCTATTGCCTCTCCACCTCAAAGTCCCACTCCCCCTGCGTCCGTGTCTCCGCTCCCGCCAGTGCCGCCTGAGCCAAGCCGCGACTCCTTTGTATCTTTCTCGCAGCAGAGAGACCTCAAAGCTGACATTCTTTCCCTCTTTGAGTCTGCACTTTCCGACCATCCTCCGCAATCGGCCTTGCCGACCGTTGGGGCGGCGACACTTGCCGGGTTCGGCAAAAGAGAATCCATGGCTGAAGATCATGTTGGTAACAAGTTCATGCTGACTTCAAGGACACCATCGCCGCAGGCATCGTTTATATCCAACATTGTCCTCGCGAACTCGCCTCCGCCGCCAGCGGAATCAACGACGTTGAGAGATGGAACATCGCTAACCCCTGTAGACATGGCACGACAGCCCATATCAGACTCGACTCTGCTTGCTTTGCACAGCAGCGACCCCGTCGAACAACTCGTAGATGAAGGAGACGTAAAAACGGAAGTTTCTGTGACAGTGGCAGCTTTGGACATCGAGCAAGAGGGTACTTTTGGAAGGAGGGGCCGTGGTCACTCGTTTTTGTCCCCAGTCGGCGTGACCCCTCATGACTATGGAAGGTAAGAATGCGCCCTAATTGATTTTACTCCGGGCGTTACAGATTGATTGACGCATTTTCGCGATTGTATTGCCGCACTCGTAACAGGACATCGAAGCACGGCGGAGGGAAATCCTCAATCGTTTCTTGGCTCATGCACAAGCCGAAAGACACTAGAAGTAAGCGGATTAAGAGCAAGAGGATGGGGGATGATTGTTTTTATTAACGACTTTCTTGGATCTTTTAGAGTCTTTTGATGACTCGAAGTCGACAATGTCGCGAACAAAGTCTGTCCGCAGCAATCATTCAACAAAGCCCGAAGAAGATACATCGGTAATCAGTGATGAAATTGTGGCAGCCACCCCGGCTGGATCGAGCGGAGGAGAGTCGCGGTCGGGGCTTCGCCCTCCAGTCCCGGAACACTTTGACATGTCCGCGTCATCTCCTTCACGATCCTCTGTGGGCCCGAACTCATCCCGAAAGAGCTTCTCTGCGGACGCAATCTCCGAATTAATGGAAAACGACAAGGTGCCTCATCTGCCGTCGGTCCTCATCCAGAAGCTGAAGGAATTCTCCGGCCCCATCGACCGCCGCGCCCTGACGTCGCGCGAACCGTCAAGCCTTCTCGCCGACCTGGAAGTGTTTTTCGAAGACAACGGATTTGTGATTCAAGCAAACGGCCGCGAGCGGGGAGAAATGTTTTTACGGCTTGTTCGAAAGCAGCCGGCGACACCGCCGCGGCAGCAGCGGGCCGCTACTGCGCTCGGGACACTTCCGGAGATTGCATCCCCAGAGCCTGCGACTCCGCCGAGAGGTACGACGCCGAGACGCGGAGCAGCCCGTGGCTCGTCGGTTCCTCCACCCGGACGCGTTCCGACAACGCCGGGGTACACGCCGTCCACACCAAACGCGCGGCACTACACCAGCGGGTCTGGCTCGGCTGCAGCGTTCGGTCATGGACCTGGTGCTTCTGCCTCCTCAAACCGGTGGCGGTCGGGGTCCACAAAGTCGGCGAACAAGCTGGCGCAGGCGGTCATGGCGTCCTTGCCTGTTTCGTTTGTTCGGCGCTTAAAGCGGAATAACGCGGACCACGGCGGCGGCGGCGGCGGCGGCAGCGCCTCGACGTCAGGCTCGTCGTCTGCGTCGGCATCCTCGCTGTTCGGGCTTGATTCGGTTGAGAACCACGACCAACAGCAACTTCACAACTCTGCTCCGCAGCTGCATTCTCAAGACCCGGACGCATGGGTCGGCCCGAAGGCCCACAGCGGCGATGATGGCACCACTTCGATCGAGGACGAGGACGGCGCCGCTGCCCAGCATCGCGCCAGCGTTGTCGAATCGCTGACGAGGCAGCCTGTCCCGCTGCCGCCACCGTCATCGTCCCACAAGAAGCGAAACCACCACATCTCCTTTTGGAACGATAAGAAGCGGTCACCGCCCTCGTCGACGTACGGGGCGTCGTCTCCACCCCCACCGGCATCGCATCTCGCGCACCACCGCACGGGCGCCGGATTCCACCAGGACACGGCAGCGGTAGCGGCGGCGATTGCAATGACGTCCGCAACTTCGGTGGTCGAAGAAGAGGTTAAGTTCAATGTCGAGATCGAGCAGATTCCGAACCTGCCCGGGCTCTACGTGGTGCACTTTAAGCGGATTCGAGGCGACGTCTGGGAGTTTAAGAAGCTCTACCACAAGGTGATTCGCGAAGTATTGGAGAAAGACAAGGACGCTTGAACGAATAAAAAAAAAAGATGAGAAAAAGGACGGCTATCTGTCATCGGTCAGTCCGGTTATCGCGGAGTGTGTGCATTTACCGTTGCTCCCTTACCATAAACCCTACCTCCCCTCTTTCCATATCATACCAACACGCCGGTCTCGAAATTACGTTGAGACTGGCGCTTTTTTCCCCTTCTTTTCTCTGTCTGATTATTTCCAAAGACCATTGGCATTTGCATTCCGACACTCTACTGTCCTCTTTTCTTTGCATTTAGTTTCCACCAATTTTCCCACCCCTTCTGTTTCCCACAAGTCCACCGCCTCCCATTTTATATTGTGAACCACTCTCCTCTCTTCCTGTTCCTACTGTAGAATGCTTGATGTTGCGTTTCGTCGTCAAAGCTTCCCTTTAGTGATGCTTTTCTTTTTTTTCTCTCGCTTTTTTTTTCTTTTTTAAAAATGGCGCCCGCTGCACCCCCACAACCGGCCCTGACTGTCGCACCCCTCGAAGGCCCTCCCATTTCGACTACCCTCCTCCTCACCACTGTCTCCCTTGATCTGATCTGCCTCCCTCGAGATCCTCTCTTCAGGGTTAGTCCCGGCCTTTTTCTCGCCTTCCTGCCTTTGGTGTGTGTCGTTCTCCTTTTTTGTTCGTCATCTTCCTCCCGTTTCGCCAATTCCCGGGGGCTGATTGGGCCGTTTATCGTGCGTTGGTTTGTAGGTCCTATTGCTGTTGTGTTCTGTTGTTGCCTCACCCTTTTCCTTTTTTTTTTTTTTTTTTTTTTTTCTTTTTGTTTCGCTCAGGTATCGCCTCGCCCTCCGCCTCGCGCGCTGCACTTTTCCAACCACCCTCTCCACCCGCCTCGTTCTTCCCGTGCCCTGCCTGCCTGCCTGCGATGCTTGCTTGCTGCTGTTGTTTTTGTGAACAAAGAAGATCATCGTCGCTGTTTTTTCTTCTTTTTTCTTTGTTCTGTTGTTTGTGGAAGCGCCTGTGAGTAGGAGCGCTAGTGCGAAAAGCAGCAGAAGAAACCCGCAACATTGAGATTTTTTGCCATTTGCTTTTATTATCTTTTTCCTTTCAACGCAGTCAACAGAGGCAGCTCTCCAAGAAGAGAAAGACGGAACTGTGTGTGGATGAGTGGACAATCGAGGTGCGAGAGTAGAAATATATCTGTGTAAATTTTCGTCTAAAAAAAACCCGCCAGGGGCCGGTTGCGTCCCCCCAAGCGCAAAAGTGAAAGAAAATGAGGGAGAAATCGTCGCACAAAAAGCGCGAGGAAAAGAGAGAGAACGAGATCGAGAAGCATAGGTAGGGGGAAACAAAAGCAAGGCAACCACAACAAGAATCAATTGCGCGAAACGGAAGCGCGCGCACACACACACACACAGTCTCTCTCTCTCTCGCACACTCACACACACACTGATACGCCCACTATCTCTCTTTTTCTCTCCACGTCCCTCCGTTCCCTCCTCCCACAGCGAATCTCTCTGCACCCCCTCCTCCTTACACCTCCTTGAGCACGGCCTCGACGTCGACGCCGGCAAACGCCCTCTTGGCAAACTGCCTGACGGTCTCGCCGTCCTCGACGTCGCCGACGGCCTCGACGGCGCGGCAGAGCAGGTCAAACAGCGCGCGGGCGTGGGGCGCCTCGATCTTGTACATCATCGAGTAGTGGACCTGGCGCAGGGTCGTGAGGTAGAAGACGGCGGCGGGCGCGAGGTTCGGCAGGCTGTTGTAGGTGTGGAGCGACTCGATTTCCAGGCCGGCGTCTTCTCCATCTCCTTCTCCTCCTCCTCCTTCTTCCTTTACGTTTTCGTTTCCGCGCTCCGCCGTCGTTTCTTGTCCTCCTCCCGCGGATTTCGCGGCGGCGACGGCGTGGACGAGCGGGAACGGGTACCGGCCGAGGTTGGACAGGTTCAAGTCGGCGACGGCGGCGTGCGGCGCTTTGAGCGGGGAGGCTTTCGTGGCGGCGTTGAGGCGGTGGTGGACGTAGAGGACCGGCGCGGTGAAGACGAAGCGGTTCGCGGGGGCGGCGTCGGTGAGCTTTTTGGCGTGGCGGGCCTGCGGCCAGAACTGGGCGTCGAGGTCGACGCCCGTGTCTTTGAACCAGTCGAGCGTCGCAAAGTTCATGTAGAGGCCGACGGGGCGCTCGGTGATTTTTGCTGTGGCGGCGGAGGCCGGCAGGCGCGGGCGCATGTTGTAGTCGTTGTCGATGTGGACTTTGAAGCGGTCGGGCTTCTGCTGCGCGCCCGCTGCGGCGGCGGCGGGGTAGGGTTGCAGGACTTCGGGCCCGCGGACGAGGCGGGCGAAGGCGGCGGCGACGCAGAGGAGGACGGCGCCGTGGAGGGTGGTGTTGTTGGATTTGCATTTCGCGAGGGCCTTTGCGAGGTTCGCCGGGTCGCCGTTGCGGAAGATTGGGGCGGACGGGTTCTGCGGGTGGGCGCCGGGCGGGGCGGGCAGGGCGAAATCGCGCTGGGCGGGGCCGGCGGGGAGCAGGCCTTTGAAGCTAGAGAAGGCGGACTCGACGAGGGGACCGAGGGCGGCGAGGAGGACGCGGTCGGTGTACGGGTGGTGCCAGCGCGGGGGCCGGAGGAGCTCCATGAGGGGCGGGCGGAGCGGGTGCAGGTCGATGGGCGGGGTTGCGCGCACGTCGTAGTCTTTTTCTTGGGTGGAGGTGGGCGGGGGGTTGGTAGCGAGGAGGACGGTCGCGGCGCGCAGGAGGTCGTTGAGGACGACGAAGCCGGAGATGCCGTCGGCCATGAAGTGGTCTGCAAAGGCGACGATGCGGACGCGGCGCTCGGCGGGGTGGGCAAAGACGCGGAGGAAGTTTGGGAACTGGGTCGCGCGGTCGACGGTGGCGTTGCAGCTGGCCTCGACGGCGGCGATCCACGCGCCTTCGAGGTTGGCGTGAGAGCCGGCGAGGGACCCTGCGGGCTGCACGGCGTCCTCCCCGACGAGGGTGACGGTGATGAGGGGCGCGGCGTCGGCGGCGGAGAAGAGCGGGGCGATTTCGGCGGAGAGGGAGGACGGGTCCGGGACGCGGGCGCGCATGCGCGGGTGGGCGTTGACGACGGCGGCAAAGGCGGCAGGCAGGACGGTCAGGAAGCGGTCGACGGGCACGGCGTGCAGGCGGAGCAGGAGCGTGTGGGCGATGCGGTGGCAGCCGGCGTCCATGGAGAAGAAGCGCTCGTGGCCGCAGAGGCCTACGACGGTAGTCGTGGTGGTGGTGGTGGTGGTGGTGGGAGTCGTGGTGATAGTCGTGGTGGCAGTGGACGGGCCTGCCGTCGCCTTTGACGACGCCGTGGTCGTCGTCGTTGTTGCCGTTGTTGCCGCCGACCCCGCGGTCGTCGTGTTTAGGGTCTCCGACATTGGTGATTGGATGAATGGACTGGAGGGGAGGAAATCGAACAAAATGTGTGATGAGAGAGAGAAAGAGAGAGAGAGAGAGAGAGAGAGAGAGAGAGAGAGAGAGAGAGAGAGAGCGAGAGAGAGAGAGAGAGAGAGAGATAGAGGAGGCAGAGAGAGAGTCAGAGACGGAGGGAAGACAGGCGGAACAACAAGAGAAAAGACAAAGAAAGGGAGTGCCCTGTTTCTGTTCTGACTTTCAATTTCGGCAAATTTTTTTTTCCTTTTTATTTTTATTGTCAATTTTTTTAGAGGAAGAAGAAGAGAAGAAGCATGCGCGGCACTCAAATCAATTGCTTGCGGAACCCAAACCCCACCGCAGACAGAAAGAACGAAACATTCCCAAATCGGGGAATGAGCGATGCAATGCTCATTATTAGGGATTGGTTGCCTGCTCACTCGCAGGCCCACCCACCCACAACAACCGAGTACGCGTGCAACCACACACCACCACACGGTGCTTCCACAAGCAATCACGCAAGCCCAACCCGACGTCGTGACAATGAGGGGGGGGGCGTAATCCTTTATTCTCATCGGCCGTGTGAACGCTTCGCTCATTCGCAAGTTCAACTCAAACGCGCCAGCCGACCACGAGACCGTTGTCGCCCGCGCCGACCAGCATCTGCCTCTCGCTGCCGCCCTGCCGCCGCCCCACTCGCCGTCGTCGTCGCCCAGCAGCCCGCTCCAGCGGCCCGCATCAACTACCGCGAGCCCGCGCAGCGCATCCTTCACGCCCCACGCCGCCGCGTCCAGCCACCGCGTCGTCGGCGCGCCCTTCTCCTCCACCGCCGCCGCCACGACCGCGACGCGGCCGTCGCCCCACGCGACCGCGCACTGCCCCCCGCCCACACCGGCCACAGCGTACGCGGTGCGGTGCGCCGGTCTCGCCTCGCCTGCCGCCGACGGCGCGGCAGAGGGACCAAAGCCGCCGCCGCCGCCGCCGGCCCGCGGCGCAGCAACGACGCGTCTCACCGTCTCAAACCCGCTGCCGCCCCCGCCCGCGCGCACCGTCACCCGGACCGGAGCAGCGGCAGCGACCTGGCCCTCGCCACCGCCGCGGTGCGGGTCCCACTCGGCCACGACGCCGATTCCTCCGCCCCCACCACTTCCACCGCCGCGCCTCGCCCCGCCGCGACCGCCGCGAAGGTCCAGCACCGCCAGCCGCCCGCCGCCGTCGACCGCCAGCAGCATGTGCTCCGGTACCCCCGCCCTGACCGCTCTCCTCCTCGTCCTCGCGACCAAACTGCGCGAGCGCCTGCACGCCCGGCGGATGCGCCCACCGCGCGACGCGCCGGCCGCGCGCCCTATCGACTCTCAGGTCGAATCGCGCGACGGCGCCGCCGCCACCGTCGCCGCCGTCGCCGCGATCCCCTCCTGCGGAGGCCACCGCGGCCGAGACCACGTCCCAGTCCGCCGCGGCCGGGCACAGCGCGGCGACGACGCGGGAGCGGTGTGCGCGGACGTGGTCTGTTGCAGCCGCTGTAGCGGTGGTTTCGACGTTGTGGAAGACGAGGCAGCCGGCGCGGGTGTGCGAGACGACGGTGCGGCCGGATGGCGCGAAGCGGGCGCCGAGGACGGGGTCAGCGGTTGCGGCGGTGGCGGCTGTGGAGGCGGTGGCGGGGAGCAAGTGGGCGAGGAGGCGGCCCGGTGCGGCGACGGCGGCTACGGGGTCGTCGCGGCAGTCCCAGAGGGACAGCGAGCCGTCGTAGGACGCGACGGCGGCGAGCGGGGTGACGGGTGGCACGACGACGGCGGAGATGGGCGCGGCGTGCGGGGACGGACACGCGGCGGGGGCGAGGTGCGGGGTTGTTGTTAAGCCGCGGCGGCGGCGGGTGGGGTCGGCCCATCGGACGACGGAGGCGTCTGCGGCCCCGGAGAGCGCGCAGAGCGGGGCGGAGGCGGGGCCGGCAAACTGCACGGCGGTGACCCAGTCCGAGTGCGAGTGGACGAGGCGGCGCGCGGGGTTGCGGTGGTGGTCGTGGTCGCGGGCGTGGCGATGGCGGGGCGGCGTGGCCGCCGCAGCGTCCCATTCTCCCGCGATCACGGCGGCGGCGGCGGCGGACGCGTCGGTGCGGCGGATCGCCAGCTTGGGTAGGACGGCGGGCAGGGACGCCGCGACCAAGGTCTGCGACGAGGGCTTGCGCCATTGCTGCTGGGGGTCCCTGGTGGTGGTGTCGCGGCGGCGGCGCGGCGACGGGTCGCCGATGGTGAGACGGGCGAGGCGGTCGACGTCGATTTCGCCTGGCTCAAGCGGCTCCCGCGGCCCCCGCCTTTGCGAGAACGAGGATACGCACGGCGGCGGCGGTTCGTCTGCGGTGGGACGGCGGGGGCCGCCGCCGGTTGCTTCGCCGGAAAGGGGTAAGAAGTGGACCTGGTGATCCGAGCCGGCCAGCGCCAAGCAGTCTTGCGTCGGGTGCACGGCGAGGGCGAGCAGGGGGCGGTGCGACACGGGCACTAGTAACGCGGGAGCGGGAGCTTCATCGGTCGTGCACATCGTTCTTCTAAAATTTCTAACAATTTTGATTTCAAACTCCGCCATTTCAGACTCCTCGCTCAACTAAACAGCTAGCGGCAGAAAAAATCTTCCAGGTTGCCCCAGAGCGGTCGCAGAGGACCAGGGGAGATAGACAAAAGCGGAGAGAAATGCATTTTAGGGAGAATTTGAATTTCTTTCTCTTCGCTTTGCTGCTGGGGACGCAACGCCTTCGCCGCAACCCGTTTCTTCCATTTATTCGTATTACCTCCCTCCCATCCTACAGGGGATCCCTACCATCCGTAGCTACCTTGGGGTTCGACTCCTCAGGTGGAGTGGGTGGGAGTCTCTCATATGCACCATTTCTTTCAAACCAACATCCATTGCCTTTGTTTCTAGGGTCACCGCCGCTACAATGGCCGCAACCCATGTGGTTGGACGATCGAATCTGGAGGAAGTACCTGAAGACCACCAGTCTTCTGCCGACAAGGAGGCAGTGTGTGGCAGGGGCTTGGGGAAGTGGACAGGATACGTGGGCGGCAAAGAGATCACTGTTCGATACTCTGGGAAAATAAATGTGAGATTCTTTCGGCGGTCCGTGATAAGAGCGGGTGGTGGTGGATGGGGAGACCTACCGAGAGCGAGCTGCCACACTCACGACCGGGGTAAAAAAAAATGAAGCGGAAATTCGGAGAAAGAATGCGGCTTGTGAGGAGGTCTCTAGAAGTTCCAGACGGCACAGAAACGACTGCAGAATGCGGTCTTCTTTCGATGTGCCCACCGGTTCGCACCTGCCCTTTGACCTTTGGAAACAAACAACTCCTCGCTTCAGTGCTGCTGCTGCTGAAATAGTGAGAGTTTGCTTGTACTGTAATATCCGTTTCCTCTTTTTGGATTCTGGATACAGTGATTTAATGATACCGAAGCTAAGCGCGGGAAGAGAGAGGGTTTGGACCAGATTGTCCGCATGGATTGACTGACCCTCCTACCACGTCAAACAGCGTGTGCATATGATTCGCTTCGTCCTCTCTGTTTGTCTGCTGGTTCGTCCGTCTGTCTCTCAGTCAGTCAGTCAGTCTGTGTGTTCTTCACTCACACTCATCATCCGTCGTAGAATGTCATTTTCATCGTTTCTTGTGGGAAAAAGAGAGAAAAAAAAAAGAAAGAAAAAGGTGCGAGAGATCGGAAGGAGGAAAGGGGAAAAAAAAAAAAGAAAGAAAAAAAAGAAAGAAATAAAGAATTCACCGCAACAGCGAGAGAGACAGAGAGAGAGAGAGAGAGAGAGACTGCTGCACTGAGAGACTCAGAGAGAGAGACTGCAAACCAGCAGAGGGCGGAGACAGACATCCCGGCATCACCCTTGGTCCAATCACAGCGCACTCGACCAAACACAATCCAACTCACAACCACTCATACCTTTCAAACGCTTCGCTGCACACTCCCTCTACCCCGACCCAACAACCCACTTCCCCGGCCCCACCCGTGCCGACTCCCCACTCGATTTGAGAACATCATAATCATCAATGCCCGCACTCCACCCCTCGACCGCCTCCTCGCCCGCCGTCGCCGCCGCCATCGCAGCCGCTGTTGCCGCGGCAGCCGCGTCCTTTGCTGTGACGCGCTCCTCGACATCCTCGACGTCCACCCCGTCGGCATCGTCGTCGTCATCGTCGTCCTCGTCGTCCGGCCTGTCGTCCCACCCTCCGCCGTCGTCGTCCGCAACCGGCCCATCCTCGCCGTCACAATTCACACCGCCCGCGTCGACGTGGCTCGGGTTTTCGCTCACCGTCCTTGCCGGGCTGGCGACGACAGCCGCGGCCGGCCTCGTCGTATCCGTAGGCATCCTCCTCCTGGTGCGCTCGCACAATTCGAAAAAGTCCTTTGCTCGTTTCAAGAAGCGCCGGCGGGCCGTCGTCGCTGCGATAAAGGCAGTCGATGCTGAGTGCGACGCGGCAATCGTCCCACGGTACAATGCCCTTTGGGAATCGTGTTCCGCCTACGCCTCCGCCGCTGCCGCGGCCGCGGGCTTGCAGTGCACTTCCACTTGGACTCCAGACGACGGAGGGCTCTCGTGCTGCCCGGCACATTCTTTGCCACCGTCACCGTCATCCGTCCAAGCACCATCATTAAGCATGCGAAAGTTAACAGCAACATCCACGGGACCGGAAGCAGCGGCCCCAAGAGCGAGTACCCCACTAATATACCCACCAACATCGGCAAATGTTCAAAAGGTCATTGTCGAGTTGGACGAACGGATTACGCGCCTGTTGGAAAAGCTGGACGGTATACGCATCCATGATATGGCGGAGGGGCTGCCATCTATTCGCACTGGCCCCGAAACTTCTCACGCTGCTGTTGGGTCGAGGGACATTGCAGAACGAACGCCGGCGGTTCCTTCGACAGTAGTCGCAACCGACACGGACGAGTCGTACGATTCGTCGACGTCGTCGTCTTCGTCCACGTCTACGTCGGCGGTGTCCTCTGCACAACCCTCCCCTGCCCTCGCCGCCTTGCTCCTTTCGGACCCCGCCGACCAAAACAATCAACAAGCAAAATCCACCAGTCTCCCCCACCAACCGCCGTTGCTATTGTCGATGGCACCGTCACTCTCTTCGTCGCTCACGTCCACGCTCTCCTCTTTGCAGCGAACGTTCTCCCCGTCGCCATCCACTACGGCATCCCCGCAGCCGCAGCCACAGACAATGCTCCCATCTTCAAGCCCCGGCACCATTAGCACCACCACCAGCACGACAATCAACGCCAACCCGCCCTCGCTGCTCTCCCGATTCCACCGCCTCGACGTGCAGGACCTTGACGCGGCAACGGCGAAGCAGATTGCGACGGCGGTGGACGCGTGCCGTGCGAGGAAGCGCGCAGTGACGCGCCGCATGCAGGCGTACGGCGAGAAGGTGGAGGCGCTGAGGGCATGGGTGGAGGCTTGGGGAGTCGGCAAGAACGACACTCCCGCGGCGGCGGCGGCGTCAACAGCGTCGACAGCCGCGGAGATGCGGCCGCGCACGAAGCATCCTCAGCAGCCGCAGCCGCAACAACGGCGCACCGCGCCTGCCGCCGTGAGCGCGAAGCGCGACGGTCGGCGGTGAAAGGCTTGTTTGCCATGTTTCTGTAATTAGTGCAAACGGGACTGGACCTTTTCCAAGCCTGCTTCTCCCCCCTGTCCATTCGCGAAGATTCTCTGCGTTTACTGCCCACGCATCCGCGCGTCCGCCACTCTTCTCACCGTTCTTGTTTCTCCCTTTTTGAAGCAGTTCTATGCCCTTCCCTCCCGCCCTCCAACCCACCACCACGCCCACCAATTCAACTTCAAAATCAGTTACGCATCCACTCTGTACTAGGTATTTCGTTTGTTACCCATCTTTGTGTTCTTTCTTCTTTTTTTTTTTAGGTACTTCCTTTTTGTAATAATAAATCAGAAGTTAAGAATGAATCCGACACAACTGCAGTCCGATGGAATGCAGGAGGGGGCAGAATTATGCGAGTGTGGCCGAAGGTGCATCCCGACAAGCATTTTGATAATTCGGAGTTGGTGTTGAATGGGACAAAACTTCTCTTCGAGTACGAATTCCAATTCTCCCTGTCGCAGTCCCAGTTAGTACAGTGGCTAGTATCACCCCCTGTCACGGGGTAGACCCGGGTTCAATTCCCGGACTGGGAGTATCGTGCGAGGGGAGAGCGTTGCGATGGTGGGGCTGCCCAAAATGCTTTTCTGCAACCGGCGAAATATCATATGATGGGAAGCAACAATCCGCCTGCAAAAAACGCTTTAACAATTCCGAGCATTTTTGATCTGAAATTTAGTCGCTCGGGTACGGCTTAGAATTGAGTGACAGTTGGTAGTGTAGAAAAGAAGTTGTTGAGAGGTGGGCCGAAAAAAACGTTGAACAAACATTCAAAGGTCACCCCCCTGTCAGAACCAAAAAACTACCACACTGGCAGTCGCGGCCTCAAACAGTAGGGAGTAGAGTACGAAAAAAAAAAGCGTGAGCAGCGGGCACTAAATGGGTTACAACTTAGTTGGGTTTTCCCTTCCCTTTTTTTGTTTTTCGAGGTTTTTTTTTTTTTTGTTTTTAGATACCAGGGGCAAGTGTTGGGAAAAAAAGCGGAAAACAAAGGCACGGCTTTCAGAGAACAACAGCATTAAAGAAAGGAAAACGAGCAGCCACTTAAGAAAAAGGAACGATGTGGGCGATAGGGGGATGCGAAAGATGAGAGGCAAGGATCCGCAAAGAAAACCATGCAGAACACCACACACCCACGCCAACAACACCCGCAGACGACAGCTGGGCAGGCAAAAACGAAGCGAACAAACGATTCAGGCAAAAAGGAGAAAAAGAAGAAAAAAAAAAAAGAGAAAAAAAAGGAAAGGGAACCAAGAAAGTCGACGCCCGCACGGACGCGGCATCGGCTCGTGGGGACAGGACAGGACGCGAGAGAGAGGAAACACTAAGAGGGTCGGGAGTCATGTGGGAAGGGCAGAAGGACGACTGACAGACAAGACAATGCACCCCACGACACCATCCCCTCCCCTCGGTTTCCGCAACCGTTGCAAACTTCATCTGAAAACTCCCCTCAAAGCACAAGCCGCTGGCGCCCGCCCCCAACCCCGCCCTCTTCCGTCCACCTTTCTCCCTCCCGAATACAAACAGCCCCAAAGTCGTCCCCTCCTTTCCGATAACGTTCCTACTTCTTGACAGCTGGTCCAAGCCGCGCCTGCACGCCACCGGCCGGCCCGAGCCTGGACGCCAGCCCGGGAGCCAGGACGCCCGGCTTGCCGCCCTCTGGCGGCCGGCTGCCGAGGCGCTGGAGTACGTGGACTGGGCCGAGCCGCGAGAAGACGTCCTGCGTTGCCGCTGCTGCTCCCGCGCCGCGCGCGCCGCCTCCGTTCCGTTTCTTTCCGGCCGCGCCGGCCGCGCCGCCACCCGCACCGCCCGACCCGGCCGCTGCCGCAGCCGCGCCGGCGCGTGCCGCCCGGCGGGACGGTGCTGGCCGGTGCTCAAACTCTTCCACTTTGATCGGTTCGCCTGGGCGGTTAAAACGGCAGAAAGAGTTGGGTTTGAGGACTCACACACGCAAAAAGAAAAAACAAAAAATCCGCCCAAAGCCTAACCGTCAATTGTCAGGTTCGAGCACCACGTGTACGCCTTGTCGGCCTCCACCTTGCTCGTGAACAGCACGGTTGCCACGCCGGTCGAGCGGCCCGCATTGTCAAAACCCAGACGTGCCGATACCACTGTCGTGAACTCGTAAAAGAGCTCGCGGATCTCGCTCTCGGTGAGCTGGTGGATTGTGTGTGTGTGCGTGTGTGTGCGCATTTTTTTCCCGTTTGTATTTTTTGGGGGTGGGCCAGAAAGGAGAAACCCAAGCAAACGAAAGAAGAGAGAATTGTGAGAATTGTGAGAACACCCTTCAAACGCACGCCCAGCCGCGCCTCCCACCGCAACCTCCCCCTGTCGTCCCAACCCGTTCTCCCCAAAAAAAACAAAAAAAAACAACTCACATTATAATGCAAGTTCGACAGCTTCAGACCAAACAGCACGCTCGGCGCGGCGGCCTCCGCAATGACCGGCTGCTGCTGCTGCTGCTGCACCTGCGGGCCGCCGGAACGCCGCGGCGCCGGTGCGGCCGCAGCCCCGGCACCGCGCGCGGCACCGCGGCCAAAGCTGGTGTCGGGGAGGTCGCCGTCGACGTCCATTGCCGACGAGGATCCGGCGGGGCGGCGGCCGCGGCGGTGTGGGGGCATCGGCGGGTGGGGGTTTTTTTTTGGAAGGGGGGGTGGGAAGGTTGTCTTTGTGGGTAGACTTCGAAAAGAGGGCGCAGGATTTGGTGTCGAGCTGTGTGTGATGGAACTTTTCGCCTCTTGTGTTTCAAAACAAGTTTCTGGTTGGAAGACTGCGGGGGCAAAGGGAGGCGCGTAATCGGCCAACGTTCGACTTCGAGAGACGTATCTTGCTGCGATCGGAGGAGGAGGAAGGTAGATCTGGACGCAGCTCGCTTGGAGGATCGGGCGGGTCGGGGCGAAGCCTCTTTCTGGTCCTCGGCTCTGGACGGGATCAAAACGCGGTTAGTGGTTGTGTGCGAGAGACCCACTCGCTGACTTGTCCACTCGCGGAAAGGAGAAACTTTTGGCGTTTGGGTTCTCACGGCTGTTTGACACGTCACTGGTCCGCCATTGCAAGAGGTGAGGGTACAAAAAGAAAAAAATAAAAATAAAAAAAAGAAAGAAAAAGGTGATAATGCCTTGAGCACTATGCGATTTGCAGGCGTCATTAAGGGATGTGACTTTGCTATTTGTTGAAGACACCCATCGACCATGACCGAGACTAGACTGATGCAACCGCCCACACTCCATCATCTTCCTGTACCACGACCCCGCCCGAAGCTGAAAAGAACCCCACCCTCACCCCCCGGAATCCTGCACAAAGTGGCGCAATTAAAGAAATAGGTGGTGGGGGGAGGAGAGGCAGAGCACGCGAAAGGTGAGCGAAAGAGAAGAGAGAAGAGTGAAGAGAGAAGAGCGAGCGAGAGCGACGAAGTGAGGGGGAAACTGGGAAGAAACAAAAAACAAAGGAAAGGAAGGCGGCACGGATGGATATTGAATTTTGATGGTCGGTGGGGAGGGACGAGGGGCTGAAGGTTTTCTTTCTTTCTTTTTTTTTTTTTTTTTTTTTTCGAGGTGAGCGAGGTTGATTTGAAAAAGTGCCCGATATAAGAAGATTTTAACAAGAAAGACCCGGAACTCGCCCGCCGGAGTATTAGGGGGGAAATAAAAGCGAGGTACCACCCGGCTCAAGCCACCGGCAGGGCTTCCATGCCTTTGGCCACTTTAAGACCTTCCATTAGTTCAGTTCGTTTCTGGTACATGATTCGATAGGCTTTATTAAGCCAGTATGCGTAAGAGTGTGAAAGTTGAGTAAAAAAAAAAAAGACCGCAGTCGCAACGATGAATTAGTCAGCGTTGCTTAAACACAAAGAAATCAGAAAACAAACCATTTCGCAGCGTTGCTTCAGTGCAGCCAGAGACGCGCGCGACCTCCGCCGCGGTTTTGACCGTGTTCGAGAGACACACGACAAAGTACAGACTGGCTGCGATCAACGAAATAGTGGACTTGCCCGCAAGCATTCCGTCATCGGAAACTTTCTTCGCCACCTTCCAACGAGACGAGCGAGAGGAAACAAGAGCGCGAATAGTTTGTGCAAGTGGGGAAAGAAAGGTGAAGTAAGACACAACGAGAGCCGGACCCAGTCCACACAAAGAAAGAAGATTTCCAGGTGGGAACGGTTTGCCGAACCTGCAAGGCCGCGTTCTGAACGCTGTTGTCCAGATCCAGCTCCGACGCAAACCGAGCAATAAAAGAATCCAGCGATACTTGATTACTGGGGGTGTCAAGGTGCTTCTGGATCTGCTTGAAGCATCGCCCAATGTCCTTTTTCGGCACGTTCGTCAACCCGCAAATCTCCTTGAACGTACGCGTGACCGAGTGCTCCCTGCAGGCGAGATAGATGCAGGCGGCGATGATACTGTCCGTGTGCTTTCCCTTGAGGAGCTTGTCGTCCTCGACTTTTTTGAACAGCTGCTTTGCCGAGTCGACGACGACTTTGGCCACACCGATGCGCTCGCACATAGTGCCGATGCGCTTGAAGTGGGTCAAAAGGGTCTTCTCCTTCTGATGGCCGGCGATGCGGTCGTGGATGCGCGAAAGCTCGCGCGCGCGACCGGTTCCGCCGTCGACTCGGGAGATCGTGGTCGCCTCGAGGTGGTTGATGCCGCCGAGGAGGGCGTCGCCCGCGGCACCCACACGGGACGGGTCGTCGCCAGCGTCGTCCGAGTTTGAAAACGTCCGCCATTCGGATCGAGTGTCGATGATTCGATTGCCGAGCACAAGCCCTTTTTAGTGGGATGTGAACCGAAAATAAGGAACAACGTAACGGTGAGTTGGCAGGGGATGACTGTCAAGGGGTGCAGGGGGCTTGGTCGAGTGGGAAAAGAGGGTGGAAGAATCTCTGGTGCAAGGTTGGGAAGCAGGACGCTCACCGCAGTCGGCGCACACCAGGTCGCCCTGGCCGAACTCTTCAATAATGTTTGGGTGCGGGTTCTTGCAGTATGTGCACATGAGCTTGTGCGAGAGGTCCACGGTCGGCCGCATGGGTCCGATCATGGGGGGGTTGCTGGTGGTCATCGGGCGCTTTTCGAAGTGTTTTTTTGCACTCAAAAAGCTGGGGCGCTGGGACGGATGGACGGAGGAGGGGAGGGGGTGGCTGCGCTCTTCTCCCTTATGAATCGATCCAATGATTGCGGGGCTGTCCTCGGCAACGTATTGATTGCTGCGTGGGAGCAGAGGGCTTTATTACGCTGCTGCCGCTACAGTATTCCAAGAATTGGGGTTGGGACTGGTTGAAGGCGATATTTCTCTTTCGTCGCGTCCTCCTCGCCTCTACCACAGCCTCCCAGTCCTATCGTCGCCTTTCTTTCCCTCTGTTCTCCTCCGCCCTGAGATTTGACGATCCGAAGCTCTCAGCAGGTGGAGCAGGGGGAGCGGCGGGGGCGCAGCGGCTGTTCTGACGGCGGCAGCGGGTCAACGGGACGTGTCCTTCTGAATGATTCCAACCACACTTCGACGGAATTTCTTTCCTTCACCTGGCCCTATTTATGTTGCGAGCGAGAGAGAGAGAGAGAGAGAGGGAGAGAGAGAGAGAGAGAGAGAGAGAGAGAGAGAGAGAGAGAGAGAGAGGCTTTGCCCTACCAAGTCAGACGATTTTCTTGCTGTTGCTCGTGCACGTGACAGGTTGCAGAAAGTTCGCAATGATTGCCTTGCGAGTCCGGCGAAATCGAGCTTGTATTCCACGGTTGGTCTCAAACGCAGAGGTTGATGCGCAGCATCAGCATGATATGCAAACCGAAAGTACCAATGGCCTGTGGTGGTTTAGATAGTGTGGATGCCTACCTCCCGCTCAGTCAGTTTGATTCCATATTGGGAACATCGCTCGCAATATTCGGTTCAAGGCAAACGGAGCCACGATTCGAATTTGTTGTTGGGCAATCCAGACTTGCGGGCTCACAATAGGGACTCTTCTTGGCAAACAGCTTGCTCCTCCTTTTATCAAGATACCGGGTCCTGGTACCATGCTCGGGCTTCGCATACAGAATGGGTCACAGCGGCATATTTGCCTCGGAAGTTGTTTCGGCCCCCCTCAACGTTATCTGATAAGGGAGAAAGCGAAGGCAAAAAAGAAAGAAAGAAAATAGAAACAGGAAGCGAGGAGCGAAAAAACATAAGAAAGCGACCTCCTCCACAACCACACAACCCACAACCATGCTATCCTCAACTCACCGTCCTCTCGCCTTCGCCGCCGCCACCGCCGGGCGCATCGCCGCAACCCCCTCATCGGCGGCCGCCATCAAACTCTCTGCCGCCGCGTCCGCCCCGCGCCTCTCTGCCGCCCCCGCATTCGCAACCTCATCGTCCCAAGCCCTGCCGTTCTCGACCCGGGCGACCCACTCCACCCGCCTCACCACACCGTCGCCGCCCGCCGTCCGCGGCCCAGCATTCCTCGCGCGCGCGGGCGCCGTCTCGCCCGCGGCGGCAGCGGCAACCACGCAGCGTAGCAGCAGCAGCAGCAGCGGCGCGGTGCCGCCAGCGCACATCCCGATAGTGGACTTTGGCGGCTTCCTGACGGGCGATGCGGAGGCGAAGCGGCGCACGTCGGAGGAGCTCGTCAACGCGTTCAAGAACGTTGGGTTCGTTTATCTGTCGAACCATGGCGTGCGCGAAGAGCAGCTCAAGCTCGTGTACGCAAAGGTGTGTGGATGGTGGTGCAGTCATGCGGTTACAGACTTCCTTTTTTTTTTTTTTTTTTTTTTTTTTTGCTTCCTCTATTGCTGACCAAGCGTCCCCGCCCACAGTCCAAAGCTTTCTTTGACCTCGACCTTGAAGAAAAGATGAAGCTTGAGTGGGAATCTCCAGAGTCCAACCGCGGCTACGTCGCTCCCGGCCGAGAGAAGGTGACGCAGCTGGTCGACCCCGAGGAGGTGAAGAAACTCAAGCAGGCTTCCCCGGATTTGAAGGTGAGCGAGTCGTTGTATGCGGGGTTTGTTTTATATTTGCTTCTCCTTGCGCTAAAACGAGGATCAGGAATCTCTGGAAATTGGCAAAGAGCCGTCCAGCACGTACCAGAACCGCTGGCCGAACCACGACCCCACTTTCCGCACCGAGCTGATGCGATTTTTTGACGTGAGTTAATGTTTTTCTTTGTCCTTCGAAGGAATTCGATTTTCGTTTGCTCACCGCGGCCGTAACGTCCACTCTTTTTTCTTTGGTCGCAGACGGCCCACGGACTCCACATGGAGGTGATGAGGTCCCTGGCCACCGGACTCGGCCTTCCTTCAAACTACTTTGACACATTCTGCGACGCCAAAGACCATAATCTCCGCCTGTTGCACTACCCGACCGTCGAGAAGAACCTTCTCGACAAGGACAACCAAACGCGTGCTGGGTAATCATCGATGAACTTTTTTTGTTATTATTGTTCTCCTTTGGATGTAAAGCCCCATTGATTTGAATCGCACCTTCTGATGACACAAAATGATCACGCACAAACTCACACATCCTGCACGACCCAACACCCCCAGAGCGCACACGGACTACGGCACGGTGACGCTGCTGTTCCAGGACGACCGCGGCGGGCTGCAGGTGAAGACGAAGGAGGGCACGTGGGCGGAGGCGACGCCGGTGCCTGGCACGATCGTGATCAACGCGGGGGACCTGCTGGCGCGGTGGTCGAACGACGTGATCCGGTCGACGGAGCATCGAGTGGTGTCGCCGCCGCCGTCCCGGGTGAACGGGTCGACGGCGGTGTACCCGGCGCGGTACTCGATCGCGTTCTTTTCGAACCCGAACATGGACTCTGTGATTTCGGCGCTGCCGGGCGTCGTGCCGGCCGGCGAGCAGCCAAAGTACCCGCCCATCAAGACGTTTGACTACCTGGTCATGCGGCTAAGCGCAACGTACTGAGCACCTGGTGGGACCGAGAGACCCAGTTGAGCGCTCCTAGCTATTCGGTCTGTGTTTCAGTCACTTTCCCCGACCCATTTTGCTGTTTTGCAACCGTTCGGTGGTGGACGTTTAGCGTTTGCTTTTTTTTTTTCTTTTTTTTTCTTTTTTTTGAATAATACGCCAAGAGCCTCGTTTTTGCGACGAAGAAAGGGAAAAAGGGGGAAAAAACAGATTGGCCGGCCGTTGGATCATAAGAAGCCAATTGGTGACGCAAGTGGGGAGACAAAGACCGTGGTTTTTTCGGCAACCGGGAATTCACAGGTGATTTCCCGAGAATCAAAGAAGAAAAATACAGAAGAAAAAAAAAGAAAAAAAAGAAAAAGAAAAGGAAATCAACACAGACATGACCCGATCGGCCACTTCTGCGGAGGCGGCGGCGGCGTCGGCCAAGGCATTCACACCTACGCCGTTCCGCCTGCCGACGCCGTCGCCCTTCTGCCGGGACATTTCGATCGACACGGGCCACGGCTACCGCGTGGCCGCATCGGTCTGGTCCAGCAGCAGCGTCGCAAGTAGCAGGGGCGAGAAGAGCAGCAGCAGCAGCAGCCCCGGCGGCGGCCGCCTACGGGTCCTGGCCATGCACGGCGTGAGTTTCCCGCCGTCTATCTCTCTCATTCTTTCTTTCTCTCTGTCTCTCTGCCTCTCTCTTTCTTTCGCTCGCTCGCTCGCTCTCGCTCTCTCTCTCTCTC
This sequence comes from Zopfochytrium polystomum, assembly GCA_025765615.1. Classification (NCBI taxonomy): domain Eukaryota; kingdom Fungi; phylum Chytridiomycota; class Chytridiomycetes; order Chytridiales; family Chytridiaceae; genus Zopfochytrium; species Zopfochytrium polystomum. Next base: position 141,538 of record JAIVFJ010000040.1, read on the forward strand.
TCTCTCTCTCTCTCTGCTTCTAGCTCCATTTTGCTCCATCCACCTCCCTCACTCCTGTGCCGCCCGACCACTCCGATCGTGCCGATTAATTTTTGAAGGCAACACAAAATCATCTTTCAACCAAAAAACCGGCCGAAAAAAACGCCGGCAAAAATCACAAAATAACAAAAACAAAATAACAAAACCGGCGAACAAAAACTCCTTTGAAAGTTCCTCGACAATGCTGCCACGTGGGACGTTTTCCTCGGCAGGATTTTCGCCGTTGCCCCGGACGCGCTTGAGGTTGTCGCCATAGACTTTGCCGGACACGGATTTTCGGACCATTGGGTGAGATGGAGAAAGAGAGGGAGAGCGGGAGAGGGAGAAAGAGACAGAGTCAAATTTGAGAGAGCGTCAGTCGCTCACTGTTATTATTCGCACACCGCTCCCCCGCCCCTCCCACCCCGCCACACCATCCGCCTCAGCCGCGCCAATGTAACTACGCCCTGGCCGAGCAGGCGGAGGCCGCCGCTCTGGTCGTCGACCAACTCGGTAAGCGGTTTTGTTTTCCTCCCACGTGTGCGTGCTTGCTTTGTTGCGTGCTGATAAGCTTGCTTTTCCCTCCTACCCGCTCCAACGGCACAACGATTAACGCTTTCCACGCTCGGCCCCAACATATTCAGGATGGGAATCCTTCGCCTTGCTTTGCCACTCGATGGGAGCAGAGATCGGATGCCTCATCGCAGCCGCTTTGAACGACAGGTGTGTCCTCTTCGAGCAGCCTCTCTGTATTACAAACCTCTTTACCAATGCTTCCTTCCTATTGTTTTGCTTTCCACGTTCTTCCTTTTTCAAAGGGTCTCCCACTACATCGCGATCGAAGGCCTCGGGCCGTGGCGCGGCGTCAAACCGATGTCTGCCACCGAAGACCTGCGTCTGTACATTGACAGCCGCAACCGCATGTTTCGGCCAAAGAAAGTCCACGAGACGGTCGACGCGGCGGCCGCCGCGCGCATGAAGGGCATGCACCCGCTGTCACGCGACGCGGCGCGCACGCTCATCCGCCGATCGCTCTCGCCAGCGGACGCACCGTCCTCGCCAACGACATCCCCACCCTCCTCTTCCACCTCCTCCACCTCCTCCACGACCTCCTCCTCTTCGACCGCCGGCGTCATTTGGTCGTCGGACCAGCGGGTCTCGCTGCCGTTCCAGTACGTGTACGCCGAGTCGGCGGTGGCCGAGTTCCTGGCGGCGATCAGCTGCCCGACGCTGACGGTGTGGGGCCACACCGGGATGTGGAACGAGTTCAACGTGCGCGGCCGCGCGGGCCTGCTGGGAGGCGGCGCGACGGTCGTGACCATGCCGGGCGGACACCACTTGCACCTCGAGGTACCGTTATTCCACCTCCTCCCGCCTGCGCCTCATTTATAACTCACTTTGATATTTACACCACAAAAAAAAAAAAAAAAAAAAAAAAAAAAAAAAAAATTGACAAACCACCACCCCGCAGCCGGACACGGCTGGCCCCGCAATCATGGAAACGCTTCTTTGGCTGGAGCGGCAGGGCGTAGCCGTGCCGTACCTGGCGGGCAAGTGCGCCGAGGACGTGCTGTTGCCCAACAATGTCGGCAGTCCCGTCAAGCGACTAGTGCTGCAGAAGGAGGAAGACAGGGCCAAGGAGCTGGACTCCATGCTGACCGCACGCCTCTAAGGGGCGGGGGGGCTATCTTTTTTAGAGAGCGAGGACGCGACGCGTGCGGGTCGCGGCGCTGGTACGGAGGGAACTTTGCAGCACAACCTCATTTTCTAACCTTTGATCGCGTTTGCGTCCAGTTTTGCATCCACCCTTTTCTCAGTTCGTCTCACCCGGACTTCGGCCGACCCAAAGCTCACCTCTCAAACTTAAACTCTTCTAAAAAATGAGATTTGAACTCTCGCTGTCTGTCATCGTTGTTGCGTATCGTGTTTTTTCTCCTCCTTTTTGGGAAAGAGCATGGATGTTGTAAGGAACCGGCGTGCACCCCTTTCGCAGCCGGCAACCTTTCCCCCCTTCCACACCTCCTCGTGCTCTATCCTTGAAGTTCCACATTACCACTGCCTCGTCGGCTGTTTGCTCTGTTGCTCTGTTTTCCCCCCTCCCCCCACCCTTACTTATGGGGTGCCCGTGTTTCTCTTGTTGTTGTTTGTTACCAGTGTTTTGTTTTTTATTTTCTAATTTTTTTTTATCTTCTTTCCTCTTCTCTCGTGAAAAAGGGATAAGAACACCGAGGACCCATCTGCGATGTCGTCAGTCCACGTAAGGTTGGGTTCTGTCAATGACTGTCAATATGGACAGTCAATATTGACAACTGCCACGAAAGTCTCAAATAAGGAAATCCTCTTGAGCGAGAGTGGATGCGCCGGTCGGCCCTCAAGAAAATAATCCTCTTCAAACCATGTCAAACCAATGCAAGGGGTATATCACGGACGGCCAAGAATCTTTCGTCTCACGCTGCACCAACAACGAGCACGTCACCATAGCAACATCAGCACCTCCACTGCCTCCGTCGCCGGCCGACATCTGCAGTCTTTAAACGCCCTGCAACCGTCATCGTCTCAGGCTTCGTCAGTGCGATCCGTGCGATCAGCAACACACCGCACGCCCCAACAACGAGCGGTGGTCAGCCAGGCAATGACGTCGAACCACAGAGAAAACAAGCCACAAGAATGTCACCGTCCCATGAAGTCGAGCGAGTATGTCAGAATCGCGAAAGAGACCACAGGTTATTTGTTTGTCAGTGGAATAATGGTTGTTGAACATGCCGTGAGAACTATAGTGGTGGAAGAAGCTCCGTTGGGCTACTTTTTTTTTTCTCCATGTGTTTGTTTTTTCTTATTTTTTTTTCAAGCACAAAGATCAACAATTGAAAAAATCAACAACGACAGTCCAGATTGACAGTCCATCCGCAGACCGAGCTGCTGACTGATAGAAAGTTGACAATGACAAATAATGGACTGACTTGTCAAGAACCCAACGGGTGACGTTTGGGGGAGCAAACAAAGAGAAACAAAATCGAATAAAATAAAATAAAATAAAAAACAAACAACAAGAAAACAACTCCATGGCTTCGTCCACCTCACGACTGGTGCAGCAACCGCGCCGCCACCACGACGACGCCTACGACGCCCACGACAACGACGACGGCGGCGGCGGCGGCGGCGACACCACCTTTCCTCCTCCGCCGCCGCCGCCGGCCCACCCCGCCGAACACATCCTCCACCACCACAACTACAACCACCGCGGGAGCGGATCCTCGCCCGTCGTCGTCGTCTCCCCCAACGCCGTCTCCCTGTCCTCCCCCTCCCCGTCCCCGTCCTCCTCCGCCTCCCCGCGCTCCCCAACATCGACGCCGCCGCCGCCGCGCGCGGGGTCGCTGTCGTCGCTGCTGGGCGGCGGGTGGGCGATCGGGCGGCGCGCGCTGGCGAGCCTTGCCGGGGGCGGCGGGGGGAGCTCCGCGGGCGCAGCAGCAGCAGCAGCGTCCGCGCCGCGGTCCTGGCATTCGCAGCCGCACCTCGCCTCTGCTAGTGCGACGACGACTGGGCGGCGGGATGTCGGCGACGACGACGAGCGGGACACTCGGCGTCGGCCGCGGCATCCGCCGGCCGTGCCGGGCGGCGGCGGCGGCGGACACGACGCGGACGGCCGCGACGGCGACGACGGCTGGCGGTTGCGGGAGGCGATGGCGGCGCGGGCGCCGGTGCGGCGGGTGGCGGACGACGAGAAGGTGGCGGTGGAGGGATTGCTTCTTACGCAGGCGATCGCGGACCAGGTCTGTGCATGTTTTTTCGCCAGCCGGCCCCCCGTGTTTCTTTGCTTGCCGCACTAACCCCGTCCCCCTTCCACCCCGCAAAACATTCCACCAGCTCCGTCCGCACCTTCCGCCGCTGCTGCGCGAGGCGTCGCGGTGGCGGCTGATCTACAGCATCGACCACCACGGGATCAGCATCAACACGCTATACCGAAAGTGCGAGGAGGAGGCGGCGGGGCAGCCGGTGCTGCTGGTAGTGAAGGACGGGCGGGACGGCGTGTTTGGCGCGTTTGCGAGCGAGGCGTTCAAGGTCCAGCTGGGGTACCACGGGAACGGGTCGTGGTAGGGGCGGGCATTCGCTTTTTACTTTGGTTTCCTTTATACACACACTCACCGGCGTCTCCGCCTGCCTCCCGCACCCCAAGCTTTCTCTGGAAAGCGACCGCGGACGCATCGTCGTCGTCGCCGTCATCGTCGCCGTTGGTGCGAGTTTATCCAGCGACGGGAGCGAACGACTACCTGATTCTGAGCGAGGCGCAGTGCGTGGCGCTGGGCGGCGGGTCAGGGCGGTTCGGACTGTGGATCGACGCGGACATTTACAACGGCCACAGCGGGCCGTGCCAGACGTTTGACAACGAGCGGCTGTCTGCCGAGCCCGAGTTTGAGGTCGTCGGTCTGGAGGTTTGGGCGTTTGAGCTGTGAAAAACGCGTTGCGCGCCGGGGGTTGGGTTTGGTTGGGGACACGCCGCCCATTGTTGGTGAGGAGGGGAGGAGTGTGTGTTTGGGGGCGAAATGAGCTTTCTCAGGAAGTGCAAACCGCGATTAGATGCGTGGTGGTGGGGAGGTTAACAGGTACAAAAGGCACATGCAAATGGGCCACGCAACGACATTAGCACATTATATTTTGGTTTGTGTTCTTGTGCTGGCTGTCTGTCTGTGTCATTCAAACAAAACATTTTTGGCCATTCGGGTTTGTCTGTATTGTTGTTTTTCCCCTTTTGTCTCTCCGTCCCTGTCGCTCGCTGTTCCTGTCGTCTCACTTAATTTATTAAATAATACTCACGTGTGTGTCTGTCTGTCCGCAGCATCGCCTCGCCTGCAGGTGATTGATTGGAGAGGGTGAGAGGCGGTGGCGGGCCAGTCAGTTCAAGGAGGCCACCCCATGATGGTTGTGTTCACACACGGGTGCGCCCCTCCTGGGGCCATGGGAGTACCAGCTTGCTCCTTCGCCTTACATAAGACATTTCCCACCATGCACACACGCACTACACTCGCCTTAACTCACACAACCACCACTCGCTTCCCCCCTCTCTCCCTTCCCTTCATGGTCGGTTCCAGAACAGAACAGCCCCCAAATTCACACGCCGCCACCGCCACCACCACACCACACGCTATCGTGGGACCCCCACAACCAAGCCACCTCATCCTTCACGCCCGTCGTCCCCGCTGAAATCGGCAAGGGGCAGCACCACCTCTGGCCCTCCCTCCTCCCAGCAGCCTTGAAGAACCAGTGCTCTCTAAGACCGACGTTTTTGAATGCCCGCAAGCCGATCATGGTTCAAGTCAAGCACCGGGGCGACTTCAAACAGATCGACGTCGATGCGGCCGGCGGCTACGATGCCGTCCTCACTGCAATCGCCGAGGCGCTGAACATTGAGGCCTCGTTCCAGCTCGAGTACACGGACCCTATTACCAACGTCCCATGCGTGCTGCAGAGGGACGAGGACGTCGGGATGCTGTTCTCGCAGGAGTTTACCTGGGAGGTGAGCCCCTTATTTTGAACCTCCCCATGGAGGTGGTGTTTCCTCCTACTCGTTTGCTTGTGCTTGTGGAGCGCGAGTGCCAGCAGCTTGTTGTGCGCCGCGCTAAACCCGTTCTGGCTCGCCTGGAACATTTTGAAATAGGTTACGTCCTTCGAAGACACGTTTGTCGCTTCTGAAAGTGCAGAGCCAGCGGTCCTACAGGCTGGATCCACCAGCACAACGGAGAGTCGGTATCTCCTGGATATGCTGTTCAACGGCAGTCGTGAGTCTCTCTCTTTCTCGCCACACGAGTTGCAAACTCAGCCCTCTGTTTGACGACCGTTTTGTTTTCCCGACTGTCATACGTCCATGCGGAGAATCTAGCCGACGTGATTTCGAACGAATGGAAATGCAAGAGTGGCGTCAAAGAGCACACTTTCTACATTAGGTAAATACCCCATTCATTTGCTACACACCTGCTTCGAAATGTTTGTTCACGTTCTCACACCGTACGAAATCTCGCAGCTACCGAAGAGACTGCGACGACTCCTTCGCTAAAGAGCTGGCCGACGGATTGAAGCCGGCATTGGAAGAAGAGCAAGTCTTTCACAAGAGCAAGCCCGTAGACAGCAAAGTGGGAGACGGCAGAGGGCGCCCGAATATTCAAGAAGAAAATAACCTTAAAGATTTGCATCCGTTTGTCGATCAGAACTGTGTCGTGAACGGGGCGGATATAGGCGCTCATTGCCTTTCGGCCCTGAACTTTTGCAAGGGGTTCATCGCGATATGCTCGGAGAAAGCAATTGAAAGGATGAAGAGAGCAGACCAAGAACCTGACGATCTGCTTTTGGAGGTAATCAATTACGGATAAATCATCAAAGAATGTTCTTTTCTAACGTCCCGCAATCAAAACAAGTGGGAGCTAGCCCTCCAAATGAGGAAGGAGAGGAATTTGGACATCTTCCCCATTTTCTTGTGCCATCGAGCAGACACGACGTTGCACGCAAAGAAACAGCTCGCATCCACGGACTGGAGCGTCAATCTTGATGACTTCCCGGACGCACTTCCCAAGCTTGGGAGGGGTAGTCTCACGGTCAGAAAGATTGTCGAAGGAGTCTCACTCCTTCTCGGCCTCAAGGCCGATCCGAAGAGGGATTTACCAAGGTTAACAAAAAATATTGCACTTCTTCACAGTCACAACCGCTAACAAATATGTACAGAATCGTCACTGGCGTGCGCAACCTCCGAAACCGACGCCTCATTGAAGGGAAGCGAGGCAGGCGCGCGGATCGCGAAATCTTCCTCACCCGCGCGAGCCTGTTGGGGCTGCGTGATTGGCTACAGCCACTATCTCGAGATATGGAGGCGGAACGCACTCGCCTCCTCAGAGTACTAGCACCTCAGACGCGAAAGTGGCTACTCAATGATTTACTGAAAGCAGTGTCAGGTACCATCTTTGAAACTACCAGGCTCGAAAACCAGTACAGCGAAGAAATGAAGAGGTACAACGAAAAACCGGTGAGGATGAGTGGTGAAGAGCCCCGCAAGCCCAAGCGAAACCAGGTTATTTGGCTTCGCGGGGTACCAGGGGTGGGCAAATCAAGTATGGCGGCCTTTCTGGCGCAAGAGCTCCAAGCCTGCAGCCAGCTGGGCGGATTTTTCTTTTGCCGGGAAGATGACGAGCAGCGGAATAGCGCCAGAAACATCGTGTTGACTTTTGCATACGGCCTCGCCCGCTCCCACAACTATCTTGGGAGTTGCGTGCATCACGTCATGGAACATAGCCCGAATGTGATTACTCTTGGCCCCATGGATTTGTTGAACGACCTCATCGTTAAGCCGCTCCAGAGAGCCAGCAATGCCAAAATTCACAATTCACCCGTGGTTTTCATCATCGATGCTCCAGACGAGTGCAGTCTTGCAAGGAGCCGCGAGGAGATAATGCAGCTGGTCGAAAAGATGCGTGTTACGCTACCCAACCATGCCGTTCTGGTCGTCAGCGGCGGTCCCGACACGTTCCCAAGGAAAGCTGGACAAGTTGGACAAGTCATGGAAATGGACGTCAGCTCCGAATCCAACAAAGAAGATATTGATGAGGCTGCCCAGTGTATTCTGCCGAGCGACCTCAGAAACGAATCGGTCTCCCTTCAGAACAAGTCGGGTGGCCTCTTTCTCTGGGTGGATCTGGCATGCATGTATCTCAGGACTTTGGATAATGCGGTCTTGCATACACTTGGCAGCGAAGAACGGGATGGCGTGAGCGGCCTCTGCGCAAAACTGTTTGACTTCCTTTTCAGTGCGAACTCGTCGATTGCCAACGGATTGCGCCATGTGCTATACATTCTTGCTGTTGGCTTTGAGCCGCTCACCGCCGCCGCGATCATCGAGCTCCTCTCTGGTGGCGAGGACAGCAAAGAAGACTTGATGCGCGCCGTCCGGACTCTAACCACGATGGGACTCGTCTTTGTCGAGGCGGAGACGGGCAAGCTCCGCTTCATGCACGTCGCCATCAAAGCGTTTCTCAAAGACCCCGCGCGGTGCCAGGACCCCCGCTTTAGCGTCGCGCCTCCCAACCGCGCCCACGCCGCGGTGGCACAGTGGTGCATCGCGGCACTCGACGGGGGACTCCGCTTCAACGCCTGCAACCTGCCGCTGCCCATCACGCCGTCGCCGGCGCTATCGTCGTCGTCGGTGTCGTCGGCCATCTTTCCCGTATCCTCTTCTCTATCGCGACACCACCTCCACGAGGAGCCCGCAACGATGCACAGCGATGCCGCGGCGGTGGCAGCGGCAGTGGCGGCATCCGCGGCCGCTTCGGGGGATGCAGCGCACGTTGTGCCGTTGCCCGAGCACGTGGCCTACGCGGCGCGATACTTTTGGCGGCACTGCCAGGACGCTGGTGCGCCAAAGAGCGTGGCGCCGACAATGTCCACACAGTCGAGCGCCGGTGGCGACGTAGGAGAAGGCGCGCAGGAAAGGCGGCGCCGGCGCGGGTTCAGGTTTGGCAGGTTCGGGATCCGTCGGCGGCGGGACGCGGCTTCTGTGGACGCCAGGAGTGCGGCGGGGCCGTCGCCGACGCCGACGACGCAGTCGCGCGGCGCCTCTCGCTTGGAAGGGCGGGGCTCGTTGCCCCCGGAGCTCGAGCTCGCGCTGTGCGCGTTTCTCCCTGACCACCTCCACCACTGGCTGGAGGCCGCCTGCGTGTTAAAGTGCTTGCCGATCGTCGACACGGCGATGACGTCTCTAGCGTCGGTGGCGGGTCACCTGAACGTGGAGGTGGACGGCGCATCCGTCAGCGTGCGGACGCTGCTCGAAGACATGCGATTGGTCGCGTTCCGCTTCAAGATCCCGCTGCAAGAGTCGCCGCTCCAGGTGTACTTTTCTGCCGTCCCGTTTTCGCCGGCCAGCTCCGCGTTTCACCGGCTGTTTGTGAACAAGCGGCCGTCGGGCGTGCCGGCCCCGCAAGTGGTTCGTGGTGGGTGGACGGACTGGAAGGGCGGAATGGACGCGCCGAACGGCTGCGTGAAGGGGGCGGCGTTCAGCCCGGACCGGTCGCGGATCGCGGCGGCGTGCTCTGACCAGCGTGTCATGGTGTTGGACGCGTCGACGGGATCCGAGGTCCAGGCGATGGTGGGGCACGCCGGGTGGGTAAACTCTGCGGCGTTCAGCGGAGACGGGCGGTTCCTGGTGTCCGGATCCGACGACCGGACGGTGCGGGTGTGGGAGATGGCGACGGGGCGCGCGGTGGCGAGGCTGGAGGGGCACACGGACTGGGTGACGGCGGTGGCTTTCAGCCCGGACGGGCAGCTGGTGGCGTCGGGCGGGTACGACCGGACGATGCGGGTGTGGCGCGTGAGCACGGGCAAAGTGACGCACGCGATCAAGACGCGGAGCCAGCCGCTGGTGGCGATCGCGTTCAGCGAGAGCGGCGAGCAGGTGAAAGGGTGGGACGGCGTGAGCAAGGTGGTGTGGGACCTCCACTCGGGGCGCCTGGCGGCCACGCCCGAGGCCGACCCGCGCTTGCACGCCGGGTCGGTCGTGAACTCGGGCGCCGGGTGGGCCGAGTCCCGGCACTTTGCCGTGCGGTTCTGGATGCCGCCCGAGTTCTGGGGAGAGCACCTCATTGTGAGCGGGCCGCTGCTGGTCGCGTACGGCGCGGGCACCTTTTTGATTGTGAAGCACTCGTTCCTGGGTGTTTGAGACCCAAGGACATTTTCATATTATTTTTCATCTTTTTCCTTTCTTCCTTTTGTTTCGAAGCGCATATCTCGTTTTTTTTGTTCACTTGTCCACTTTGCCGCCTCTCACACACTCTCTATATGCTGCTTTCGGCGGTGCGCGGGTTTTTGTACTATTATGAGTAAAGAGAAGCAGGACAAGGGTGGAAAACCTCGCATTTTGCATTCTGGGGAGAAGACTCATGGCTAAGTTTGCAGTTTGTTTCCTCAGTCACGGAAGAGGAACCATTTTTGACCGCCTCCGCCATGTGGCCTATTACTGTAAATCGAAAAACGACTAGAACCCACAGACCCACTAGGCGGAGGACGCTGCCTATTGGGCGTGGTTGTCCCAGACGGGCCTGGCAGCTCCGCAACAGCAAGTGAAAATTGGACTTTTGGCGTCGTTGAGAGCGGGTCCTCCAACGTCGCTGTCGGAAACAACTCACAACTCCTTCCGTGCTGTCCGAGTCTTCTCCGCTTGCCTGAAATCCAGATCTTTTTCCTTTTTCCAGAGTTCACTTTGGCGGGCGTCTCGTGGCTTTCGTGAAGAAGCTCCACGGAATCAAACACTGTTGAAGGGCTTGGAGTCCCAGTGGCTGGCAACCGAAAGTCCGTTGGGGGGTCGTCAAACGTATGAGCCTCCCATGTTTTTGGTTCTTGCTTGTCAACCTGGACGAAACCAAAACACGTGGCGGCAAATAGATATCTCACCTCTCCTTACGCTCGTAGTCCTGCTGGGAGCATTTGGATTACATCGACATAGCAGTCCGCTTTGTAGTTTATATTACACAACGCAGAGGCCAAGTCCGCCACCGCCGGGTTCCAGACAAAAGTGTCCACTATGAATTCTATGGATGGGTAATCGCCGCATGAAGGAGGGGCCGCAAATGCCAGGTAGGTTGAAAACGGAAGCCGTCGCCTGGGTGAGTATCAATTTAGCCTTCCCCGTCACGTCTTTCTGGCAGTCTGTCAGGCTGTCCAAAGATTTTTCGAATCCTCGTCACGGCAGACACGGCATCGTTCCTTGTGCTCTTGTTGCGGTGCTCAACAAGAACCAACCTAACGTATGCTTCCAAATCGTCAATCATTCGCGGCATGATCTTGGCGAGCCCAATTCAGTGCCGACAGTTTCGGGGTCTAGGATGCTTCAGGCACAGACAGTTAAGGGAGGAATTTTCAGTTTATAATGAAATGAGTACAATCCGCTGCCTGAGCACGACCCCTTAGTTCGATTAGAACGAAGTTGTGGGGACGAGGCGACAATAGAAAAAAATCAAGAGAGACAACTTGCGCAATAGCTGCAACACAGCAGAAGAACGGGTTCCAAATGTCTCGCATGCTGGCTTGGGCTGCGGAGGCTCGATATTTGATCAGGTCCAAAATGCGGGTCAATTCGCTTGGAACGGATTCTGCCTCGCGGCCTTTTTCCGTCTTCGTCGGGAGGAGCGCGACTAGCGAATACAGCAGCCCGTTGCAGCAGGGCCTTGGCCATAGTTGCTTGCGCTCTTTTGCGCTGTTCGCATCGCCGACGTTCTTCCGGCAAGCGAGATTATATCCGACTATCAGGGCCTGCCGGAAAAGAAGTGCGCCCATATATACCTTTGGCGGGGGTCGTGGAGAAAGAAAAAAAATTGGACACCTTCGCACAGCGAAAAATTGTGCGGCGACATGGCGGAAAAGTGCGTGCCGACACCGCTCTTTTCAGCGTTGCTCAACCTCGCCTCGAGGTCTAGTTGTTCCAGTGAATTTTGTCGTGTGAGCGCCGAATGAGGACTTTCCTAAAAAAAAAAAAAATAAAATAAAATAAATAAAAAAAACCTTCTCTTTTTTCGGCAAGTGATGGTGACGGTGATGGTGGTGGCGGGCCGGCGTTTTGAAGGTAAGGCGTTAATGAAACAAGACCGCAACAAAAAAAATATGTTACTGATCCTCATCACCAACGCAGATTGACAGGAAGAAGCTCCGCAAAAGGCGCAGAGGTCGCCGACCTCAGCTACTCCGACGGGCGGTGGAAACATCTTGGAGGGATAGTCAACAACCACTACGACCTTCAAACTGCGCGCCACCGCCATGAATGCTCACTTCGCAGGCAAACACAAGTGGTGGCCCAAGGAGATCCACAGCAAGCTGAAGTTGCTCAGCTGTTCTTTCGTGTGGTTTTTAAAGTGCCTCGACCTTGAACCACTCACTCTCACTCTTTGAACCAAAACAGACTCGCAACAACAAATCAGCCGCAGCGTCCTCCACCTCCTCCCTCCAATCTGTCAGTCCGTCAGTCAGCCAGTCAGTCAGTCTGTCTATTTGTCTGTCTGTCTGTCTGTCTGTCTGTCTGTCTGTCTGTCCGCCCCCCCCTTCCACTGTTGATGAAGGAGGACTCGATCTCGCTCCGCCTCCTCCTCCTCCTCCGTGGCTGCGCGGGCGGCGCCGCACGACCCCCAGTCTCCTCCACTCACAACAACATCAGCTGCAATGATGGGCGGCACCACCACCACCACCAACTCCTCCGCCAATCCGTCCATGGCCTCGTCGTCGTCGTCGTCGTCGTCGTCGTCGTCGTCTTCGCCGCCTCCTCCGCCGTCCTCCCTTGCGCCTTCCCCGCCGCCGACTTCTCCCTCACCCTCCCCTCCTCCACCGGCGTTATCGTCGCCTTCTTCATCCGCTTCCCAGTCTCCGCACGCTCCGTCCGTGGTGTCCTCCCCTGGCAACATCGTCCCTCATCCTCCCGCCGTGACGGATCTTCGGCGAACCGGCCCTCCAGACTACTTCTCAAGCAACAACAGCAGCAGCGGCTTCAGATCTACCACCAGTATCATCCAGAATGGATCCTCGGTTGATGGTGCTTTACAAACTCCGTCCATCTCGTTGACGTCCCCGTCATTTCCTCTGGAGAACTCCACCTCGTCCTCGGCCGCGGTCGCAGAACCCCCGCACCTCGGCGACGCACTGGCTGACCGAGCGAACTCGTCGAACGGCTCACGCAGGGCGTCTTCTCCGCCGTATGCCAATGATGCGGCCGGTGGAGGGGTCGGCGGCAGCGCTGGCAGCCAGGCGACCTCGGCCATGGGCTCCCAGTCGTCCTCCGCAACGTCGTCGCCTGCCTCCTCAAGGAGCAAATCAAAGGGCGGCGACAAGGAAAAGCCAAGCCTCCGGTTTGCCGCTGCTTCAGCCTCTGCAGAGTGGCATCGGCTGTTCCCACATGCCCACGCCGACGATCGACTAGTCGATGGTGGGCATGCTACATTTTCTTTGTTCTCAATTGTGCTCGTTCAGCCGGCTAAACTCTCTTCGTTGTGCCTTCTCTCCCTCCTCCTTCATAACCTTGTAGAGTACTCGTGTTCCTTCCGCAAGGAAAAGGGCAGGCTATTTCTATCCGAAAACTACATCTGCTTTTTCGCATCCCAAAGCACTATTTTTCAAATGTCTTTATACAACGTATCGGACATTCAACGCAAAAATACTGCCATGGTCTTTCCCAATGCCATTGAGATCGAAGACAACACCGGCAACAAACTCCTCTTTACCAACTTTAGCGACCGAGAGTCTGCCTTTGACTCCATTGTCCGTGTCTGGAACTGCCACATCCCGGTATAATCCTTTCATCTTCGTCATGTTGTAATAACATGGTGTCTATCACTTAATATCATCTTAGCCCTGGGACGCCCGGCGAAAGTCTCCAGACTTGGCTACGAAAAACTGTCTCTGCAAGGGCCAGAACTCCTGCGCTTCGTGCCTGTTCAAACGGGACCGGGCTGTTTTGGCTATATCAGAAGACCCAGCCTCTGGAGGGGACCACGAATCAGAATCACCCAGCTTGATTCCACCGCTCAGCCGTCGCAGGTCCAGGAATTCTCTCGTGCACTCCAACTCAGACGTACAAGAGTCGGAGCGGATGCTAAACCCCGCACTAACTGCCCTCGCATCCGGTTCGTCACATCTGTATCACGCCTCTCTTGAGCGGCCTGGCCCCGCGTCTCCGCGCATTGTTGATGACGACGACGGCCTCGAAGTGTCGGACGGCGGCTCCCGTCGGACACACCGGAGCGCCCGAATGGCGGAGATTATGCAGGAAGCCGCTAGTGCTCGACAGTCCTCAGACAAGGCAGACCGGCGAAGTATACGGGAAAAGGAAAAGAAATCTGGCAAGCAGCGGCCTTACAGCACTCTCGACTACGACAGCATTACTCCAGTATCCCAGCGCAGCTCAGTCCGGCCTTTGACCCCTCCAGGGACACGCAGCAGCGGCATTGCATCGTCTTCCCTTAGCGTTATGCCCGTGTCATCCAGTGAAGCGGCGTTGTACAGCAGAAGCCTTGGCTTGTCCACTGAACTGGAAGATATTGACGATTCGGCTCTCGATGGAGCAACACTTCCTCCCGGAGCGGTCGCGTACACCGTAGATACACGGCAGTGGGCGGGGCCGACTCGGACGATCGTGGACAGTTCTGGCCGGCCCATCGGAACGCCTGGAACACCAGCCAGTTGGGATACCGCTTCCGTCAAGATCGGCCCCGGAGGTCCTGTAAGCGCAACCGCATCCCCAGCAGCGTCTGGAGCGATCGTGCCGATTGTCGTGACGACCCCGGTGTCAGTCTCGTGTGGATGCGAGCCCAACACTGCTTCAATGACTCCTCTCCACGATCGCATCTACCCCATTTCACTGGACGGTATGAAGGATCGTCTTTATTCACGGGGATGGATGGTTGAAGGCGGGAACTTCTATGTAAACTTCCACATTTTGAAGCGCAAAGCGAAAGGTCTGTCAATATTTCTTGTTGCAGCCACATTCTGTTGCTGTCTTAACTCTTTCCTCCCAATATTTCGCAGATATGAAGATATCGAGATGGGCTCCACCGGGACAGAATACGCCGATGGTACCGGCTACAGATATCGTCGCAAATGAAATATTGGATTTCGATGTTGCACAGCCTGGTTGGCATCGATCCCTCGAGTACTACCTTCCTATTATCGGAAGCGGGAGGGTCCGTTGTGTTACCGTCGAGGAGATTGTCAGCATCCGCCGGGGCCAGTTGAGTGTTAATTCCAACTTGTAACGAATCATCAAAGTGTGGACTAATGGGGGTTTTGCAGCAACCTTTGCGTGAAGAGCACCAACAGAAATCCAGATTTCCACGAAGGATTCCAGTACGAAGTGCTCGCTTGTCTGACGTACGCAGGACCGGGCCTCTCACGAATGATTGTCTCGGCGGTCCCGGTCTTTGACAAATTTTCTCTTTTGCGAGGTATAGATCGCTCTGCTTTGACGTGGTGTTTCTAGTCACTGAAAAAACGACCCATAATTGATCGCACTCTTGTAGTTCCGATTTCCGTGGGTGCCGTTGAGGGACTCAAGTCCACACTGAATGCACAGGAAGCGGCGCTGTTGGAGCACGCGACCATGCCATCACTGTTCACAGGAATCCCACGAAGCGCTATCCAGTCGTCAGCGTCAGCGTCAACCCTTATTGAATCGGGCGAAGATGCAACGTCTGGCGGCGATCTGACGGACGCGCACGGTCACACTTCTGCTGGTGAGGGACCATCGGGCTCCTCCCCGCCCACTGCCCCCACAACGCCGTCCATGACTGGTGGTTCCGTCGTACTGGTGGGAGGCCCTTCGGCCGCGTCTCTTCCGCCGACGGCACCCACGACACCGCTACTTCAGCCCCAGACCCCGGGGACTCTCACACCGCCGTCTGCGGTGCGCTCGCGTGCCGCCTCAATGACGCCGTCTCGAGCTCCGTCAACTACGCGGCGCGATCGCGGCGGCAGCGAATCCGGCGGTGGTGGTGGGAGCTTGCGGGCGGCACGTCGGCGATCGCGGTCTCGGTCGCCGGCAGCGCCGGGGTGGGTCTCGACGGGCGAGCTCGACCGCGGGGGATACGGCGGCGGCCCGCTATCGCCCATGTCGGACGACGCGCTAGCGAGCGGCCGGCTGCACCCGAAACACGCGATTGCGCTCGCGGCCTCAGCGGCGGCGGCAGCGTCGCTGTCGTCATCGTCGTCCAGCGCCGGCGCTCTGCCAGGCACGGCGGCGGCTGTCATGAGCAGCGGCGGCGGCGGCGGCGGTGTTGGCAGCAGCGTCCGCCTGCGCCACGGTTCGTCGCCGTCGCGGCGTCCTCCGCGGCGGAAAGGATCCGGGTCTGGCACAGCCGTGCTCGCTTCGGCGGTGCTCGCGGACGGCGGCGATCTGGCAGACGTTGCAGCGATGGACGCCAGCGTGCGGTCCTTTTTGGAGATGGTGGCGCCGAGCAAAGGGTTCTGCGCGTCGACGCTGGACCGGATCGTCGGGCGGGGCGACGGAGGCAGCGGCGGCAGCGGTGTCGCGGCCGGCGGCGGCGGCGGCAGCCGCAGCGGGAGCCCGGTGTGGGACTTTATGTGGAGCCGCGACGGGGCCAAGGCGCGCCGGCTGATTCTGGCCATTGTGGTTGTGTTCCTGGCCGTGCTGGTTGTGCTGGACGGGTGGGTCATTGTGACTCTGTTGCGGGTTGTGGAAAAGGTTGGAACTGCCGTCGAAGAGGTCGAAAGGCACACAAAGGGACGGCCAAAGGTGGGCGTTCTGTAGGCCAATCAAACGAACCTTATACGTGCTCCTTCCCCACTTTTTTTTTTTTTTTCTTCTTCTTCTTTCCTTTGCATATCGCATTCGTGTTCTTTGTTACTTCGGTTCTCCGGACTATCTCCTCGTTCTTGCTCTTCGCCCTCTTTGTGTCCTTTTTGTGTACTTCTAGTTTTATTCGTTTCAATCGGATGCTTGGTGGAGGTGTTTCATCTCTGTCGCACTTGCGTGTTTTTTTTTTCTTCTTCATTTTTCTTTTGGTTCTTTTGTCGATCCGGTCGGATTTTCCCTTTCAAGAGCGGCGCGTGAATATCGAAAGGATGTTTTTAAAGGCAAACGTTCTTTTTTTCAATGGTTACTTTTGTTTGGGCGGTTCACGGGGCGTACAGCCCCCACTACACGGGGGATGCACCAACTTGAAAGGTACCAACGAACCGCCAAGGGAAAGCAGGCTCTCCGCTGCTTGCATTTGATCCGTTCGGATCCGTTCACTGCAAGCCGGCTCCAGAAGGTTCGCTATCGCAGGGTTTCTGCATGTGTGAGAGTTTCTATTTTTGTCTTGCCGCAGGCACGTGCCACAATCCAACTCTCTCTCTCTTTTCTCTCTCTCTCTCCTCTCTTTTCTCTCTCTCTCTCTCTCTTTTCTCTCTCACTCTCTCTCTCTCTCTCTCTCTCTCTCTCTCTCTCTCTCTCTCTCTCTCTCTCTCTCTCTCTCTCTCTCTCTCTCCCTCGCTGCTCCGTCGGTCTCTGTCGGTCTCTTGGCGACAATATTTAGTTCCGTCGTCTCCGTCACCGCCACCTCACGCGCAAGCGCGAAACGTCTTCCCCCACGCCCAACTACCTTCTTCTCCTCCACCATTAACTCAGCTCACTCAGCTCTTACCTTCTGCGATCCTGCGATCGATCTGTCTGGTGCTTGCAGTCGGGGGGGAAGGGCCGTCCCACAACAATAACAACAACACACCGCCCAATGCGGCCAACGACTTGCGGTGCCGCCGCCGTTGTCGTCGCTGACCGCAGACCCCATGCCCACCACCGCCGCCGCCATCCTTCCTCCCCTTCCCCAGCCCCCCGTCGCGGGCGCTGGGCCATCGCTCTCGCTGTCGCTGTTTCGATCTCCCTTGCGGGTTTCCTCCTCATCGCCGCCCCGTCGGTAGTGGCCCAGTCGTCCTCCCTGTCCACCGCCTCCACCTCCTCGCCGTCGTCGTCGTCTTCCACCTCCTCCGCTTCGCCACCATCAACAGCTTCCACAGCCACGGCGACGTCGTCAACACTTTCCTCTGCGTCGCCGTCGCCGTCAACGTGCCCTGTGTGCTTCAACTGCCAGACGCAGGTGTGCCCGGAGAATAATTTTTTGTATCGCATTGGTTGTAGACTGACTGAACGCATTAACCCGGGGGAAAACGTAAAGGGC
This sequence comes from Zopfochytrium polystomum, assembly GCA_025765615.1. Lineage (NCBI taxonomy): Eukaryota > Fungi > Chytridiomycota > Chytridiomycetes > Chytridiales > Chytridiaceae > Zopfochytrium > Zopfochytrium polystomum. The sequence continues at coordinate 159,237 of JAIVFJ010000040.1, forward strand.
TGTTACAACTACGGATCATGCACCGCATCCGGATGCTCGTGCGCAACCGGGTTTGGCGGTCCCGATTGCGCGTCCGTGTGTGAGGATTCAATTCGCCCCCCATCTTTGTAGTGGTGTGTTATTTCCCCTGGGGCTCTACTGACTCGATGTTCTTTTTTTTTTTGGTACGCAGTGTGCGGTTCCACCAATAGCGACAATACGAAGAGGCCCGTTCGTGCTACGGGGACCACGTGCTCCTGCGACTCTGGCTTCTCTGGCCCAAACTGCAACAGTTCGGTAGCAAACCTCCCCGCCTTCCCAGCACTCCGACGAACATTACCTCATCTGATTCATTTGTTTATAGTTTGCGAAGTGAGCAGCGCCTGCCAGGTATCAAACAGCGGGTCGCAGACCCCAGTGTGCAACAAGGATGTAAAAGTCTGGAAATCGAATTATGGTGTTTGCACGGTGAACAGTTGAGTTCATTTCGTTTTGTGGACCCCTCCTGTTTCTCGACACCCCGGCAAGTTTGATTGTCGCTAACCTGCGGTTACCAATGATATTACTGTTCGTCTGTCGATCTAGCCCCGCTGCTTGCGGCACTCTACCCAAAGACGACTCTTATCACGCTCGCGAGGGATCAGGGGGCTGGGACAACCCTCGGCAGCAGTAAGTTTCTTAAGGACCCGCTCACCGCGACGAAAAAACTGAGCAAACCTTGCTACTTTTCCTCCACAGTCTGGTACGACGGAGTCCAGCAGTTCACGTGCAGTATCACTGGATGCACTCAGCAGCTCGTCGACGGAAGCTACCATTGGCATTGCACGTCCTTGCAATGCCAGTGCATCGGATCCTCTGCGTTTTGCGGAGGCCCAGGTGTCGCTGCAGACTTGAGTGGACCTATCAAGTCAGCGAACGGCGAGTTCGAGCTGACTTGTGCCTCGGGTAATACGACGACTTGCAACGCGAACTGTAAGTTGTGTGTGTGTGCGTGCGTGTGTGTGTGTTTGTGTGTGTGTGTGTGTGTGTGTGTGTGTGTGTGTGAAATGGTGACCGCGAATTCTGATATTCGGGGATTGTTTAGTCCAATTTTTGCGGAGTCTCTTCCCGAACGGGTTGGAGATCCAGAATTGCGATTACGGGGAGTGCGCCCTTCCGTCAGACAATCCAGATCTCGCCACCCTTCAGTCCTCCAAGGAGCTGTCTGCTGGGGAGAAGGTCGGAGTGGGCCTTGCCGCATTTGTTGGGGCGTTAATCCTTGCAGGTGATGTGCAAGTCTATGGATTGCTCACCGCTTAAGACGCGCTGACTTTTGTTTTCGAAGGCCTCATTTGGGCTGTGCTTGATCAGATTAGAGCGAAAAAAACTCCCGATTACGGAGGAGAGGCGCGGAGTGAGCCTGGGATTTTCAATCTCATCATATTCGATTGGGAAAAGAAAACTGCTGCGAGACGTCCAAGGCACCGCTTCGCCAGGGAAGGTGCTGGCGATAATGGGACCTTCTGGTAAGTTTTTGATAATTCGCACTGGGGCAAATTCCAAAACTATTTGGATGGTCCAATCTTTGGAACTGACGCATTTTCTCCCGTTGCAGGAGCGGGAAAGACAACTCTCCTGGACATCCTTGCCGGGAAAAGCAAGTCCGGTGTGACGGATGGTTACGTTTCCCTTGACGGCTCGACTGTCGCACCCAGTGTTCTACGAAAACTCGTTGGATACGTTGATCAAGAGGATCTTCTGCTCCCAACGCTGACAGTTCGTGAGACCCTCATGTTTTCCGCGTCCCTCCGGCTACCCGATGCGATTCCGCAGTCGAAGCGAATCGAACGCGTGGAGCGCATTCTCGAGGATTTGGGACTCGCGCACGTTGCCGATTCACGAATCGGCGGATTCGGGCACCGCGGCATCTCTGGAGGCGAGAAGCGGCGCGTCAGCATCGGCGTGGAGCTTGTGACGAACCCCCCCGTGCTGCTTCTGGACGAGCCGACCAGCGGGCTCGACTCGTTCAACGCCCTGTCCGTGATCCGCACGCTGGCGGACCTAGCGCGGACCCAACGGAAAACCATCCTCTTCACAATCCATCAGCCCCGGTCGGACGTGTACTCCATGTTCGACGACGTCCTGGTACTCTCCGGCGGCTCGCCGGTGTACTTTGGCGCCGGCGCGCAGGCGGCGCCGCACTTCCGCTCCGTCGGCAAGCCGTGCCCGGAAAGCTACAACATCGCCGACCACCTGCTCGACCTGGCCGTCGGCGAGTCGTCGTCGAACCGCACCCTCCACGCGGGGCAGGCGAGTCCGGGCGGCGGTGGCCGGCGCGTGCGGCGACGGCTGTGGGAGTGGCGGTCGCAGCGGTCGCCCGGTACGGACACGGAGCTGATGGGCGCCGAGCTGGACTATATCAGCGGCAGCACGTCGGCGAACGACGCCGAGGGCCTGCCGCTGCCTCCGCTGAAGCGCGGGTCGGTCGTTGTGGCGACCGGTTTTGGCGGCGGCGGCGGAAGCGCGAAAGAGGTCAGCGGGTCCGGCGGCGGCGCGGTCGACGAGGTCTCGTACCACGCGAGCTTCCTGACGCAGCTGGTGGTGCTCCTGGAGCGGTCGTTCCGGCACCTGTACCGGTCGCCGACGCTGCTGATCGGGCACATTGCGCTGTCTGTCGTGCTCGGGGTGTTTATCGGCGGGGTGTACTACCACACGGATGCGACGCTCGGCGGGGTGCAGAACCGCCTGGGCGCGATCCTGTTTATCCTGTCGCTGCTCGGGTTTTCCGGGTTGTCGGGCATCGGCTCCTTTTCGACGGAGCGCAACCTGTTTCTGCGCGAGCGGTCGAACGGGTTCTACTCGCCCACGGCGTACTACGTTTGCCGTCTCATTGCGGACACGGTGCCACTGCGGCTTGTCCCCGCCGCCATCATCGGGTCGATCTCGTACTACATGATCGGGTTCGCGCCGGGGCCTACGCACTTTGGCAAGTTTATGGCCATGCTGCTGCTGTTTTCGGCCGAGATTGGGTTTTTCTGTTTGCTGTTTGCCATCTTGATTGCAGACATTGGAGCCGCCACACTGTGCGGCGCGATTGTGATCTTGTTCAACATGCTGTTTTCGGGATGGTTGATCAACCAAGGCAAGTGTTGCGGGGCGGGGACAGCAATGGGGCTGATTTTGCGGCCCTGGCTTTTTTTTCCCTCCGTTTTTCGCGAGTTCCGTCTGCTAAACCACCACAATTCAACTTTCACTCCCGTCTCTTTTGATGCAACAACAGCCTCCATCGTAGTCTACCTTCGATGGATCCAGTACCTCAGCCTGTTCCGGTACACCTTTGAGGCTCTAATCGTGAACGACCTCTCCGAGATCCAGGTGGTGGATAACGTCGCTGGCGCGACCATCAATATCCCCGCCACGGTCGTGCTGGACAAGTTTGGCTTTGACGCGAACGCGTTTGTGCAGGACCTGCTGGTGTCGGCGGGGATCCTCGTCTTCTTGGGGCTGCTGAACGGCGCGCTGGTTCGTTACTTTTTGAAGGAGAGGCGGTGAAATGAGCGTTTGAAAAAAGGCCGAGGAAGAACAGAAGCAAATAGCAGCGAATTACTCGCTTTTACCCCCAACCATTCTTTTTTCTTCTCTGGGGTTATTACTTGAGGATTTTCTTGGAGACGTTCTTGTTTTTGCGCAGCGTTGTCCCAATTTGCTCTTTCTTGTTTTTTTTTTTTTTTTGTTTGGTCCGCTGTTTGATGTTCAATGTTTCCCCACCCCCATTGTTTGGTTTTTGCTCGTATAGATTGGATGCGAAATATGGCGAGAGTTTTTTTTTTCTTCTTTTTTTCCCTTGGTGCTTGCTTTGCGGCCGTCTCGTTCAATTTAGTGTGTGAAGCAACCCACAACCGCCTCCACCCTTTAACCGGTGGCAGCTTGAAGGACGCGCGGGAGAAGGAACGGTAGTATGTAGAAAGATCGTGAGTCGTGAACGTGTGTGGTCCAAGTGTGGGTATTGGGTGGGGTGGGGGTGGGGTGGAAGATTCGCCGCCGTAAGAAAGCACTCTGGGGGGTTAGCGCGTCTTGATTTTTGGGGGTGGTGGGTGGTGGGTTGGCGAGACGGAGGCAGACAGACAGTGAGAGAAAGAGAGAAGAGAGAACGGGCCACTTCGAGTGGGTTTCGTTGGGTGGTTTGGTACAGCAAATGCTTCGCCCATCGTGGCAAGCATCTGCCAGCAGACAGCGACTGACTGCCCCAGTCTGTCTTTGGCCGTGTGTTCTGTGGCTGCCTATGTGGTGGAGACAGAGGCCTGTCTGTCTGTCTGTCTGACTGTCTGTCTGTCTCCCTCTGTCTTCCTCAGAGTGTTGGGTGGCCGCCTGTCTCCGGCCTCCAGAGAAGAAAGGATGTGTCTGTTGCAAAGGTGAAAGAACGAAACCTGTCTCTGTTGGTAACAAACACGCTGCCGTTGCCCTTTCCCCCCACCAAAGAGAGGGCGAGAGAGAGAGACGAGACGACGCAAAAAATAAAAAAGAAACCAAAATAAAAAAGCGAGAAAAAGAACCAATTATTGAAGGAGAAAAAAAAGAAAAACAAGCATCAAAGAGCAAGTGGACCAGTAGAGCCGAGAGACAGACCCCCCCCTCCCCTCCCTTCCTGACCCAAAAGCCCAAGCCAGCAAGCAAACAAGAGCGAACAATCAATCTCACCCGCACACCCGCCCCCCAACCATGCGAACAGCGCCCGCCTTGGCCGCCGCCGCCGCCGCCGCCGTCGCCGTGGTCGCGGCCGCCTCCACCGCCTCCGCCGCCGCCCTCCCTGCTGACGCCGCCGCCATCGCCGCCCCCGTTGCCCCAGCCGCCGCCGCACCTGCACAACCCGCCCTCTTCAGGCGCGGCCTCATCAGCAGGTTTGAAAAGCAGGATTGAAAACGCATCCATCCATCCATCGCCCGCCTCTCGCTCCCTTGCATTGCCATCCTCCCATTTGCTGGCTTGGAACAGCCCATTTGTGTCTCTCTGTCGCTTGGTCTGCCGTTTGTTGTGTCTATCATCATCCCTCGCCCTCGACCTCGCTCTCCCTCACCTCATACACAAACCCACAAAGACTTAATGAATCCTCTTTCTTCCTTGCAGCTTCCTTTCAACGGCGTCGGCCATCTCTGGTGGATTCACTTCTTACGGCCGATCCGACGCTGCAGTCGACTCTGCAGATTCCAGCTCGTCCAACGACGATGAGCTAACAGACTCTGAAGAGTTTGACGACTCGAGCCTCAGTACGTTGTCACCTAATTCCCCCCCTCTTTCCTTCTCTTCTCTGACCGAATGCCTCGGCGTTCAACCTCCCTCTGCATCCCACGAAAACATTGTAGCCGGCAACCCATTCTCAGAGTTCATCTTCACCGGCAAGGAGGCCACCGACGACGAGGTCTACAACGAAGACAACATTGACGAGGACGAAGCCGAGGACGACGAGTACGTCGAGGACGACGGCGCAACGGACGCCGTCGAGGCCGTCGACGAGGAAGAGGTGGACGACGACGGCGTCACCTACTCGTCCGACGACTTGACGGCGACCTCGGAGAGCGCCTACATTGCGCCCGAGTCCGGCTCGTTCAAGTCTGGTCTTGTGTCGACCGAGTTTGCCGACGACTCTGTCTTTTCGGACGACGAGTTCCTCGACGACGAAGTCGTCGCGGACTTGGCGGCCGAGGACGACGCCGCGGCCGATGAGGACGAGACCGTGGACGAGGACGAGGCGTACGGGGAGGACTCGTTCGCGGAGGGCGACGAGTTTGACGAGGACGAGTTTGACGAGGAGGACGCTTTTGCGGACGCCGACGAGTTTGAAGCGGAAGACTCGCTACTGGCGGAGGAGGACGCCGCCTTTGACGGGGAGGACGCCGCCTTTGACGGGGAGGACGCGTTTGCGGACGAGGACGAGGTGGACGTTGAGGCGTTTGCGGACGCGCTCGATGAAGACGGATTTGACGAGGAGGATTTCGAGGAGGACGGGTTTGACGAAGAGGAGCTTGACGACGACGAAGTCGTTGCGGCGGACTTTGGCTTAGCCGCGGAGGACTTTGAGGAGGACGAAGAGTAATAATCTTGGAACAAAGTCCCCCTCTCTCTCCCCCCCCTGTACTAGTCAATACCGTAGCCCACTTTTTGTTCCCCAAAAGCTTCACGATGTATTTTCTTTTTTTTCTCTGGTCCGTTTTTCCCTGCTCTGTTACTTTCTCCAACGAAGATAGCCTGCTGCATTTACGCTATAGATTCCAAAAGTCGAAAGTGACACCCCAGAAAAGAGAGGAAGAAAAGGCCCGTTGCGCATTGCAGACTTGTTCCTCGAGCCACACACTTTGATAGATGGATCAGGCAATTTGCGGACACAACGAGGGCAGGGAACAAAAGTTTTTTACACGGAATCGCGGCGGCAGGTGGTGGCCGGCGGCGGTGCTGGTGCCCGTTGCGAGGAGGAGCAGGAGGGTGCAAGGTTGAAGAGCGCGACGGAGGAGGAGGGGAGATGGAGGGGCGGCCCCTTTTCGGGTTTGTTTTTGTTGTGGGAGAGGCGTTTTGGAAAGAAAGGAATTGCCACGCAGCAGAGAGACGCCCTCTATTTTATAGCGCCTTTCATTCTTCCCCTCCTTCCTCCTGTTCCCCCCCAAGACCCTTCCTTCTATGTACCTTAGATGATGTAAGGGGTGGGGGGTTGCTGGGGGGCCAACGTCTCCCGCGGACATTGGCGCTGCTGAAAAAAAAAAAACTGGATCTTTGTGAGGGAGCCACGACGGTGTGCGGCAGCGTCGCGAGGCGCGAAGGTCGGAATCCGCGGGAGCGAGTGGAGAAGTCGAAGTGGCGGAGCAGGCGCCGAGCGGGGCGGCGTCGAGCGACGCAACGAACGAGAAAAATTCTTCTTATTGGTGGTTTTGTGACTTGCAGGAAAAACAAACGAAATTCCGTCACACCCCCCCCCGAGAACGGAGTGTAACGAAGTGCAGATATTACATCAGATGGTGGTGGTAGAGGAATTGGGAGAGTTCAGGAGTAAATTTGGCCCAAGTGTTGAAGAGGGGAGGATGGTCAATGTAGGAGAGGAGTACTGAGTGAATGTTGCCAGAACGGTCACGACGGAGTGCAAGGACTTGAGAGATATCACGGAGGTGAAGAGGGAGTGGAGTAAAAACATCAGGAGTGCGGGAGAAGTAAGGGCGGAGCTTTTCAGGATGGAAAACAGGGTGGATACGCCAAGAAGGGGGAAAGTCAAGTTTGTAAGAAATACCAAGTTTTTCAATGATTTTGAAAGGGCCATAAAATTGAGCAGAAAGTTTGGGGGAAGGACGACCAGTCTGGTTAGGGGGAACGAAATCAACAGCACGAACGAGAACAAGATCACCGACTGTGAAAGGGTCAGGGTGACGGGAGCGGTCGGCATATGCGCGTTGGCGGTCCTGAGCGCGCTGAAGAAGGTCTTTTGCAACAGAAAGGCGGGCTGTAAGGTCGTCAAGGGTGGCATTTTGGTGGATAGGAATGCCAAGGGACAGAGGAGACAGGGGATGTTGGCCCGAATCGAGGAAGAATGGTGTCGATCCAGTGCTCGCATTGATCGAATCGTTAATTCCAAACTCAACAGCAGTGAGGTGAAGATCCCAATCGCGTTGGTCCCACGCGACGTAGTCACGGAGTGCTGAAATAATCCAAGCATTTTTGTTCTCTGTTTGACCATCAGTCTGAGGGTGGTAGGCAGTCGACATATTCAGGCGAGTGCGGAGAAGGGAGGTAAGCTGCTGCCAGAAGAGGGAAATAAACTTCGAGTCACGGTCGCTAATGATCACACGGGGAAGACCATGGTGACGCCAAACGTTGTCAAAGAACTGGAGAGCGAAGTCACGAGCAGTGTCTGACATGTGACTGGGCCAGATGTGGGTACGTTTAGTGGCTGAGTCAACTACAACTGCAAGGGCATTGTGTCCACGTTCTGTTAGGGGAAGCTTTGTAATGAAGTCGACAGTAATTGTGTGCCACGGGTGAGGCGCGATGTCGTGAGGATGAAGAAGACCAAATCGTTGACGACGTTCAATACGGTTACGCTGACAGGTGTCACACGTTCGTACATATTGTTGGATATCGGAGTGGAGACGTGGCCAGTGATAAGTCCGAATGACTCGTTCAGCTGTACGCTCCCAACTTCCGTGAATCGTCTCGTCATGGGCAGCTGTGATCAGCGAAGGCCGGATGGCTGCGGGTGCGTAAAGTCGTAAGACAGTAGCGTCGCGAAAGTAGAGAAGTCCGTTGATGCGGGTGTATCGACGGAGGTGTGGACGGAGCCAACGTGGGGGTTCGGCAAGTCGATCCAGCGACTCGACGATTGTGAGGTACTCTGGGTCTGTATCGTAGTGGCAACGCAACAAATCCGGAGTGATTGAAGTCGTGACTGAGATATCAAGGAGGACAAAGTAATCTTCGCCAGTCTGTGTTGAGACCTCCAATGTGTGGTGGCGTCGTGAAAGAACGTCAGCAATAGAATTCCACTTTCCAGGGACCCATTCAATTTCAAAGTCAAAAGATTCGATGTGTTCCAACCAACGTAGCTGAACAGGACGGAGCTTGGGTTGGTCAGTGAGGTGACGAAGTGAATGGTGGTCAGTCAAAACGTGAACATGGGAACCAACAAGATATGGGCGATGTTGCTTCAAACCCTCTGCCAGTGCAAGCAGTTCACCCTCATAAGGATGATAGTTGGATTCTGCTGGGTTGCACTTGCGAGATCCAAAAGCAATGTGAAGTTGCGTTCCATCATCAGCGAGTTGATAAAGATGAGAGCCAACAGCGAGTTTTGACCAGTCAGTTGCAAGGTAGACAGTACGTGACCGATCAAAGAAGGCAAGGTTCTCCGGACGAGCGAGTGCTTGTTTGACAGAGAGGAAGACATGCCCATTGTCAGGAGTCCATGTGAATGGTGTAGCCTTCGTAATGGTCTCGCCTCGGCGAAGTAGATCCGACAGCGGTGTGAGGACTTTAGCATGATGTGGGATGAAGCGATGCAAGGTGTTCGAAAGTCCAAGAAATGCGCGCAGTTCGGTCCATGAGCGTGGCGACTCAAAATCACGAATAGAGTCAAGCCTAGAAGGAAGAACAGAAACATGGCCGTGCGAGATGTGGTAACCTAAATACTTTACTTCAGACTGCAAGAATCGGCATTTGTGCAAGCGGCAATGAAACTGGTTGTCCTGAAGGCGACGAAGAACAGAACGCAGGTGCTCAAGGTGCTCTTCATAGGTTCGAGAAAATACAAGAAGATCATCAAGGTAGACTGTCAGGTAGAGGTCGACCATATCTTGAAAGATACGATTCATGGTGGCCTGGAATGTTGCCGGTGCGTTTGCAAGACCAAGAGGCATTACTACCCATTCGAAATGACCATACTTCGTACGAAAGGCAGTTTTGTAGCGGTCCTCAGCGGCTACAAGGATCTGATGATAGCCTGAGGCAAGGTCAAGCGAGGTGAAGTGACGAGCGCCCTGCAAGCGATCCAGAATCTCTACGATGTTAGGAAGTGCTGTGCGGTCACGGACAGTGTTCTTGTTAAGAAGACGATAATCAAAAACCAAACGAAGCTTGTCTTTTTGGTGGACAAAGAAGATCGGTGCTCCGTACGGTGAAACTGAATGACGAATGCGGTCGTTGTCCAACAGGAACTTCAACTCAGAGCGAAGTGCTTCAAGTTCTTCTTCGCTCATTGGATAAATTGGCTTAAATGGTGGCGGCTGTGAAGGATCAGCAAGAGGAATGGTATGATCAAGACCACGAGACGGTGGTGCACCCTCAAAGGTTGAGAAAACTTCAGGAAACTCTTCTATAATTGCTTGTACTTTCGGGTCAAGTTTCTCAAGAGCGGCTTTATCTGCATTATCAGAGTCCTGAGTGGTGCGCTTGTAGTCCGGCGGTGCATCAGCGGCAGACGCAGTGACATTGAACAGGACACCCCACTTCGCATTGTCCTTGCGAATGGCACGACGAAAGGCCTGTGCAGTGCAGAGCTCAACATCAATGTTCGAAGGCCGGGAGTACAAGAGATGGCCGTCACGAAATTGTAAGGTTTTCAGATTCCAATCAATGATAGGGTTGAACTTCTCAAGCCAATCCATTCCAAGAATAATGTCATATGCGATGCGTGTTGCAACAAAGTTGTGAATAAACTCCAAATTTCCAAATGAAAATTCCAGCTGTTGGTGTAAAGATGCTTTCAACTTCGTGTCACCATCTGCAAGATTGACTAAAAGATTACGCCCTTTTTTGTTGTATGGTACTAAGTTTTCACTGATGAATGAATGACTAGCGCCTGAATCGACAAGGATTTTGATCAGATGACTTTTGAATACTCCATGGAAAACTAATAGCTTCGAAGGTGAGTCGGCACAACGTGAAACGTGGTACAAATACAACTTATACTGCGGGGGTACTGAAGTCTCTGCCGGATGTACAACGCATGCCGGAGCGGCAGATGCAGCGGCTGCGGTCAACGCATCTACTGGCGCGTCGTCTCCAACGACGGGCCTCCACGAGGTGGCCTGTTTGTTGGATCTGAGTTTTTTGGTTTTTTGTTGGGATGCATGCACTTTTCAATTGTGTGATTATGGGCTCTGCAAAAGGTACACCATCCTTTCTCTTTATACTCAGCTCGTTCTGCAGGTGTTATGAATCACCCTCTGGAGCCTTCTGGAATCTTCTAGAACATTCCTTCATGGAACCTTGTGGAACCTTCTTTGCTTTCCTGACTTGTCTTGTTGTCATTGGTATCATTGGTATCATTGTATTACTAATTGCTCTTTCTGGAACTTTCTTTGAGTCTTGACAAGGAAGACTCTCAAAAGGTATAAAAGGGGGATGGGGGACCTGTCCCATCCCTCAAGTGAATTATTGTTTCCAATACAATCATCACTCCTCTCATTTCCTTGTCTGCCATGTTCCTGACATCATAATTCACTTCACCCTCTCCTACTACTCTCTGCCATCATGTCTGAACCAAACAACACCTTCCCCGATGCAACTGCCTTCCAAGCCTTGGTGGACCAATTACAAGCCCTTTCAAGACAGACACACCAACTTCAAGAACAAGTCCTTCACCAGCAGCACCAGCTTCAACAACAGCTTCACCAACAAGAACATCAAGCTCTTCCCCTGCCCCAAGTCAACCAAGCAAGAGAGCCCAAGGTTCCCAGCCCTGACAAGTTCACTGGGCTGGCCAAAGACCTCAGGAACTTTATGGCCACTGTGGAGAATGTCATCCTTCTCCAACCTTCAAGATTTCCCAGTGAGCAAGTCAAGGTTCTTTTCACAAGCACCCTCCTGTCTGGTCAAGCTCAATCATGGTACAGATCTCTCCCAAGCACACCCACCACCCTGCGAGAGCTCTGGGAGGGGCTGGAAGCTACCTTTGGTGACCCCTACGCATCTTGGACAGCAAGATCCAAGCTCAAGCATATCAAGCAAGGAAAGCAATCTTGTGTGGCCTACACCAACCAATTCAAGCAACTAGCCAGAGACTCTGGATACAATGATGCAGCTCTGATGGAGCTGTACCATAATGGTCTCCATGAGTCCATCCAAGACATGCTCTCCCAGTCTCTGCACATCCCTGAGACCTTGGAAGAGTACATTCTCCTTGCCATCAAGATTGACAACAGACTCTACTCCAAGAGGCTGAAGCAAAGACAAGTAGGAACTACATCAAGACCTACCCCAGTCCCTCAAGCTCTTACAGTTCCTGAACCCATGCAAGTGGATGCAGTTGAGACACTTCCTAAGGGTCCTCTGAGCCAAGAGGAGAAAACAAGGAGGGCCCAGCAGGGACTGTGTTTCTACTGTGGCTCCAAGGAACACGCTGTCAAGGACTGCCCAAGGAAGAAGCACCCAAACTCCCAGGTCCAGGCTCACTGAGGGGCAATTCCCTGGACCCTCCTCCAAGCAGCCCCTGTTTCATCACCACCACCACCACCACAAACACCTCAGATTCCAAGCCCCACCAACTCACCATGGATGTCAAGATTCAACTCTCACCCAAGTCAACCACCACAACCAAGGCCCTTATCGACTCTGGATCATCCTGCAACATCATTGATGCCACCCTTGCCAAGTCTTGTGCCATTCCCACCATCAAGAAATCCACACCCCTCAAGATCCACTTTGCCAATCATGCTCTGTTCAAGGAAATCAGCCATGAAACCAAGCTAAACCTCCACATCCAAGACTTTCCACCATCCATGGTCAACCTGGAAGTATTGGATCTTGGCTCACCCACATTCTCTGTCATCCTGGGATTACCATGGCTGCAAGCCCAGAGCCCTGCCATTGATTGGGTCACTGGTCAAGTCCAACCTCCACCAATCGGAACAGTCACCCAAAACTCAAGTGAAGCCTCCAAGTCTCTTGCTCGCAAGTCCTTGATTCAAGATTCACAGCCAGCCAAGGCTCAAGTTCCACAGTTCACAGTTCACAGTCAAGATTCAAGTAGAGCTCATAGAGCTCACAGTCATGGCCAAGACTCTAGTTCACAGAACCCACAGTCAAAGATTCAAGTACCACAGTTCACAGTCCATATTCAAGATTCAAGTTCCACAGCTCACAGTCTTTGCCAAGAACAGAACTCTCAGTCAAAGATTCAAGAATCACAGCTCCCAGTCAAGAATTCAAGCCCCACTGCTGATGAGCGCAGAAGGACAGACCTTGCACCTGAAGGGGGAGATGGTTTCACCCCACCATCCAAGACACACCGTTCATTGCTTCATGACAGTGTGTGGGCCCATGCAATTTCCAAGGACCCCAAGCCTCACAAGATTCAAATCAGCCAAGAAGAGGAAAAACTTGAGATACTCAAGACAAGGCATGATGCAGGAACAGCTGGACACCCAGGAGAGTACAAGACATATGAGCTTGTTTCCAGAGACTTCTACTGGCCAGGCATGAGGAAGTTCATCAAGAACTATGTCAGCAGCTGTGAAACCTGTCAAAGAAACAAATCCAGCAGACACAAGCCCTATGGACTTCTGGAGCCCCTCCCAATTGCCATCAGCCCTTGGTCATCAATATCCATGGACTTCATTGTGAAACTGCCCCCATCCCATGGATTTGACTCTATCCTTGTTGTCATCTGCAGAAGGACAAAGTTGGCCCATTTCATCCCCTGCACTGAGACTATAGATGCACAAGGAACAGCGGACCTGTTTTTGCAGCACATATTCAGGCTCCATGGGCTGCCTCAGTCAATCATCGGTGACAGAGGACCACAGCTCAGATCTCAATTTTGGAAAGCACTCACAGCAGCCCTTGGAATCAAGTCTCAACTGTCAACTGCTTATCACCCTCAGACTGATGGACAAACAGAAAGAACAAACCAGACTCTGGAGCAGTATTTGAGGTGCTATGTCAGCTATCAACAGGATGATTGGCCCACCCTCCTTCCACTGGCAGAATTTGCTCTCAACAATTATCTCCACTCAAGCACCCAGCTATCTCCTTTCTTTGCAACCTATGGCTTCAATCCAAGAGGATATCTTCTGGGACAAGAGACCCTATCCAATGTCCAAGCTCCTGCTGTGGCTTCACACTTGCATAAGCTCAAGATCATCAGCACCTTCCTGGACTCCACCCTGAAGCAAGCCCAAGAAGATGCCTCAAGATTTGCCAACACTCACAGAATGGACCATGACCTTGCTGTGGGTCAGCAAGTTTGGCTTCTGAGGAAGAACTTGCAGACCAAAAGACCAAGTCCCAAGCTAGACAACCTCAAGTTGGGACCTTTCAAGATCTTGGAGCAAATCAATCCAGTCACCTTCAAGCTGGATATCCCTGCATCCATGAAGATCCACCCAGTTTTCCATGTCAGCCTTTTGGAGAAGTTTGTGGCCAACTCCATTCCAGGCAGAGTTGTTCCTCCTCCTCCTCCAGTTGAGGTAGAAGGTGAAGAGGAGTTTGAGGTTGAGCAAATCTTGGATGCCAAGTGGTTTGGAAGGACACTCAAGTTCCTTGTCAAGTGGAAAGGTTACTCAGATGCTGACAACACCTGGGAACCTGAGTCAAACCTCACTCACTGCCAAGACCTTCTGCTCAAGTTCAAGACCAGGTACCCCACCAAGTTGCAGAAGAGGCCTAAAAGGGGGAGATGATGTTATGAATCACCCTCTGGAGCCTTCTGGAACCTTCTAGAACATTCCTTCATGGAACCTTGTGGAACCTTCTTTGCTTTCCTGACTTGTCTTGTTGTCATTGGTATCATTGGTATCATTGTATTACTAATTGCTCTTTCTGGAACTTTCTTTGAGTCTTGACAAGGAAGACTCTCAAAAGGTATAAAAGGGGGATGGGGGACCTGTCCCATCCCTCAAGTGAATTATTGTTTCCAATACAATCATCACTCCTCTCATTTCCTTGTCTGCCATGTTCCTGACAGCAGGTGTGAGAGGTGCGAAACGGATGGTGGTTGTGGTGGACGACTGAGCCAAGGTGTGATTCGACTTTACTTTCAAACGAGCTTTCATTGCATCAACTTCCATAGGATCTGAGACTTCTTCGATGCGAGGACGAGGAGGCGAGCGTCGTCGATGCTGGGGAACGTGAACAGTAGCTGGCGTTTTACCCTTAGAAGACCAAATGATTTCGTCCAGCCGTTTGGCTTCTGCCTGGAGCTCCTGAAGATTGTCATCAATTTCGTTGAGTTCTGGTCGAGACTGGAGTTCGGTCTTCAGGCCTAGGAGATACAGGGTACAAGCAAGCTTCATAGACATGCTGTTTGCTGCTTCTCGTTGGATGGAGTAAAGGATGCTGTTAAAACGATACGAAAAATCCTGCGCAGAAGTCTTCTGTCTGAGGTCCTTCAGAAGCGCGACAGCCTTGTTGTACGCTAAAGTTGACAGGAAGTTCGAATTGATCCAGTTTTGATATTCAGCCCATGTCATATTCGTTCGAGTTGCAAGTGAAAGGGTCTGCCAGAGTTGGTAAGCCTGTCCTGTAAGGCCGGTACGAATCCATGAGACGAATGTCGGGTGCTTGCGGAAAATTGCAGGTTCGCCATCTGCACGAAATTCGTATAGCAAGCATTCCTCGTGGCAGTGCGAAAGATACTCTCCGACAGCTGTTTGGCATTCGTGTGACGGAAGCTTCAAGCACGAACCATCAAACGTTGGAGGCTTTGCAGAGGGCATTCGAAAACCAGGAAGTGGGGCGGGAGCCGTGGGTACCGGAGCTGCAACAGGCGGCGGAGGTGGCGGCGGTGCAGGCATGGCAGCTTGTGCACGAATCATCGCTTGCACGGCTGCTGCGACGATAGCCTGCATTTGGACCTCCGAAAGTTCGACGTGGACGGGCGTTGGTTGTGATGAACCAGCTGTGGGAAGCGACGAGAGGCTGGTGACGGGGGCGTCGTCTTGATCCAACGACAATGAAGAGAGCGGCGGGAACTCGCTACGGTACGCCGAGAGGGTCGGAATAGTCACTGGAACTACGGGGGTCGCTGCAGTAGTCGGAGTTGGCGTGGTGTTAGCAGTGTTAACGAATGCAAAGGCCGATCCGCCCTGTGCAGATTGGTAGCCTGAGCTACTTCCTTCAGTTGTCTCTGGTGAACGGGAACGAGATCTGTGCTGCTGGCGGTGTCGTGTCTGACGTTCGTGGCGTTGTGTACGGTGCGACTGAGCAGGCATCGAGGTCGACATCGCGGATCACGCGGATCGAGGATTGCGAGGTGGGAAGTCGGAGATAGATCTGGTACTGGAACGAACCAGCTATCCGCTGCTACCAAATGTGAGGGAGCCACGACGGTGTGCGGCAGCGTCGCGAGGCGCGAAGGTCGGAATCCGCGGGAGCGAGTGGAGAAGTCGAAGTGGCGGAGCAGGCGCCGAGCGGGGCGGCGTCGAGCGACGCAACGAACGAGAAAAATTCTTCTTATTGGTGGTTTTGTGACTTGCAGGAAAAACAAACGAAATTCCGTCACAATCTTCCCCAAAGGTTTATATACGAACCCAAGAATTTCACCAAAAATAGCCAAAAAGGAAAAGGCAAAGAAAAAAAAAGGAAAAAGAGAACAGAAAAAAAAGAAAGAAAAGAAAAAATGTCCTTTGGCGACTTTGACCGAGGCGCCGTGAACGCCGCAGCATCGGGCGGCGCAGGATCCATCCAGCGAAACAGGCTCAATGACGCCACCGCCCCTCCGCCGCCGCCCATCTTCCTCGGCCGCACGACCACCACCTCCTCCTCCTCGTCCTCGTCATCTTCGTCGTCCTCCTCCACCTCGTCTTCGTTCGCCTGTATGTAACAGTAAACAGCCCCGCCAGTCCAGTCGGTTGTGGTGCAGCTTGGTTGTGTCGCACTAGAGCGAAAGCCGGGGAGTGGCAAGGGGGCTCGGAGTTTGCTGGGACCACATCCGTTTTATTCGCCCAGTCGCGCGCTTTTTTGGAACATGGATCGCCTGTGCCTGCTTGCAGTCTTTTGCTCCACCTAGTCTCTTTTGCAACTAACTGGTTTCTCACCTTCACTCTCTCTGCCTCGAACCTACCCACCCGCCGTTCCTCAGCATCAGGAGACGACTCGTCCCGGAAAGTTTGGGACCGGGCGTCCCACGCCGTCTTTCTGATCTCCAACAATGTCGCCACGATGCAAAAGCTGATCAGCCAGCTTGGAACGCCAAAGGATACGCCAGACATCCGGCATCGCTTGTGAGTGTTGTCAAAGAACTGCTTGCTGATCATTTGCTTCTTGGCGCGGGGGATTTTTTTCGGGGCGCAAAGGAGAATCGTTTTGTTGGAAGATCGTGGGCGACACACTGATACCCCGATGCCTCAACCATCAGGCAAACGCTCACGGAAGACACTCGGGGCATGATAAAGCAGACGAGCTCCGATCTGAAGCAGCTGGGCGGCTCGTCGAGCTCGTCTCAGTTCGAAGAGGTTTGTTGGCCGTGCCCCATCTCCCAAGCAGGATCGTGGATCGTAACTCCCGTCTCTCGCCCTTTGATTCCAGCGCCAACGAAAAATTGCGCAGCAGAAGCTCCAAAAAGACTTTGAGGACGTCCTCAACAGATTCCAGTCCGTGTCAAAGCTTGCTGCCTCGAAGTCTCGGGAATACGTTTACAAAGCAAGAGTCCAGCAGCAACTGCAGTTGCGTTATTTCCTGGCCTCCCCGCCGTTTTTTTTTTCTTCTCTTCCTACTTTCCAAAGAAATTGCTGATATTGTTTTTCATTTCTTTTTCATCCGCTCCGCCACTTTCTTCAGCGAGGAAGAGGAACACTCGAGCGAGTCCCAATCCCTTCTCCAGTCCTCGCAGCGCGTCGAACAGTTGCAAATTTTGGACAATGAAATCGATTACAACGAAGCACTGATTCAGGAGCGGGAAGAAGATCTTCAGAATATTGAGCGCTCCATCATCGAAGTGAATGAAATCTTCAGAGACCTGGGGACGCTTGTTCATGAGCAGCAGCCCTCGTTAGGTATATATGCTAAAATTTGTCCGCCCGTATCTGTTTGCAAGCGGCTTTGTGACAACGCATTTCTGCAGACATGGTGGTGTCCAACGTGGACGAGGTTGCAATCAACATGGAAGCAGCAACGGGAGAACTTCGCACTGCCGCGCGTTACCAAAAGTTGTCTCGGGACAAGTTGTGCTGTCTGTACATTTTCCTGGGCGTGGTCGCCACTGTTGTACTGGTGGTGAGTTGGGACGTCTCCTTTGTTTGAGACGGTAACTCTTTGAGCTCATGAACTCGCTTTGCGCCGCCCTTACCCCCAGGTTATCATAAGTTGAGCCCTCAAAATGTGATCTGGCCATCCTTCTGTGCCCCCCCGCCCCTTGACTAAAGGAAACTGAGAACAAGCGTATGGGACTTTTATGGCCTCTTGGGCGCCGTCCATCAAAGTTGTTTTTTTTTTTTTTTTTTTGTTCGTGATTTTTTTTTCTTCCCCCGTGCCTTGGTTTGGTATTTTTTTGGTCGCAGCAGCAGCTCGAGCGTAGCGTTTCGGCCCGCCCGTTCGAATCCTTCCCCCAAACCCCCGGCTCGCTCTCTCTTTGCTACAGTTTGCATATAGTTTCTATTTTGTTTTAATTTTTTTTTTCGCTCGATCGCTGCTGCTCGTGATTGTTCCGCCTGTCGTGCTTTCTGGCGTCCCATGTAGATTGCAAGGCGAGGAGGTGCGTGGGGCTAAGGGCGATTTTCTCGCGACGGCCTCATGGGATTGGTAGCAAGCGGGCGTTAACCTACACACACACGCGCAAAAATGGTATTCAAAAGCAAACGCAAAGATCGAAATCGTTTTTTTTTTTTTATATTTCGTTTGGTTCCAATCATAAATATCGAGCGATCAGATCAACAAAAAAGTCGCACAAATGGCCTCCAACAACAACAACAGCACCACCACCACCGCAAAGCTGAAATCGTCGAAGCTAACCATTGTCATCAAGTGAGTGTGTGAGTGCACACTACGCGGCAGGCGGGCGGCAGACTGTCCATGCCTCCTCGTCTACTGCTTGCCACCTCCCTCCTCCCCTTGCCCCGCTAACTCTCCCTTCAGGCTGGGAACATCGTCAATATGCGACGAAAAAACCCTCTTCCCCAAACTGTCCAACCTATCCCTGCTCGTCGAAGTCGTCTTCAAGCTGCGTAACCTGGGCCACGCCGTCGTGATCGTCAGCAGCGGCGCCGTCGGCGTCGGCCTGAAGCGCCTCAACCTCGAGCGGCGCCCAAAGCACCTCGCGCAAGTCCAGGTATAACGCAGGAGGCGCGAAAACTAAGGACCAGCATCATGCTCCTAACGAAAAAAAAACTTCCCTGCCCCGTCTCGGCGCTTTTTTTTTCGCAAATGATCAAGGCCGTTGCGGCAGTGGGTCAAGGCCGCCTTATGGCACTCTACGACGACCTGTTTGGTCGGTTCGACATTCCTATCGCCCAAGTCCTTATCACTCGCGAGAACATGGCAGAGGCAGGCCACACCCCCCGTCCTTCCCTGGTTCGCTTGCTGATCACGCTCCCTCTCCATTTGTCTGTGTTTTTCCACAGCGATCACAATACCTGAATGCGTGCAACACGTTCCGCGAACTCTTGCAAATGAACGTTGTTCCGATCGTAAACGAAAACGACACCATATCGCACGCCCAAATCAGGTTCGGCGACAACGACACCCTCAGCGCCATCACCGCGGGAATGGTCAACGCGGATTACCTCTTTCTCTGCACAGACGTCGAGGCCTTGTACACTGACAACCCGAGGACGAATCCCGCCGCGAAGCGCGTTCGCGTCGTGCACGACGTGGAGAAGCTGAAGGCGGAAGGTGGGGTGGCTTTCTTTCGCCTGTCTCCAAACTGAATCCCTCCCATGGTATCGGCCTCGCGCGTATCAGCCTCACTTACGTGGTGATTCTAACGTTTGCTTCCAGTCACGGTCTCATCGCCAGGATCCGCACTGGGCACGGGCGGGATGGTGACGAAGCTGATCGCCGCCGACCTCGCGACCGCAGCGGGCTGCGCCATGTTCATCACGATCGGCTCCAACCCGCAGCGCATCATCGCCCTCATCGACGAAATCGCCGCGCACGAAAAGCGCAACGACGGCTGCGAGTACGAGCCGTCGGTCGGGACGCTGTTCCTCGCAAAGGCCAAGCCGATGGTGGACCGCAAGTGGTGGATCCTGCACGGGCTCGCGACGCACGGGGTGATCTACGTCGACGCGGGGGCGACGGCGGCCATCACGCGCGACAGCCGCAGCTCGCTGTTCGCGGCGGGGATCGTCGGGGTGGCGGGCAGCTTCAACCCGGATCAGAGCGTGCGGATCGTAACGGTGGTGCGCAAGGAGGCGGTGGCGGAGGACGAAGGGTCTGCCAACCGCGCCGAGGCGATGGCCGCCGACGACCCGAGGCTGTGGGAGTCGGAGGCGGAGGTGGCCGCGCGGTGGAAGGGCCAAGTCGTCGAGATCGGCAAGGGCATCGTGAGCTACGGGGCGCTCGAGATCTTACGGGTGCGCGGGTGTCGCAGCAGCGAGATACAGGAGGTGCTGGGGTACGTGGACTCGGACTGCATTGTCCACCGGAATAGCCTGAGCGTGACACACACGCTTGGGAGAGACGAGCATGTAGTGTGGAGGCGAAAGTGAAAGGGGGGGGGGGCAGTCGCTGCTGCACGACAATTGTTCGAATACTGCCATCCAGTCGAGTTTCTTTCTTTCTTTCTTTCTTTCTTTCTTTCTTTCTTTTTTTTTCTTTCCAGCCAGCCAAATTTTTTGTGTTTTTCTTCTGTGTTATTATTTCTGGGCGTTCGCCATATTTCATGCCGTTCCGGCAGATCGCCAGCCACTCGCCCGACCTGGGCTACGTGCTCGACGTCGTGGCCTCGCCCGCGCGGACGCTCCTGGCCACGCCGACGGCCGCGGGGGCGCTCCCCGTCTTTGCGGCCGACACCCTCGTGCCGGCGGTGAACCTCGCGCCGTTCGTCGCACAGCCGGGATCGCACGAGCAGCAGCGGCCGCCGACGTTCAGCGAGGCCCACTTTGCCGGCGGCGGTGGGCAGGGAGCCGATGGCGCGCTGCTGTGGTGGGCGAGCCACGAGGGCCGGCTGGGGCTATGCGACGCCAGAGCCGGCGGGCGGCTCGTCATGCATATGGACGGTGAGGCCCGAGTTCCCCTCTAATTCTTGTTCTCTTCTTGTTTTATTTTTATTTTTTGGTTTTTTTGGTTTTTTTCTTTTTTAAATCGTTTTCTGATTTCTATTTCTTTCCTCACTTCACGCACCTCTCGTCCCGCCACCACACCATGCCCAGTCCAGCTACCGATCCTCTCGTTTTCGCTGAACGCGTCAAACACTATCGTCGCCGCGGGAACGGAGCAGCCACAGAAAGAGAATGGCGACGACGAGTCGCCGAGGCTACTCTTCTGGTGAGAGCGAGAGAGAGGGGTCCTGTCTTTTGTTTGGGCAAAAGAGGCGTTCAACAAGCATTTCTGCGCGTGCGGAGGAGGGTTTGGGTTGCTGACCGAGTCTTTTTGGGAAAAAAAAAAACCACCCCTCTTTGAAGGGACATTCGATCCAGCCCAAGACCGTTAGCTGCTTTCGAGGACTGCCACTCTGACGACATCACCCAGGTAGACCACCCCCTTCCTTTGGTGCCCAGGCCTCTCTTCAACGTTGCTTGAAAACACAAAGGTTAACACGGAAACCGCCTGCGTTTTGTTGGCCAGGTCCGATTCCACCCAACGAACCCGACCGCCCTCATTACCGGAAGCACGGACGGGTAAGACTGCATACGCACACGGAATCAGCTTCCCCCCATCCCCCCCACCCAAATGCAAAGCTCCTTCGCGCCTGATGGCTCACCAAAACTTTCACAATCCATACCCAACCCAACCCGGGCCCCCCAGCCTCGTCAACTTCTTCGACATCACGACCCTCGACGAGGACGACTCCCTGCACCAAGTGATCAAAGCCGACTCGGTGCACAAGGTCGGGTACTTTGGGCCAGCGTGCGAGTACGTGTACTGCCTGACGCACGTCGAGACGTTTGGGCTGTACACGTTCCCGGACGCGGACCTCGTCAAGCTGTACGGGGACGTGAGGGAGCTCGCGGCGCGGGGCGGGGTCCACTTGGAGTACTTGGTGGACGCGCACTATGAGGCCGCGGAGCAGAGGTTGTATCTTTATTCGGGGACGTGGAGGTGAGGTTTTTTTTGTTGTTGTTTTTCTTGATTGTGTACATTTTGGGAAGTTGGAGGTGAAAGTGGGACGAATTGCGGGCTAATTGAGATGTTGACCACCCTACCTCCTCCTTCCCCTCCATGGCAGCGGGGACTTGGCGATTCTAAACGTCGGGCTCGACGGGATGGAGGTCGTTCACACTCTAAACGGGGGACACAGCGAGACCGTGCGAGGAGTGCACTGGGACAAAGCAGTTGAGTGAAATTTTATTCATTTTATTATATTGTTTGTGGGACCTCCCCCGCACCGTCTAACTCCCACGGGTCCCGTTCGGTCCTAAGGCCTCCAGGGTTGTGACGGGCGGCGAGGACGGACGGATCGTGTTGTGGGGCTCTGCAGAGTATTGAGTCGGCTGCACACACAGCCCATGGAGGGAGGGGTGGACGAGGAGGTTGGTGTTAGTTTTGGGTCTTTTGGTGCAAGCAGTGTGCAGGAGCTTTGACCTGATGCTGCTCTGCAAGGATGACTTACAGCATTTTGCAAGTGATGGTCCTTGTAACAGTTTTGTATAAACACAAGACTGATAGAAGCCAAGATCAACCTCCCACCTCCACCACCTTCAGTAGTGTACAACCTCCATCTCCACAGCAGCACAACCCATAGACAATCCAGCCCAACAAATTCTTTCATTCAAAACTGTTACCCATCGCAATAACAACCCCCTTGTAAAGAAAACAAGGCTTTGCGGGTAAACCCGTTTCCTAATTGCAATTAGTGAGAGGGGGGCTAATTTTTTGTCTTTGGTGCCCAATCAAAACATGGCGGAAAAATCGGAAAAGGAAGGAGCTCAACAATGCATTGTCTGTCTACCAGATATGTCTGTCTATCAGATTGTCCGTCTTCCTCCCTGTCTGTAGGACTGGCAGTCAGTGGGCTGTCTGTCTCTCTGTCTGTCTCTCTATCTTCTCGCTCTGTCTCTCCCTCTGTCTCTCTGCCTCTGTCTCTCACTCTGTCTCTCTGTCTCTCTTTCTCTGTTTCTCTGCCTGTCTCTCTCTCCCTCTCCTTCTCTCTCTCTCTCTCCCTGCCTCTCTCCCTGCCTCTCTCCCTCTCTCCCTCTCTCACTCACTGTCTCTGTTTCTCTCTCTCCCTGTCAGTAGGACTGGCAGTCAATGGGCTGTCTGTCTCTCTGTCTGTCTCTCTATCGCTTCGCTCTTTCTCTCTGTCTCTCTTTCTCTGTTTCTCTCCCTGTCTCTCTGTCTCTGTCTCTCACTCTGTCTCCATCTCTCTCTCTCTCTCCCTTTCTTTCTCCCTGTTTCTCTCTCTCCCTCTCCCTCTCTCTCTCTCTCTCTCTCTCTCTCTCTCTCTGTCTCTCTCCCTCTCCCTCACTCTCTGGGACTGACAGTCAACAGGCTGTTTGTCTCTTTGTCTGTCTCTCCATCTCTTCGCTCTGTCGCTCTCTCTCTCTCTGCCTCTTTCTCTCTCTCCCTGTCCTGCTTTCTCTCACACACTCTCTCTCCCTGCCACACACACACACACACACACTCTCTCTCTCTCTCTCTCTCTCTCTCTCTCCTCTCTTTCGAGCGGGGGGGTTGAGGGGGGGGCAGCAGCCCCCCCCACCGGGGGGCTCAGGGGGCGGGAGCCCCCTGACTCAAAAACATATTTTCCTCTGTCTCGCTGTCTCCTCCTTATCTCTATCTGTTTCAGTGCCTCTGTCTCTGTTCCTCCCTGCAGTTCTTGGTTACTTTCTCGCTTGGGGGTGGGGTGATTCTGACCATCTCATTGGAGCCTGGGGGTGGGGCAACTCTGACCATCTCATTGGAGGCAGACCAACCCATCTGATAAGGCAGCTGCAAGCAACTCGACGCAACCACGGGAAGGGTGTCAGGATAGACAAGTGAGGAGTCTCTTTCTCTCTCTCTATCTCTCTTGATCGATTGAGCGGGGGTGGAGGGGGGTGGGGAGTCCCCTGACTGAAAAAACAATCCAGCTTCTCTCTCCTCCCTCCCTCCCGACCTCTCTCTCTTGCTCTCTCTCTTTTGCATTTCAATCGTTCTCTAAAAACTAAAAATGGAATGAAGTCAACAGGCTGTCTGTCTATAAGAGTGGCAGTCAACGGGTTGTCTGTCTATCTCCCTATCTCTGGGAGTGGCAGTCAATGGGCTGTGTGTCTCAATATCTATCTCTCTGTCTCTTTGCAGTCAACAGGCTGTTGTCTATCTGTCAATCAATGACTGCCTCTTTGTTTGAACTAAAGTCAACAGGCTGTTTGTGTTTCTCCCTCTGGGTTCTGTGAGCACTTTGGAGCCAGTGCCCAGCTGACTGTTGCATTCAGCAGGCTGTCAGTCTTCCTGTTGCAGTCAAATGGGTTGCTGCATGAGCAGCCAAAGGCTGCAAGGGCAGCACTCAGTTTGTTGGAGGTTCCAGGTTTGCCAGTGTGGCTGTGGTGAAAGGCTGCGACTTCTCTCTCTTTCTGTCCCCCTTTGTCTGTCAGTGTGTCAGTGGCTTGGGGCTAACACTCCAAGCTTTGCGGGTCACTCCCCGCTTGGCCTGCCACACAATGTTCATTGTGGCATGCCACTCTCCTTTCAATCCAGGGACAGATTGCCTGTGTGTGGGACAACCAATATCCATTGAAGGCTTTGTCTTTAATCATTTTTTCTCTTCTTTCTTTCTTTTTTGGCAAAGATTGCTTACAAGTTGACAGGCATCCCCTACTGCTTTGTCGATCCTACGTGGCTGAAGATTGAGACTACTGGGAAGGGCAGTTACTGCAGTGCGGTTGTTGATAATGTTGGCATGGTGTTGAAGTAACCCCTTGATATAGGCTTTCTAGTGTAAGAAGATTCTGTTTATGGTGATTGGTTTTTGATTGCTCCCATTTTGCAGAGTTTGTAACATGATTAGGCAAGGCAATTATGGCACAGGAAGTTTTTGCCAGAATCACCAAAAATCAAATATTGTTAACTTAGCTTGCAGTGTGGATGATGTGTCAGTCCATCTGACGAAGAAGGATGCAGTGGTCTTCCAGAAGATTGTACTTTCCTGACAACTGTTTGATTTAGGTGGCTGTTCAACTCCAGCAGTCAGTGCAGTGGTAATGAACTGTGCCATGCAGATTGGCACATAAAATATGCTGTTAAGGTACGTGTTGCTGATATCAACTGTGTCAGTGTCCCAGTTGATTCAGGCAGCCATTCAGTGAGATTGATTTGGACAATAGGTGAGTGAGTATTCTGAATATCAATGCAATGATACTAAGTGGAGCCCGTAGCCTTGAGCTGTGCATAAAAGCACTCAATGCTGCTGTCTCCACAAAGTTTAACCTTGTAGACCCATTTGTTCCAGATTATGTTGACATTGGTGGGTTGTTCAATAACTTCAAAGGCTGTCTGCAAATATATGAGGGTCTGGGCAGGGCGTGCTTGTCAAACACAGTTGGCCTGAATGTGTACACTTTGCAGAGTTGTCAGATGGTGGCGACAGCTGACGTGGTTCTGATGGAATTTCGCCTGAAGGTAAGAAGTTTGTGGTGGATTCCAAATTTTAAAGTGTTTTGCTTTTAGTTCAGATTTTCTAAGATACCCTGCACACAAATGAAAGCACAAGAGAAAACTCTGCACAGGCGAGCCTTCTGCACAATCCTGGTCTGGGCTCCCCCCCAGTACCCTATGAGGAGAGGCGACCACTCCCCCATACACAGCTTGCCCTCAATGCTTTCCCCCGTGTCTCGCCTGGGCACATCAGGAGAATAACTGTCTCCTGGTTGGTACTCCTTGCAGAATGGGCTCCCTGCTCAGGACTCCACCCCCTCTGACACAGGTCCAGGCCACACTAGCCTGCAAGCTGGGACTTCAGTGTTCGTGGGCCTTCGGTTGATTTACATTGCTGGTCTGCCACATCAGTCCGGCCTTCCTCAGTCATGCCTATAGTGCTCCCAATAAGGCAAAGGAAGAATCTTAGATGAGAATGGAACTTCAGTAATCTTGCAAGGTTGAGCTTGTTTATAGTTTGCTCTGAAAAAGTGTTTGTGTTGAGTGTCCAATAAAGATAAACATTGATACTCCTTGGAACGAGCCAAAAGTTATTTCAAGGAACATTGTGTTTTGTCACAGAAGTTGGTTGGGATAATTCATCAGAGTGATGCAATTGAGGTGAGGACTCAGGTATGGCTGTGGAATTTCCTGCAATGTGGGACTTGGTGTAGTGTGTAGTATGTCTGTGTGTAAAAGCTGAAGTCAATATGTGTGAGTTAAGGTCCCTAGCCAGGTCAAGTAAGCCCAGCAATAATAGTGTATTCCATTGTTTGACTCCTGAGTCCAGTTTCATTTGGCTAAAATGGATAGAGCATTTTCCCAAGCCAGCAGCCCAGCACCAAGAAGACCATGCCAAGTTGGTGCCAATCCATGCTGAGACCACTTTGCAACTCTATGCTGATGATCATCGTTCACTTATTCCAAGCATCCTCCATCTAATTGACAATACAGTGCTGATGATCATCTTTCACTTATCCCTAGCATCCTCCCCCCTAAGTGGAAGATGATGTTTGATGTTGCACTGGCAAAATGGTTAGAGGATTGTTAAACTACTCAACCAGTCCCTGGTTCTGTCAATGAATGGACAGCAAATTGTCTTTGGCTGAAGTTATGTAAGCAAAGATAAAGAGAGGCGTAGCCTGATGTAACAGAGTCCAAAGTCATGAGGAAATTGCACAAGGTTGCCATGGTTGTGAGAGTTGGCACTTGCATGACTATTGGTCATCCCAATCACAAATATGTTTGATAGTGAGAGTTGCAGTGTGGTTGAAAACACTCTGATCTCAAATGGTGGCCATGTCGATGATAATTGTATCAGGGAATCCAGAAATTGAACCACTGACTCCATGGGTCAATATGCAATGAAAACACCATATCATTAAATCCTAATTTGTCATGCCCTGTTGAAATGAGTAGCTATTATTAAAAGGGCACAGGGGCAGTTGTTAGTGGTGCAGGTCCCCAAAAACTGAAATGCCTGTGTTGATGTTCATGGAATGATGAATCATTCCTGACAGGAGACTGCATGGCTGTATGTTGAGAGGATAAAGGCAGTTACTTTGATGCATATCAAAAGAGAAGAGCAAAGCACTTAGCAGATTGATTGTTAGTTGATGGAGCAAGTTGGTCTTTGAGGACCTCTGCTGTTTGTTCTTCAATTGATATGAAGAAGCAGCTAACCAAGATAGTAACAGTTGGTGTGGTGATTTCTGGTGCAGTAGTAGTTGAGCCTTTGTCACTTTGATTGGCCAGCTCGATGTGTTGCTTGTCATAGTTGTTTTGTCAAACTTTCCCCATATCCAACAGGCTTTGGCCCAGTGAGCCAACAAAGATTCAAACAACTTGTTGGAAAGGGCGAATACAATGGAGAGGTTCTCCAGCTGCTGACTTTGCAAAGCTGTCAACTTGATGGTACGCTTCGGTGATCAGGTAATGAAGGCATCTGAGGTTTCTTTTCGCTTGTCCATGAGGCAGAGGAACCAATTGGAATCTCTGTTCTTGGAATGATCCAGCTCTGATGAGACAGGTTGCAGTGTCGCTGAGGTCTAGTGGATCAGCCACATCGTTCTGTTGGTTGAGTCAGTAGTCATGTTGTTTTCTCAGGACGATTATGTGTGCCAAGTTTAAGTATTTCTTTGGATTTTGGGTGTGTTGTGAAGGTGGTGTTGCAGCAGATAAAAAGTTGGATTGTTAGCTTGGTGTGTGTCAGGTAGTGGGGTGGTTGTCTCCAATTGGGGACAAAAAATCAAAAATTAATGGTGAGGGTTGGAGGTAATCTGGTGACCCTCAATGGAAAAAGGCATCACTTATCACAAAGGAGAGTGATTTTGGGATGCCACTGGTGACAGTCGTGTTGTCCAGAAGTAGGCCTTTCCAATGATAGCTTGGGATCGGATGGGGGAGGTCTGGAAGGCCAGCAAATTGAGGTTGAAGTTGAAAAAGTGGGCTACGACTTTGGAGGCAGTGGATATGATGTAGGAGTGTCGGATTCGAGATCAGAGGGTCCTTTGGAAAGAGGAGATTGAGAGCTTTCCATGGTAGTAACGAAATTTCTGTACAATGTCTGTAGTGCCTGTGATCTGTCTGCGAAGTTGGCAGATCTGAAAAGCGTACAACACCTTCTGCTGATTGGATCAGGCTGGAACCAAGGGGAATGTGATTGGGATGGGTAACAGTTTTGTATGAAAGAATCGGCTATGATGGCTGATTGATGGATTGGGCTGCTGTGGTGTACGCTACTGAAGGTGGTGGTGGTGGGAGGTTGATCTTGGCTTCTGTCAGTCTTGTGTTTGCCTTTATACAAAACTGTTACAAGGACCATCACTTGCAAAATGCTGCAAGTCATCATTGCAGAGCAGTATCAAGTCAAAGCTCCTGCACACTGCTTACACCAAAAGACCCATAACTAACAGTAGCTGCTCTCATCAGTTGCACCAGTCAGTATAGCCTTCCTTTTAAATATCAAAACTCCAATACTTCCCATTCGAACCCACTTCAGAAACATTGCGGAAGAAAATATACGCTTTTGACTAACTCCAGTGGGCCACAAACAGACTTTGTCTGATAAGAAGTGCTTCAAACCACGAAGAGATCACTTAGCAGAATTTGCTGTGTATGACTCCCCTAACTTCTGGACCTGCTGAAAATGCCACAGTCCACTCATCTCATAAATGCTATATACTTAGTAATATGCTTTATATTCTTTACCAGTTCTACTGCTTTGCAGCTTCAAACGTATGAAGAAGAGCAAACAATGACAGACAGTCTAATTCTAAAATTTCCATGAATAGTACCCATCACCCGGTGAATGAAAGACAGATTTGTCTTTATTCAAGGACAGCTGGACCAAGTGGTGTTGCTCAATTAAGAGTACCGCACAGGCCCTGACTGTCCAAGATGGTGACCTGACCAACAGGCAGTAAGCATACTCTGGTATCACCGAGACAGAGTTCAATGTGAGAACCACAACCTGTTAGGATGAGAAAGAAAGGGATGGAAACCTCTCCCGAGCTGGGCATAACCACGCTGACCTGGGGAAATCATACCTCAACTAGCTTGGTCTGGGAACACTGGCCTTGGAGGACTCAAACCCCAGCTTGGCATACACACACTGGTCTGGGGTGAAACAGCAAAGAGGAAAGAGAAGGATTGGCTGTTGTGAGACTATACTCACTCCTTTGACCCTGGGATCTGGGCCCTAGAGTGAGGGAAAGCAAATAATAGGCTAAAACTAACTTTATTGGGCTGTTGTCTAGGGGGTGTTTCAACCCTACTACTTGCCTAGTCCACGAAGTATCCCTACTGGTCTGTCTAACAGGGGTCTCAAACACAAAGAATGAACATTCAGAGGGACAATCCTCTGAAGGATCGGTGCTGGAGCACTGATTACTCGCGTGGCTGCGGGCCAATCCGAGGGGAAACGGAAGGGCACTCCCGAGGGCGCAACACAACCGCAGAATAAAGAGAGAGAAGAGGGAAACGGGGGTTTTTATCTCAGGAACCTAATCTCAAATACAATAGGAGCGGTTAATAGCGACGGGACGGACAGGGCGCAACCTAGTGCCCCTCGTCGCGGACAGTGCTGCAGGAGCCCTCGTCGTTGCCAGCGACAGGGGGGAGAGAGAGAAGGGAGTCGACTATGTAGGGGTCGGAAGGTCGCCAGCAGGGAACTCGCATGCGGAAACACCTGTGATTGTACACGCACCCCGCTGGGCTGTGTCGGTGCGATCACTCGACCAACAGGCTTTATCGCATCGCACTCGTACTCACACATCTCACCCTCACAGCAATAGGACCGAGGCAGGCGCTTGTAGATTGAACTCTCAGGTGTCGGGGGCTGCACCGGGCGCAGCCACCAACACCCTCGCGGGGACGGGAAGGTTGGGGACGATGACGCCGTCGTCGTCACCACCACCACCACCGTCGTCGCAGCGGGCAAGCGCCAGGGATCCTCACTCCAACACAGAGCCAGCAATGTCACACAGTTGCTGGTGGGGCCAGCTGCATTCCCCACCCACAGCCCCTTAAGAGGAGCCCCACGAAGGGACCATGTACACACCCGGGTGTGTACCATCTCTCACTACCCTCACCTTTGTGAGCCAGATGGATTTGAAGGGACTCTGTATTGGTGCCAATGGACAGAAATCAGATTGAAGAAAAAAGGAAAAAGAGAAATGGCCCAAAAACAGAGAGAGAGAAAATTGACAAGTCAACCCCCTGACTTGGAGCATCCACCACAAATGCTCTAAGTCCCCCCAACCCTATGTGTGTAGGTACAAGTGCCGAAAATAAATAATAAATTAGGCGGGCTTGGGGTACAGCCTGTCAGGCACCCCATCCCTAGGCAGTCGGGCAGTCTCCGTTAGTCACTGAAAAAGAAAATATGTTGAGAAAACCCTGGCGCAACGGAAACTGTTAAGACGAAAGTAGTAAAAGCAGGCCCAATAATAAAGACGGGTTAGCCGCAAATACACTTTGATAACGCCTTGGAAACTAAAGAACCAGGAGCAATAATGGGGGTCCTGATCCTTGCGGTTTTATGACAGGTACGCTTGTTTTTGCGAATAAAATCCCTAGACTTTATCACTGAGACCTCGGTGTAGACTCACACTGTTTGCCAGGTAGGATTTATTGAATTGAGAGATTAAGTGAAGAGAAAGAGGGTGGGAAAGAAAGAAGGAAAGAAAGAAGAAACGAAGGAAGAAAGAAAGAAAAGAGAAAAAGGGAAAAGAGATAACAAAAAGTTTACATCATGTGAGGATTTGAGGCCACATCAGTGCTGGAACAGTGGTTTGAAAGGTGGGAAAATGAAAAATAAAGGAAAATGAGAACAGATGTTGGGAGGTGCGCCTTGAAGGTCCCTGCAGGATTGCGGACACGGTGAGGGAATTACTGGTTTGTTTGTGCTATACGTGTGCTACTTGTGGGAACTAATTTACCTTGCATGCTTCTCCCTCACCACGCCAAAACGCACATTCCTCCCGCCCCTCACAAGAGCCTAGCTGGGAAAGCATTTGGTATCTGTCACTCAAGGGCCCAGGGTTCAAGTCATGACACCAGCTGCTGAAGGCAACAAGAAAGAGTACAGCCTTGAATCACAAGGAGTGGTGCAGTGGAGATGCCTGATGACGCTGTAAGTCTGTAGTGCATGGGGTGGGTTTGCTGAGGTGATACCTGGACGTAGTCTGTGACAGTTCACTGTTGATGGCACTTTCTCTGGGCTGGAACAATATAAAAAAAAAAAAATCAAAATAAGAAAAGCAAATTCCTCCCTCCGCACAGCCCCAACATGCTCCAAAAGTAATTCCCTGGTCGAGGGTCCGCAAGCGGCGACCTCCCAACGTCTGCCGCATGAAATTCTGAATCGGTGTGCAGCAGGTCCCGGCAGACAGCTTCCGCCGAGGACATGGCCACCCCGACCACCTCCATCACCAAATCCGTGGCGGGAAAACCCTGCAGGCTGGTTTCAATGGTGGTGCGGGATCTAATCATTTTCTCTCTGTCTGCCTTCTCTTCCACCAGCAACTGGTATGCCGAGGGCCCAAGCGTCCTACAACTACTCAGGACGGCCCTGGCCGATAGATGCTCATCGACTCCCTTTGCTCGCGTTGTTTTCTTGAATTTTCAAATGTTTTTCTTTCGAGGGAGACTTCAAAATATTTTGCTGTGCTCGGGACCAAAAGGGAGAATTTCTTCTTCCCATGTGTTGGATAAAAAAAAAGAGGCTTGGTGCGTGGGCGTATCAAAGTTTTGTTGGCTCGGGTGGTGCCCGCCAGCCTGGAGGATCCGGAGAATACGCTTCCAGTTAATTACCACCGCGACCTTCACTAACTCAGTGGGGTCTCCCAAACGTTGGCAGATACTGCTGGTAGATATAGCAAAAACCCTTCTTCAAAATTATTGTGAATTGGAAGGACGAAGTCCTCCCACTTATCAATCAAATCAACCGGAAAGAAAGGAAAACACTCTCCCTCCATCTTTCCCCCACGGAACGTTTCCCTCTTGCTCACAGTAGATCCCACCAGCAGCAGCAGCAAAGCATTTCAGAATTCATCTTTCTCGTGCGGTTCCTTCGCAGGCGCCTTCTTCACTGGGCTCATAATGTCCACAAAGTAGGTCTGGAAGGTGAATATCACCAACCGCCGATACAGGGAGATGCCGTAAAACCCGACATCCCACTTATGAGGCTTCCACTTGAGAGGGAGGCGTTCGTGCAGGAAAAAGTCTTGCATAATGTCAACGGAGAGTTTGCCGTCCGTGCCGATCACCTTGCATATAAAGGGGGTGGAGAACATTTGTTAGGCCGACGAGGGAGTTTGGGAAAACGAGAAGGGGGCAGAACAACAAACCTCCATGAGCGAAACAGACTCCAGCATGGCGTAGAAGCGTCCAAGGAGAGAAAAGCGGAAGTTGGGGTTCGCTGCTTTGC
Source organism: Zopfochytrium polystomum (assembly GCA_025765615.1). Classification (NCBI taxonomy): domain Eukaryota; kingdom Fungi; phylum Chytridiomycota; class Chytridiomycetes; order Chytridiales; family Chytridiaceae; genus Zopfochytrium; species Zopfochytrium polystomum. The sequence goes on from JAIVFJ010000040.1 coordinate 191,308, forward strand.
TTTGGGCGTATCGCAGTTGACGCGCTCTTGCGAGGTCTTCGTATGTGAGGTATCCCTTATCACCGGCGAAAGAGGCGAGCTGGGCCTTTTTGAAGACCGAAGAAAAAACATGGATGTCAAGAAGAGGTAGATGACGCTACAAACTGGATGGCTTACAACGAGGTCTTTGTCAACACGGCGGTGCTTGACGAGGGCGAAATCTTGACGAGTGAGCGAAGCATCGTGGTCAAGAACTATTGGAGGTCATGAGGATTGTGGATCAATATTTGGGCGCGGTACATTACCATCAAAGCTGGTGAGCAAGGCGTTGCTGTCCGAGTTGAATTTGATCCAAACTGCCGTCGACATGGAATGCATGAAGGCAAGGACAGAAGGATACCCAACATCGTCAGACTCGAGAACTCGAATAACATCGCCAAGCGGGACGTTGTTTCCTTGTCGGTTGCTTTCAAGGTCGTAAAGAACAAGGATCCCAATTAGCATCTCGAACGGAAACAAAAGTTATAAGTGATCTGCTTACATGTAGCCATGATTGGCAAGAGCGTTGAGCTTGAAGGACAAAGGAACAAAGGGGATCACGATCAGTCTCCAACTGCCGGATTTGCATCAACGCACCATGGGACAGGGCGATCGAAGCTCGTTCTTTCGGGGCGCAACCCACGGCTCGCGCGCAGCAGCGGCTGGACCGACAGCGGCAAAGGCGATAGCGAGGGCAGCGAGGACGGCAACGACGGAGGAGGCGGCCCACCCCCGTCGACGGCGTCGTTGTCCTCCGGCTGGCTGGTATGAGGGCATCGTGGTTGGTCGTCGTTTTCTTATCTGTTCTCTTAGACTGTATTTGAAAACCGTTGGTTTGCTCTCTCCCTGTCGCTGTCTCTGTTTCCCTGTCTCTCTGTCTCTCTGTTTCTCTGTCTCTCTGTCTCTCTGTCTCTCTGTCTCTCTGACTGTCTCACTCCATCTATCTCTCGCTCTCTTTGTCTTCATGAAAAGAAGAAGAAGAAGAACACTTCAGAATGCACCTGCGCTCAGTGGCGACCCTGCTCCTGCTGCTGGTGCAGCACGCCATCCTCCCCGCCGCCTCTTCCGCCATCCCCGCCGGAGCATCGTCACCAGATGCGCACCACGCCGCCGCCGCCGCCGAGCCGCTGTCGCTGCTGACCGAGCTGCGCCTCACGGCCGGAGGCGACCGAATGATGGCGCTCGCGAAAGCGGCCGTCTCCTCGTCTGACTCAAATGACTCTGTGCCGCCGCCGCCGCGCGGCCTGCCCACGAACTACACCACCGCCGCGGTGCGACCCGGTACGAGAAGTCTCCCACAATGCGGCCCTTCCCAAAGCCAATTAAAAAAAGTACTGGGAAAGCGAAAGCATGCTGACGTCCCCGCTGTCGGTTTTTTTTTTAATCGCTTGGAACGTAGTGCTCAGCACCGGTGCGCCGCCAGCGACGTCCGCTTTCGGCACAGCCATTTGGCGTGGGCAGGTGAAACCACACCACCTTGCCTATTTTTTTTTGTCGAAACTAAAAACTTTGCCACACATCGACCAAAAAAAAAAAAAAAAAAAAAAAAAAAAAAAAACCAGTCGGCAGCAATTCGCTTCACTGCCCCCTCCGACGTTCCGCCGTACGGCGCGCTGCTGCGGCAGATCCAAATCACCGTGTCGTCCGGCTACAGGGACTCGAACGCCCGCTTGTACGTCTGCGAGGACTCGGGCGCGAATTCGCCGGGGACCGTCATACTCGACAGCAAGCAAGTCGTGGTAAGAGGTTGTTGGTTTTTTTTCCCTCTTCAAAAATGGCAAAAAGGGGCGATTGACAGCTTGCAATCCCCTGCTTGCGACCAACCGTTTTTGACCTCGTTTCTTCTCTGGATTGGGTCCCTTGCATCGCACTCCCCCTTAAGGTTCGCGCGGGCTGGTCCAGGATCACGTTGACGGCACTGTATCCGGGAACCATTTACCTGTGGCCGGGCGAGCTGTTCTGGCTGGTTGTCGAAGGCGACGGGTACACCTTGAGGGACGGCTTTTCCTGGCTGGACTCGGCTAACGGCGTTGCCTGGACTGGTATGTTCTGTTTTTTTGTTTATTTCATGCACTACCTTTTTTCTCAAAAATTTGTCATTCGTTCAGCGTTCTACCCCCTCTTGCCGGAACCCGAACTACTCCCGGACGAAGAGCAAAAGTCGTTTTCGCAAGACGGCTTGTTGTCGTCGTCTGCGTCCGCCCCAAGGTGGATTGTGCAGCGCAGCACGTCTGCGAGCTCGTCGTACGTGCTCGTGGAGTGAGTCGGGTTCGTTCGCTATTCGTTTCAATGTAAAGTCAAATGCTGTCAATTGACTATTGCAGATCGAAAAGAGCCCGCAAATAAGCGAGGAAAATTAAGAGACTGATTTTTGGACATCATTACCAATTTTTTTTTCTTTCTCTGAAACGTGGTCATATCGTGCACAGAACTTCCTCCCTCCCGATGCGGGGTTTGCGAAAGCGGTTGTTTGAAAAATACTGAATAATAAATTCTTATATTTCACCCGAACCCTCGTCCTCTTCGTCAAAGCATGCACACCCGCACCCGCACCCGCCCCCTCCCAAACCTTCGTCGCTTGAGTTGGGGCTGGCACAACCAGCACAGCCCGACCCGCAGCAGCCGCCACCCTCACCGCTTCCTCCGTCGCTTTCTCGATTTCCAACACTCTCGTCCTGCGACGGGCTACAGCAACCACCGCCACCACCACCACCACCGACGCCGACAGAAGAAACGAATCGAGTCGCCTCCAAAGATTCAGGGGCTTTGCTCGCAGCGGCACCGCAGCAACCACCACCCACAGCCTCTACCTTACTGCCCAACGGCGGGGAACAAACTTCGCCGCTCGCCGGAGTTCTGATCCCCGACGTGGCCTTCCTCAAGTCCAGGAGCGCAGCGGTCGCCAAGATTGTGGGATCGCTCGGCACAGGAGGGCGCGAGGGGTCAGAGAGAGGATAATCGAAGCTTCGCGTGAGTGGTGTCTGCGGCGCCATTCCAAATCTTGAATTGGACGAATGGAGATGCTGAAACGATGGGTCATAGATCATGTTGCTTCGAACTGGAGGAGGTGCCGATTCGGGAGAGCGGCCGACAAGAGGGGGCAACGAGGAGCCGGCGAAATCCAAGTTCGAATTGAGAGTGGATTGTAAAAGAGTTGAAAACGAAGGAAGCCGAATAGGTTGCTGGATCGCCGTTTGGTGGTTAGCTGAAAAGTGCAAAGAATGATCCAGAGGAGCAGCAGCGGTGGCGGGAGCAAATTGCGGAGGCGCGCAGCACGATGGCACTTGCTGCGGAGACTGTTGAGGAGGCTGAGCTCCGCCGTGGAAGGAGTAGCTCCAGGCGGGAGAAGGTAGGCCCTGCGACTCTTGTTCGTGCGGATAAGCTTGAGGCAGCGGTGGAGGTGCAGCGGGTGTGGCTGGGGTTGAAGTTGTGGCGCTTGCGACATTTTTGCTGGCTGGTCCAACCGAGGCATTTTTGCCCCCTCGTTTGGACGACTTGTGCGACGAGGCAATCTCTGAACAGATACACCTCCCGCCGACGTGGCAAGTGCAAGGATTATCTAAAGAAGGCGATCGAACGATGGGAGGGAGCGTAGGGGAAAGAAAGAGTCAAAATTACAGTGCATTGGAATAGATTCGGTGCCAGTGGCTCACATTCCACTGCGCCTCTGTCGATGCCGTCGTCCAAAACTCGTAGTCCCGAAAACAGTACGGTCAACTCAAGGATCTCGCCATTCGACGAGGCCGCCGCGCTGCCATCACGTGGAGAGCCGATGGGTGGTGACATCTTTACAGTTCCTGGTGGAGGCGATCCCGACTCTGAAGGGTTAGAAGTCTCTTCCGGATCTGCGCCCCGCGCAGCCGGCTGACGAACTCTACGTCCCTTGGGCAGAGCATCCTTCGCTCGTCGATGGATTATAACAGAGGTGGCCGGTTGCGCCGTCAGCTGGCTTTCGATAGCTTGCTGCGATGCGGTTTGGAAGACCAGCACCAAACCGGTCGAAAACGTCGCTGGTAAAGGTGAGATGTGACTTTAGAAAGGATTTCGACCGGTTGGGTAACTGTCAGCGACAAGCGTAACCGGGTACCTTCGACCTTCCTGCGGGCCCTGGCGAAAGCATCGCCGCAAAGACAGCGATGATGAGAGTGCCCGGAACCGGCCCGCCGCTTCTCCCTGCAATGAGAGCACTGGGTGGCCGGTCTGCCTTTGTCGCGGATTTCTAGGAGGCGGCGGGAGACGTGGTCGCAGCTGGCGCTGCGATGGCCGGCCTGGCATCGCTCGCAGGCAAATCGTACGTTGTTCCAGAGTATCATTCGAGGGATAAAGAGGGGCCGGGGGTGGGGTGAGGAGCGTATCTGGGGGGTATGGGTGAGCGAGGTAAATTATTTTTTTTCCCTTTTCTTTTTTTGTGCGTGTGTGTGTGCTCGCCTCGTTTTTTGTTGTTGTGATATGAAGAAACAATCGAGTGTTTGTTCATTGGTGGGTTGGTTGGTTCGAAAGATTTCGAGGAGGGCAAGCAGGAGTATGGGCAGACAGACAGACAGATCGTACTATATGTAATGCACAGACAGACAGACAGAGAGACAGGCAGACAGACAGGCAGGAAGCAGAATTGCCAAGAAAGGCAGCCGATTCCCGTCGCGCCATTTTTGCCCCAAGCAAGCATTTTTATTGTTTTTTCCATTTACATGTAATTACTATTTAAAACCATTTATGAACTGCGGTCAGCGTTCCAAACCTTTGATTCAAAGAACATTCGCTTGTTTGCTTCGAAACAATGGACCTTATCACTTTTCCGTCACAACCCGTTTGTGTCGGTGCAAAAGGGTTTGACGCCTTTTGCGATTTGCATAGGTTTTGGAAGTGGTCCAATGGGCAGTACATATTTAATTCGGATATATAGGGGCTGCTTTTGAATCGTTCATTGAATCCCATTACCGCACAAAAATCGGACCCAGGAAGTGGGCAAAACCCGTATTTTGATAAAGCGATGATAAATCCTCATATATTGTAAGAGGAAGGGTTCATGGCCGCGCGAAAGTGCATTGGGCTCCTGGAGTAACCAACCTCAGAGGCTGGAAGCGGGTCGTCACTCCGGAAGTGAACCAGCTGCTCGTTGATTGGAGTTAAAGCAGCCGTGATCACTGACCAACCCCCGTCCATAAGCGCCTGGTCAGTAGCCTGTAGCCAGCAGTACGCTCGTCTTGCTCGACATCCAGGCGATCTGCTTGCTGGTGGGGTGAAGAAGTGCAACGGTCAATCAAACAACGGAGATGCAGACGGGGGTGAAAAAGCGAATGTCGCCTCGAACGAGCCGATTCATGCAAAAGGTCTGCCAGCGAAAGACACTTTTGGCTTCTCTTTCATCAAACATCTCCCATGTGTATTAGTTCGCATTTGTGTTATCTGCTACTAGGCTGCCGACTGTACAAGGAATTCCATCAACCACTGAGCTCCACTCGTTTGCCAGCGGTCCACTGGGACATGGCGAGTAAGGAGTGAGGAGTGCGAGCGTTGCACTGTTCACGAGGCTTTATTGCAAAGGGATGCTTGAGAAACTGCTGAGAAAAACACATCAAAAACAAAAGGAAACCAGTGAGAATGCTCAACGAAGCAGAAACTGTGGAAGAAACAATCACCTGGAGGATAGGAAGCAAGGAAAGCAGAATGACTCAAAAGTCTCGGGAGAAAATGATCGAAGAGGGAAAATCACGTATTTAGTTAGTCTTCCTGGTCTAACTTGGCTTCGGCCTTGTGCCTCAGATGAAACCCTTCTGTGTCTTGCACCAGAGGAATATACGCTTTCGTTTGTGATTGTGTCTGTTGCATGCTTCGGCGTGAGAATTCCCTCCTTTGTGTTATAGATTTCTTTGTGTTTTCCTTGAGCTTCTATGACTCCAAATACGCATCCCTGTCTAGTGCTCCTAGACACCCTCCATTTGCCCCTTTCATTAGCCAGGTTTGGTATTCAGGTCCATGCTCTAGGTTCCACCTTTAGCCCAGCGTGGGGATTTTAGTGAGCACAGTCTCACACTTGGTTCTTTTAGGCAAAACAACTTCACCAATGGAAGTGAACTTTGCAGAGGTGCGCCAGTATGCCTGGATGACAGACAGAGCCCATTGGAGATGACCGCCAGCCCACAGCTGACAGGGTCAAAGACAGACAACAAAGGACAAAGTCCAATTAAGTAGACACACATGGTGGTCATACTTAATGAACTATATGTCCTTGCTCTGGACCATATGTTATTATAGCGCACCAGTGAGTGTGCGCTGTGTGTGTTCCATGTTCCAGGGTTGGAATCCCTGCTGGTGTTATACTTTTGCCTGGCATTGAGCTGAGTGCGAATGCTGTTAGGCGGAACTGACTGGTTAGCAGCAAGAGGCACAAGACGGGCCCAAACCTATTGTGACTGTCAGTTATTGTTCTCACAGTGCCCATGGGTGAGCAAGCCATCGCCAATGCAGACCTGGACGCTGGCTTGCACTGTTGACAAATACTCCGAGTATGAAGTGGAACGGAAACCTGGTGTTAACAGTTTTCCTCCTCCTCTGCTCAAGCAGATAATACAGGAGAGGTTTTTACCCTGTGCCAGTCACACTTGCCTAGCAACTATTACAGCATGCATATCATCATTATGTATCAATAATTCATAACAGAGTTTTTCTCTTGCTCTCCAAGTTGGGGAGAAGGACCACCCACAAACACTCATCTCCACTTCATTCACTCCTTCCACTCACTCACTCAGAGTAGACTGTTTGCAAGAGTAAAACTCATGTTATTAATTATTGATACATAATGATGATATACATGCTATAATAGTTGCTAGGCGTACTATCTGCTTGAGTTCCACTCACTCACTCAGAGTAGACTGTTTAAACAACACCAGGCCAGCTATCTGGCTGCATCAACCACAGATTCTAGCTCAGAACAACACTCTCTACCACCTCCAACAAACAGAATCAGTAGCTCAGCTTTAGAAACCATTTTGTTTGGGAGGTCCAAAATTTTCGATGCCCTCTCCCAGCCTACTCTGTGATTCAATCCAGGCGTGCTATAGTGCATTTGAAAGCTCTGATTCTCCTCTTTCTAACAAGCTATAGGGAGCTCTCTACGTTGTCCCTACGGAATTTGATTGGTGTCCGAAGTCAAAAATGCTTCCTCAACTTTGCGTGGCATTGTCTCAACAGGGAGAAGTGATCAGAGGACGCCCTTACACAGTTATATTTTCCTGCTTCTGCTCTTTCCATTGATACCTAAAGCGCTCCGCTACAATGCCTACAGCAGGAGCTGCAAGAGATTTTGATAAGGGGTGTCCAAAAGTCGAACTTCCACTACCTCCAAACACCATTTTGTCCTTTCTTGTGTGACAAGCCACCCCAGCTGGAGACCAAATTGCTCTAAGCTCTCTCTATTCCGTTCTCCTACACTCTCCAAGGGAAAACACCACCAAAACTTTGATCCTCGGCCTGAAATTTGGCACACAATCGCTATTCTACAGTGCCAACTTTCTATTCCTATTTCAGAACTTTTTGTCCATCAATCAGCTTGCAACAAGCATTGTGTGCAACACACATCTTCTATCCTGGACCATGTTCTCCATCAAGTACAGCATCAAGCAACTCCTAGAGTCATTATTAGTCACCACCGCACTGTCAAGTAACTCCTCCAAACTTTCCAGCTACTGGTTTCTCCTGCAACAGGATCCTCACTACACACAACACAATGTCGTCCAATCTAAACTCTTTTGTTGGCATGTTCACTGGCAACACAATGACAGAATTCAATGACTTTATTAGCAACCTTCAGATCATGGTTATTGGTGAAAAGGGTATTCAGGACCAAAAGCGGACAGACCTATTCCCTCTTGAGAGATCTTTCTGCAACAAGGAGGCCTACCATACATACATCACACACCTACCCAAGGACCAGTGGGACAGATGGCATTTCTGGTTACAAAGACAGCCCTCTTCCTGACAAAAAGGTACAACATCATTAAGACCTTTATTCTCACTCTTCCCACCTTTGGCTCTCCAGACGTTTACTGCAGCCCTCTTTACAATCCCTTTTACCCATCTTCTTTAAATTCCCTTCACCATCCCCCTTGCCCATGACAGTTTTTTCTGTCTGATGACCCCACCACAAGTGGAATTATTCCACATTGTTGACTGGACTCACTCGCTCGGACTCACTCGCTCCCAAAACCCCACTCCTTTCTCATCACTACTCCAGGCTCCCTGAACGCCTTCACCCTTCCTTCCACAATTTCCACTTGGTCCTGTTAGATTTTGGGTTTTTGGAGTAAGCAGTGTGCAGGAGCAACACCTCACACTGTGGTGCATGGGAGCACCAACTGTGATGAGGACTTGGTGCATTTTTTGTCACCTGGTCTTTGTCACAATTTTGTATAAAGCCAAACAGCATCCATTGGCCCACTTCCAAAAATCAACGCATTTCACAAAATGCGTCAGACACATTTGCTCTCACATTCGCCGTCTTAAACGTGCAATTGCGCAGTAGAATCCCTGCCACTTGCCTTTCTGGGTGTTCCAAAAACCAGAGAATGCGTTGGGCACGAGAGGTTGTCGTTCATCTCGTGACAAAAAGCTGGAGCAACGGCGTTGCATGCGAAATTTGGCCTATCTACTTCGGCTGCAGATGGTGCTTCGAGATTTGTACACCCTCACAATCCGATCTCTCTTTGATGCGAACAGTTCGCCATGGTATCGGGTACCATAGTCTGGACGAGTCAGCTTTCGTTGCAATGACCTCTCTTGATGTTCTCGAGCTCAACTCCCTCTTGACAAACTTTGCCCGACACTACCTTATCCGATCTGGCCCAGGAAGAAGAGGACGCCTAGCGAAGCTTGCGGACAAGCATACTGTTCTTCGGTGCATCCTAATTTTCTACTCTTCCACACTTGAGCTTAAAACCCTCTCGTTCATTTTTGGTGTGCCGACTTCAACCCTTTCGAGAACAATGAGGAAGGCCAAGTTCGCCCTGAGGATTGCTCTCTCACAAATGCAGGATGCTTGAATTTCCTTTCCATCGTACAATCAGCAACAAGAGTGGGCATCTCTTGTGGCGTTGAAGGAGCCGCTTTTGCAGAATGTGTGGGGCTTTGTCGATGGGAAGAACTGTCGACTGCACTCACCGACCCATCCCGATAGTCAGAATGCTCTGTACAATGGTGAGGATTGTGTCCCCAACCCCTCCATCGATCTCTCCCCACCAGCGATCCATCTTCCCATCCTTCCCCCTTGAAGCTGTCATTTAAGGATAAGTAAGGCTGGCTACATGCTCCCCTCATCACAGGTGTATTCTGCTACGGCGTGGATGGGACACTGATGTGGGTGCGCATGAACTGCCCTGTATCATGGAACAATGGCGATATCGTGCAGCCACTAGTGGAGACGCTTTCAGACGAGCAGTGTATGTGTCCAGGCTATGCCATCACTGCAGGCTTTGCCTTTCTGGTTACAGGTAATGCCTTCCTTCCAGAGGATCATCACTCCGCTCAAAGAGGGTGATTTGAATCGATCCTCCCCCGAGACCCGACTTGCACTTGAAGCTCTTAGCAGCGCAATCACGTCAATCAGGCAGGCAGCAGATGAAAGAAATGACCGCTGCTGTTTGTGGATGGTGGTGAACTACTCTGGTGGACTACTCTCTTGTGATGGTGAAGCAGAGATGGGAGACTGTTGCACAATGTATGCTGTTTGGCTTTATACAAAATTGTGACAAAGACCAGGTGACAAAAAATGCACCAAATCCTCATCACAGTTGGTGCTCCCATGCACCTCAGCGTGAGGCGTTGCTCCTGCACACTGCTTACTGCAAAAACACAAAATCTAACATGTACAAGGTCAAGCTTTGATGAAATCCCACCCAGGACTGGAGGGACTTGGTGTGTGTGGGGATGAAGAGAGAGAGAGAGAGGGAGAGCAGAGATGATGGAAAAGGGAGAGGAGTGAGAGGATGGAGAGAAGAGAGAGGAGTGAGTGGGCAGAGAGGGAAGGGAGAGCAAATGGAGGGAGAGAGATTGGCTTGTTTTGCACTGGATTCTGTCAAAGCAGCAAGGAGGGGGTTTGGATTCCTTGTTTGATCTCTGTGAGAGGTTGCTGCTTTTATACTCCTGCAGGTTGGAGCCATCAGAAAACAGAGGGAGCAGTGGGCTGCACAGAGCAGGCCACAGAAATGAGATAAAACAGGCTGAGCACCAATCCCCAGCCTGGGCTAAGTACCCATTCAGGGCTGAGTACCACCCAGTGCTGGGCATCACTCAGGGCTGAATACCAACCAGCCAGGGCTAAGTACCAGCCTGGGCTGAGCACCACCCAGGGCTGAGTACCAGCCTGGGCTGTGCACCACCCTAGGCTAAGTACCAGCCAGGAACCAATTTACAGCTTGTTTGAGAAACAGTTGCTTGTAAATTGGTTTGGTTGTTTCCAAATCAGGAAGCTTGTTTGGGAAACAAGCCGCTTTTTTCCTTGTTTTTAGAAATCCAATGATTGGTGCAATCTCTGGTGAGCTCAGTTTTTATCTCACTTTTAGAAATGCAGTGATTGGTGCAATCCCTGATTCCTAAATGCCTGTTGCATTGCTCAGATTGCACAGCACAGCAGGAAAGCTGGAATTCCGGATCAGGGAGTGGAATTCCGATGCAGAGAGCGGAATTCCGGTGCAGAGAGCGGAATTCCGATGCAGAGAGCGGGATTCCGATGCAGAGAGCGGAATTCCGATGCAGAGAGCGGAATTCCGGAGCATTGGGCAGTGGTACACTGCTTCTGCATGCTTGCTGTGCTGTGTTACATGTGCAGAGTGCGTAGTTTGAGCGTTTTTGTGCATGTTCTAATTGCATTGTTCCTACCGGTAGGATGAACAAAGCTAGAACAACAGCCGCCTTTGCCTATCTCTTTTTATTGAGAACAGATTAGCCCTTCCAAGCGCCCCATTCAAGTATTGAATCTACTGAGCCCTTCAAACACCCCATCCAATGTGATTGGATGGAGTTCTCAAAGGGATCATCAGTAACGGGCGTAGTGTACCCCGTGGGTCGAATCTCAACACACCCCCGCAATAGAAAGAGAGGGGGCAACTGTTTCTCCTGGAGTACATGGCTGTCCAACAATGCCAGCCAAGCAGTGGGACTCGAACCCACCCATGCACCCCCCTACACTTGTGAAAACCTGCATGAACCCATAAGTGTAGCTGGAGAAGCCAGAGAGAGCCTTTAGACTAAGCGTTGTGCTGATTTGAGCGTGGGCACCACGCTTACACCTTGGAGGTCGGCGAGACTGCAAATTCCCATCAGTGATGCAAGCTTTGCATGTTGAGCTGCAGGAAGAGCTTTGGTGAGAAGGTCGGCAATCATCATGTCCGTTGGGCAATGAATGAGTTGAACCTCCTTTTTCTCCAAGTGGTCCCGTATGAAATGCAACCTCACGTCAAAGTGTTTGACCCAGCCATGGTGTATTGGATTCATAGCAATAGCTATGGTTGAACGATTGTCTTCATAAACAGTAGTGGGCTTATTTGAATCCATACCCAGCTCCTGGAAGAGCATTCGTAGCCAGATTGCCTCTTTGATGGCCTCAGTAAGGGAGAAGTATTCCGCCTCAGTTGAGGACAAAGCGACAACTGATTGTTTCTTGCTGTACCATGTAATAGCACCCCCGCAAAGCATGAACACATGCCCTGACCTCGACTTGCGTCCATCCTCTTCAGCATAGCTGGCATCAGCGTAGCCATGTGGTTCATCCCACTCTGGGTAAGAAATACCCGCAGCTTTCTCAACCTCTGGGAGCGTTGCATTGGTGATGCATGTCATCTGGGAGTCTCCCTTCTGGTAGAAAAGTCCATGATCCCAGGTAGCGCGGACATATCGCAGCAATCTGTCAAGCGCAAGGGAATCTGAATGGGTTGGAGCGGACTGGTATTGTGCAAGTGTATTCACAGCATACGCAATGTCAGGGCGCGTCAAGTTTGCAAGGTAAGCAAGTTGCATGAGTGTGCTTCGGAAGTATTCCGACTCTTTTTGTGGAAGTTTTCCAGAGTCCACATCGTGTATCCATGTCGTGGACATGCGAGTTGCTTTGATTTTGACAGGTAAGCCTTCATCGTCACACCAGTAGTTTGCTTCCTCCAAGACATGCTGTGTGTAGTTTTTCTGTCCAATAAAGATTCCATCTTTGATTTTCTCAACTTGGATGCCAACAGCAACTTTTGGGTTGAGGTCCTCGCGGATTTTGAACTTTGATTTGATCAGAGAAAGAATTTTGGCAATTTCTTCTTCAGTGTGACTGAAGATGAGGATGTCATCTACGTATAGAGTGATGATGGTCTTGACCTTTCCATCAGGGTGCCTTTGCACAAAGACACAGTGGTCAGTCTTCAATTGCGTAAATCCAATTTCTACTAGGAAGTCGCGGATTGTTTTGTACCACTGTCGACCAGACTGGTGCAGTCCGTACAGACTCTTCCTGAGTAAACAGACAAGAAGTATCCCGTCTGCACCACGTATCTCAAAGCCTTCTGGTTGTTCCATGAAGTTTTCAATGTCCAGTTTGGCGTTCAAGTATGCGGTTTCGACATCAAGGCCTGCAAGTATGAGGTCAAACAGCAACGAGATAGCAAGGATTGCCCTTATGGAGGAGCTGGGGAGAAGGTCTCATTGTAGTCCTGACCAAAGATCTGAGTGTAACCCCGACCAACAAGGCGAGCCTTGAAGCGTTCAAGGTACCCTTCACTGTCAAACTTGTAGGCAAAAACCCATTTGGGCTTGAGAATCTTACGCCCTTTAGGTCGAGCCACTAAGTCCCAGACATGCTTTGACGTGATTGAATTGATCTCTGAGAGTTGAGCTGCCTTCCAATACTTTGCAAAAGGAGAACGCATGGCCTCTTTATGCGAAGCAGGGAGTGGCGGTAAGTCCCGCTGGTGGATCCTTTCTGTTGGATATGCTGTGACTTCCTCCGGCTCAAGCACAGTGTATGCTTTGAGCGTTTGGTAGAGTTCACGAAATTGTCCCCGTGCTACTCGTAGTTTACGAATTCTTGCAGTTAAAGTGAGGAGTGTTTTCCGACTGTAAGTGGAAGGACTTGTGGCAATTGATGGTTTTGTTCGTAGTTTACAAAGGTTTGCCTTCAATGCCAGGTAGTCACGTAAACCTGATGGTTCTCGTGGTATGATTGGGGGATTTGTTGCCTCCCCTGTTGACTCTGGCAAAGCTGGAATGTCAGGGGAGGTTGAGCGCTCCCTTGGAGGGATTTCCTGTTCATCAGGTATTGACTCTGGTTCAGAATCAGATGCGTCGTATAGCATACCCGGCTGTAGATCTCCCCCCTGTGATTCTGCAGGTGGTACATTGTCTTCTTGTGAGTCAAACAGAGCGTCAGGATGTGCCACATCTGGATCAGTGGACATAGCGGGGGAATGCAACGAGGAGGAAAGATATTGGAAATCCTGAGCTGTGGGTTGGACTGGTCCCCATTCCTTCAAGCGGGAGTCATGAAGGAACGGTCTCCAATTCCGCACAATGCCAGGAAAAACATTTTCGTGAAAGGAGACATGGAAGTGTTCTGATATTCTCTGGGTTTTCAAGTCGTAGACAACTGGAAGAGTGTTTCCTTTATACCCTAAGAATATGCCTGGCGCCCCTTTGTCAGGATGTTTAAGCGTTCGCTTTTCCTTTGGGATACGGTGGATAACCAAACAGCCAAAGGTGCGGATGTGATCAACATTTGGCTTTTCACCGTACCAAGCTTCGTAAGGTGTTTTCTTAGTGTAAGAGTGGTAAACCCTGTTCTTGATGTATGCTGCGTAGCAGACTGCATACACAAAGAAAGAGTGGGGCAATCGTGACTCTAAGAGCATGCAGTGTGCCATGTCTTTGAGAGTGTTGACCTGACGTTCTACCAGCCCATTGAATTCCTTGGTGAATGCAGGACTAGGTTCTAAAACAATAGGAGGGTGCCGAGTATTGGCCCAAGTTTTGAATTCTCCATCTTTGAAGATTTCCCCCCTGTCACAGCGCACAGATGTGATATGTTTGCCATGTTGTTGTTCAAACCTTTCGATCGTAGACCGGAATCTTGTCGGCGCGTCAGACAAAGAGTTGAGGAACTCAATGTCAAGCCAACGGGTTGACTCTTCCACAACCAGTTGCCAATGTTTTTCACCATGGTGTCCACGTGCGGGCAGTGGGACAGCATCAGTGTGTAAACGACCAAGCAGTGTGGTGTTTGGTCTGGAAGTGGAGTGGATAGGCGAAGCTTTCAATTTCCCAACATCACATGTCACGCAGGGAATGTCATGAATGAGGAAAAATGAATGACCAACTTTATTCAGATTTGACCAAGTACGCTTCAGAGAAGATAAAGACAGGTGACCAAATTTCTTGTGAAGAGCTCGGACTGCTTCAATGTTCTGAGGGTTTGGTAAAGGGTCTGGGTCAGTTTGACGTAAAGTTGGGGTTGCAGTTTTCAAAGGAGCAGTTTGCTGTTGCGACTCACCTGGGGCGTCCCCCGAAGGAGTCGGCGCGTCCCTTCCAAGTTCTGCCCTGTCGAGACCAGTATGTCCCGTCAGAAGAGAAGGGTCCACAACATAAACATTCCCTGTGTACCTGTGAGCAATGGTAAAGTCTAAACCATGTACCCGAGGATGCAATAGGGCTGTGTCTGCTGTGAAAGTCACGTTGTGACCTGTCTGCCGCACGATTTGCTGAACTGAGAGTAGAGTGTCTGAGAACTCTGGCACATAGAGCGAGTTCCTCATGATGAGAGCTCTTCCGTTAACGAACAGGGTGAAGTCGCCCACTCCAGTGGCAGTTGTAAAGCCGTCAGCTGTTTTGATCTGCTGGGAGGTGGGCCGCAAGTTTGTGAAGTGCTCTTCACAAGGCGACATTGTCCTGGAAGCCCCAGAGTCAAGGATGACCTGGTGTGGGTGGCTGCCAGCAAGTCTTGCCATCAGCGCAGTCTCGTAGATGCGGTGGTAGGTGACGTTGCGGTAGAGGAAGCGCCCAGATTCGTACATCACTTTGTAGCCGACGTTTGAGACAATGTTGTCAGTGATCCAGTCTGGATCCATTCTGCCGTCAAGAAGTGTAACTGTGAGTTCCACTTCAAATTCCTCCTCCACCTCAACGGCCTGGCATGTTCCAATTTCAAATTCCCGTGCCGCAAGTGCCCTTTCTACTGAAAGGAAGTCGTCCAGAGCTGAAGTGTCTGCAAGGCGCGCAGAACCCTCAGTACTGAACTCCAACATTTCGACGTCTTCTGCTTCAGGAGGTGGTGGTGGAGTATCCATCCTGTAGCATTTGTGGGGAGGAGAGTCCTCAGAGGCTGCGCAAGAGGCTTGGTGGTGTTCTTTAGCGGCCACCTCACGTGCAATCTTGGCAGTCTCAGTAGCTTTCTTGGAATCAGCTGACGTGGCCTTGGCCTCTTTGGCGTGTGCAGGCTGCTTGCCCTTGGCCTTCTTTGCTGGGCGAGCTGGCTCTGACTTCCCGTGAGGGAACTTGAGGCATTCCTCGCGAGAGTGTGAGACCCAGATTCCATGAAGGTCACAAGTAGGCTTGCCGTTGAGTGCCTCACCGATCTTGCGCTTCTTGGTTGCCACTGAGGTCTTTGCTGAAGCAGCTGTTTCCATCTCAGAAGTGCCATGGTGAGCAGAGTGTCTGCTGTTCTTCTCTTTGCTTTGCTGGTACAGCGTGTGGCAGTTTGTCAACTCCTTGACGAGATCGCTGGTGTTGGCGTAACCTGACAGCCCCTTGAGGAGATTTTGACGAACGCCAGAGAAGATTTCATGTCCAGGCAGCGTTTCCCTTGCTTTATGGATGATGGCTGAATGCAGGATGTTTGTCACACCCCTGCAAGTGGTGGCAGTACATTTGAAATGCTTCGGCCAATCCGTGACCAGTGTGGTCAGAGTGGTGTACCACTCCTGGACTGCCGGACCAGAGTCTCTGGGTTTTGCCAAACGACTGTAAGTCGCAAGCCACTTGTCCTGCTGTGAACCAGTGTGGTCCTGCAGGGCGTACTTGTCATTGAGCCGCTTGTATCGATCAGCGCAGTTGGTGATGTTTGCCGCATTCATGGAGCGCACATCCTCAATGCGCGAGCAGGAGTCAAGGGTAGCAACCGCCTTGTCGTGTTGGGCCTCAAGCTCCCTGTAGGTCTTGTGTTCTTGGCGTATACCAGTGTGGTACTTGTCAAGGGCAGCGTGGTGCAGATGGTACATCTCACTGTATGCAGCCTTGGCCTCCGCCGTTGCAGAGGATTCAGGGGGAGAACCAATACTGGGAGGAGCAGCGCCGATGCCGACCTTGGTGCAGTGCTCGTTGAACGTACCAAAGTAATCAGGCTTGAGGAAGCTGGCAACAAGATTGTATGCCATGACTGGCTTGATGACTTCTTCCACATGCAGTTCCCAAGCCTGGTAGCCGTAAGAAGAGAAGCGGACAGCCTTGGGGGTCGAAGAAGACATGCTAGGTAGCGGCTTGGTGGACCAGTGGACTTGTTTAGAGCGGTAGCCCTTTTCTTGTAGAGAGCCAAGAGCCCTTTGTTGCCTTAAAGTAGCTGGTGAGCCGGTGCTCACAGACAGATTTGTCTTGTTTAGAGTCAGAAACCCTTTTCTTGTAAGAGCAGCAGGGCCCTGTTCGAGCGTACAAGTGTGGCTGACGGCTTGTAGGTAGCTTTGTGATGCAATCCCACACAGGACTGGAGGGACTTGGTGTGTGTGGGGATGAAGAGGGAGAGAGAGAGAGAGCAGTGATGATGGAAAAGGGAAAGGAGTAAGAGGATGGAAAGAGGAGAGAGGAGTGAGTAGGGTTACTTTGCTGGTCATCCCAATCACCGTTCTGTAGCAGAAGTGCTTGGTTTTCAGGTATCTGCTGTTGCTGCAATTGCTGAAGAAATGTGTTGGCACACTGTCGAGCAATATGACCATAGCCTCCACATGCATGACATTGGACTCCAAAAGATTGTTGCTGTGCAGGGTACCAACTCCTCCCAGAGCCGCGTCCCATTGCAGTACCACGTGAACTTAGTCCTTGCCATGTTCCTCGGCCTTGGCCAAAACCACCATATGGGCACGGTGTGTACTGTTGGGACTGAGGGTTTTGGTACTGCAAGGTTTTGGGCGGATACTAGGATATGGCTGGTACTGCTGAGGTTTATGATAACTGCCACGACCACGGAGTTGACTGTGGTGTACTTTTGGCCGAATAATTACATTTGCTGTTGGTGTAGTGACTTCTGGAACGGCTGTGGTCAGGTCCTGCTCCTGTTGTGCTGCAAGTCAATCCCACCTCTCATCACATGTATTTTTGGCGGGCGGTAGATTTAAATAAGGTGATTAGTTTAGTCAATGATGAAACAGAAGTAATAGGATTCCCTGCAAACATGAACATATTGGCAACACCCATATCGATTAGCGTGTTGTTCAGGGCAGATACGAAGACTCGCACAACTTTGGAAAATGGTGTGATGCGACTGCGGATTTCCACTGATGAACTTTCTGCAAAACTTTCTACTTTGTGGTAAGCCATAATGAAGTGCATTGCAAATGACTCAGATGATTCTGCAGGTTCCATTTTTATATACGTTCGAAAGCATCAATGATTTCCTTTGCCAATCCTTGATCTGTTGTTCGACATGCAATCGCAATTTCTCCAAGCAGTGTGTAGGCAAAAATCTGCCCTCGTCGGGGGAACTGTGGTAGGAGCTCTGGTTCAACATGTCGTCTAATGAGAAGGATACAGTATGCGTTCTGGTCTTCTGTCCCTGGGAACCATTTGACTGGCTCACGCCCGTCTCGTGCAAATGCATAATGCTCGCCGTGGTTGGGTCCCCTGCGAACTCTGCATGTTGGGCTGACATTAGGATCATTGGGGTCCACTTGATTGTTGCGTAATACGTTAATTCGGTCTGGGCCGACACAGTGGTGGAGACCATTGCTTTTGTTGGATAGTTCTGAAATTAGGTCGTCCAACCAATCTCCAAACTTTGCGGCGCCTTTAAGAATTGTTAGATTTTGGGTCTTTGCAGTAAGCAGTGTGCAGGAGCAACAAACACCTCACACTGTGGTGCATGGTAGCACCAACTGTGATGAGGATTTGGTGCATTTTTTGTCACCTGGTCTTTGTCACAATTTTGTATAAAGCCAAACAGCATACATTGTACAACAGTCTCCCACCTCAGCTTCACCATCACAGGAGAGTGGTCCACCAGAGTAGTTCACCACCATCCACAAACAGCAGCAGTCATTTCTTTCAAGAATGGGGAATGCACAGGAGGCATACTTGATTTGATCACGCTCGCTCATGTTTGGGAAGGAAAATGTGTGAGAGTGTTGCAGTAGAATAGAAATTTGAAAGGCAGTGATTTCCCTAATTTGGTGGCAGATTCTGAGACTTCTTGAGCAGGTAATATAAGAATAAGCCGTAAACAAATGCAGTACGACGCTTGTGGGTGGAGTTGTAAGCGTGAGTAGATTATTTTCTCAATGGGGTACGCTGGTGATGTGTTGGTGTTGAAAAAAGCAGACTTGTCACGATTGTGGAGCGAAATTGAGTGACCAGATGGGCCAAAATGCAGATGCAGCTTGCAACTCAATATCCCACGAGGCCAAGGGCGAATTTGGAGAATCACTGAGTTGCCCCGCGTAGATCAGCAGTTGCTGAATGCAGAGAAATTGGTTTTAAGTGATTTGGTGGGTTTTGGCCGAGTTGTGAATGTGGGAAGTTGCAGGCAACAAATTTCGACTGATTTGGGTGAAATTTGGTGCTAATTGAGTACTGAATTCGTTCAAAACGCGGACAGTTACTGTGCAGCAAGGAAGCAGTCGAGGATTGCGACGTTTCGTGAGTAGATAGAACAAAAGGAGCACTTTCAAATGGTGGTTAGTGATTTCTAAAGCGATTGAAAGAAGTTGCAAACATAAACTCTTGTCTCTATCGAGGGAGGCCTGTCGAAGGGCCTCCTTGTAATTTCTCAGGGTGGGAAATAACAGTTTCTTGCGCTTCCTTCAACTGGTTGAGAACCTCAGCAACATAAGGTTCTGTCAAAATCAACTCAACTGCGCAAGTGAGTGGTTCTTCCTCCAAGCCACTAGGTTTGGGGATATCCAACAGAATTGGTGCAGAAAGACCAGGCCCGTGAATCAAACCGGAGGGGTTCCTGTTTGTTTTCCGTTGGAGGCGGGAATTCTATAAAAGAAGGATCACTAGCATTAGCAGGCGATGGAGCAGAGGCATTGACATACTTGTCTTTGACTGCCTGCTTAGCTGCAGCAAGCTCAGGGCAGTTTGAAACAAAGTGACCAGGCTTGTTGCAGAGGTGGCAGGAGCCGGAGCGCTCACGGGACTGTGAGCGCTGCCAGGGGAGAGAAGTCTCACGCATCACTGGGGGCGGTGTGCTGCCATACATGGTTTCCTCCTCCACAGTGTAAGTGCGGCGGGGACGGGACAAGGGAGTGGCAGGTCGTTCAGTGCGGACAGCAGAGGAGCGGCCACAGAGCGAGTCGACTTCAGCACGCAGAGCATTGAACTCAGACTGACCAGGAAGGTTGGTGAGAGAGAGCATGTTGAGGCGCCAGGCAAGGTTGTTGGCTGTGACGCAGTGATCCAAGTAATTAAACTGGCCAGCTGCAGTTGGGATGAGATTGTGTTGGATGACCTCTTGAAGGGCTTGGTTGGTGCAAGATTCAACCAACTGCTTCTTGATGCCACACTGGCCATGAGGCTCTGACTGGTGTGAGTTGAGGAGCTTGAGGTCGGTCAAGGCAGTGGCAGGGGAAGTGGCCGATGGGGACCAGGTGTAGTCACGGAACGCAGAGTCAATTGTCGTTTCAGAGTCAAGGCCAAAGTGCTGATCGTACATGGCCTTGAAGGTTGTCCAGGTAAAGGAGGAGAGGCTCCCTCTGATTTGCATGAAGAACTGGGAGCCTTTTGCTGTTGGAAAAGTGCTTGCATTGAGCATGTGCTCAAAGAAACTGCTGGTGTCCCAGAAAAGGGGTTCGTACGTGGAAGCGTCGACAGGTTGGAGAACCAGACGCGTCAAGCAACTGAAGACGTGGGAACGGAAGTTCAGCAGTGATGGGATATCTGTATCGCGATCCAACTGTAAGAGTGGTGGGATGGCATGGTGTTTACGCATGTCTTTGGCAACACGGTAGTCGATATTCCTGTTTGGACCACCATTGCCAAAACCAGCAAAGGGACTGACAGGTTCGAGGGTCTCGTCATGCACCATGGGGTCAGGAATCGGTGGCACACCAACTCCTGATGGCATGGGTGGCGTGCGGCGAGGTGCCACTGACACAGGTGTCTGTGGTGTCCGTGGAGACACAACTCCAGGTGGGGACACATAGGGGACATGTGCGCCATGTGGTGGTGCAAGTGATCGACGATACAAAGTCTCGATGGGGGGACGAGTGGGGCTGGCAGCGTGGGCAGCTGGAACTCGAGCAGCAGTGGATGGGGCCTTGGGGCAGCATGTCGGTGGTATTCTTCAGCCCAAGCAGCCTCAGCTTCTTGGGCAGCAAGTTGGGAGCGGCGAGCGGTGTCAGCAGCACCACAGAGGCTGGTTGCATGGGCAGCTGCAGCTCCTCGTGAACGAGGGCAGCACATTCAGCAGATCGATGGGAAGCAGCTTCGCGGGCAGTAGCTTCAGCAATTTCAGCATGGGCAGCAGTAGCACGGGCAAGGGCAGCGCGGGCAGCTGCAGTTTGGGCTGCCTCAGTGTCAAAACGGGCAGAAGGGGATGACCGAGGGCGGGAAGTGGCGTCAGAGGTCGGGACCTCTGAGGACATGGACGAAAGGCGTACGCGTGGTCGTGGGTGGACGAAAGCTGAAGGATCAGGCAAAACTCGTGGGCGACGACTCTCAGTAGGCACTGTGAATCGTTCCACGCGCGAGGGGATCGGGAAGGGCCGTTCAGCTGCAGTGCGAAAGCTGGGGATACGAGCAACCTGGGTAGCCCAGTTGTCGGTTACCCTGGGTAGAGCAGGTAGATCGGGGTACACCGAGCGGAAGTAGCGATACAGGCAGAGCTCTGAGGGCAAACCTTGGGTGACGATACCCACACCAGGTCGTACCAACTTGCCTTCCCAGGGGAGGAAGACAACATCAGCGTCGATGGCTTCAAGGTAGAAGTGAACAGGTTCGAAAAGCTCATCAACCGCAGTTTCAAAGTTGATGTGGATACCGAGGTGCATGAAGGTAGACATCGTGTATGTGCTGTCCAGGTCTTTGAGGGCAGTGGTTATATCCAACGTATCTGTCTCGCCGGGGGATGTAAGGACAGGAGCGCCAGGCCAGTCGCAGGGCAGGTGGGCAAAAAGCCAATCAATCCATTCAGGGGAATGGGCAACGAGGCTGGCAGGCATCAGTTCATCGAGGTCAATGGACAGCTGTCCGACAATGTACTGCTTGAGTTCAGACTCAGGTAGGATGGCTTGGCAATAACCACCAGTAGTGCTGAGGAGAGCAAATTGGCCGTCTGTACTAATGTCATCTGTGAGAGCAGAGTGGCGGGTGAACACGAAGACTCGAGCCTCGAGTTGGAAGAACCCTCTCTGTGGAAGGCCACTCTCGTCATCGTCACCATCAGCGTCAACGACAATACCCTTATACCAGAGTTAGTGATGTTACATACTGGTGCACCACCTCATTGCCTACTGGACGGTCAGGAAAGGCCTCGTCGGCAATAGCGACGGCGTGTGTCAGAACCTGCTTCCGCAGAGGCAGGCCCATCAGCATCGTGTTTGGTGTCAGGTACGCAGTCAGCCATGGCGTAGCTTCTTAGGAGTTTGAACTTCTATACACTCTTGTTGAATGCGCAAGTGGGGAAAAGGGGAGGGGGGACCCAGGAGGGCCCTCCCTTTATACTTTTTTGATGCCACTGGTTGGCAGCACAACCAAAGTTTTTCAACTTTGTTAACAAAAACGGGCATAGGTCCAGGATTAGTTGAAACAAGAAAAACAAGTTTTATTTCTATTTGTGCAGCTTCTAGGCCAACAAAACAGAAAAACGCATGAAAACAACTCAGAGTTCAGCATGCGGGGAAGAAGAGCGGCTAACAGGCCTACTTCCAAAACGCTCAGCAAGAATGATAGCACTCTCAAGCGTATCCTTGTTTTCCACTTAACAGAACCAGACACAACTTGTCTCACTCCAAGGAGAGGGTTCCAACTCAATCCAAGGAAGAGAGTCCAACCATGGTGGGAGACAGTGGGACTCTACTTGCTCCATCCTACCAGGAGACAGACCACTGCCTCACCAGGCCAGAGAGAATAACCTGTCTTAGAAGCAAGGAAGGTCAATACCCACTCCCACACACAAGGAGGACACCAAAGATAACCACAGGTATTAGCATGAAAGGAAGAGGGTGAACCCAGTGAACCAGGCCCACCAAAAGCCAAAGGAACCATCACCAGGGACAGGGAGGAATACCAGAGAGATCATACCACCACATAATACCTGACCAGCCAACTCATTCATATCACCTTGAGAGACCTGGATTTGAAGCGATGTATTGACAGGAACCAGCGAGGCACTACCACAGTTTTACCCTCCCACCTTCCATCATCAAGTGGCTCCTACCCCAGACCAGCCTAAACAGCATGCAGAATGGTGAGGTGCACTGGAACTTGAACCCAGCATGCTGCCATAAATGGCCAAGAGAACCAATTCTCCTGTACCACACCAGGGGACTGCCACCCCCAGCTCATACACACAGTCAGAGAAGGACTAAGGGCAGGCAAGAAGACTTCAGGTACAGGTTCTAAGGGGCAACAAGAATGGGGGGTGGGCTGCTTAAATAGGAGAGGGTTGGAATCAGCAGGGTGAAGGAAGAAGGAGGGGAAAAGAAGGGAAAACATATACAAAAGAACAAAACAATAAATAAAACAACAAAGAAGAGAGAGGAGGAGTGAGTCACCAAACAATGAGGCTGAGCCATCAAACAAGGAAGACAGCTCAGAAAATCATGGAGCATTTCTTGGCATAGCTGATGCCAAGAAAGATGGAGGAGATGGAGAGAGCTGGTTGGTGCAAAGAGTAAGACAGTCACTCACAGCCACAAAAGAAAAGAGAGACACACACAGAGACAACAAACAAACAAATAAATAAAGATAAAACAGTAAAAACAGGAAAAACAGGATAAACTACTAATTGAAAAAATAAGGAAAAATCATCAATGAAGAAAGGAGAAAAAACCCTATGATCTCATACCCTTTCATAAGGCCTTTCATCATGGTAGTTTGTGCAGCAGCTCTGTGTTAGCTCTGTGTACACCTGGACTCTGTACTTCTACCCACTGAAGCACATCATCCTAATCCATTTCCAAAAGTGAGGAGGGCAAGGCTTAGTCATTGTGCAGAACTTTTCTGCGTCATTCACTCAGTGACTGTCAGCATATCTCGAACTTAACACCTTTCCCATTGAAGGGAGCACTCTATACCACTGAGCTAGAGGGCCTCTTGCCAGTAGCGCAGAGCAGCCTGAGCCATTTGGCCTGCAACTTAGTGCGTAATAATAACATGAACAATATGCATGGCTGCAGCTAAGATACAGTCCAAATCTCAGTGGTTCGGCTTGCAGGGACAATACTAAGCCATGAAAACAATAAGAAATGGGGTCCAGCCATGTTACGTCACTTTCGTGAAACGTTGTTTGGTTGAGTCAAATTGATAATCCTCACAAGTTATCAGTTAAAAAAGCGGGGTATACTCTTTTTATTTGAGGTTGCAGGCTCAACAGCCTGTCGTCCTCACAGACTGTCAAGTACTGGATTCAGCATCACATCATGACTTCATCAGAGTTCATGAATGCTTTGCTGAAGATGCATGCCAGCTTCATCAAGAAGAACAAAACAGCTCAGTCAACTTTGATGATCCGGCTCCCAGAGACCTCACACTTGTTTGAGCTCTGCTGTAACATTCACCTCTATCAAAACTCTGTGGCTGCCATTTGCCGAACATTCAACAATGCCCGCCCATCCAGCTTGGTTCATGACTTTGAAAACGGATGGTTGGGGCTGCAGCTACGCACAGTCACTCAAAGCTCCTTGCGTTACCAAGACCTGAATTCTTATGTGCGCAAGATTGAGCAACTTCAGCAACTGTTCATCCAAGGGCATGGCCAGAACTGACTTGATGAGTTTGTGTGCAAACTGCAGGACAAGCTGCGCACAGACCTCGCGTGCAGCTCAGCTCATGGTCGTTTTGGACCATATGTGGCAGCACTTTGAGACAATGACGCCCACTTTGACGACCTACAGAACATCATGGATGAGCTTACTGCTGCCTTGACTGCCCTTGAGGCAGATGAAGAGGAAGATTGCAGGAACCACTGCAACAACTGCAACTGGTGTCAAGGAGGCAACAACCACTGTGACAACAATGACGACCGCGATGATAGACGCAACTGAAGTGACCACAACCAAGGAGCTGCAATGTTCTTGTTGAGATTCAACCCATGGGGTACACTACGCCCGTTACTGATGATCCCTTTGAGTACTCCATCCAATCACATTGGATGGGGTGTTTGAAGGGCTCAGTAGATTCAATACTTGAATGGGGCGCTTGGAAGGGCTAATCTGTTCTCAATAAAAAGAGATAGGCAAAGGCGGCTGTTGTTCTAGCTTTGTTCATCCTACCGGTAGGAACAATGCAATTAGAACATGCGCAAAAAAGTTCAAACTGCGCGCTCTGCACATGTAACACAGCACAGCAAGCATGCAGAAGCAGTGTACCACTGCCCCATGCTCCGGAATTCCGCTCTCTGCATCGGAATTCCGCTCCCTGATCCGGAATTCCAGCTTTCCTGCTGTGCTGTGCAATCTGAGCAATGCAACAGGCATTTAGGAATCAGGGATTGCACCAATCACTGCATTTCTAAAAGTGAGATAAAAACTGAGCTCACCAGAGATTGCACCAATCATTGGATTTCTAAAAACAAGGAAAAAAGCGGTTTGTTTCCCAAACAAGCTTCCTGATTTGGAAACAACCAAACCAATTTACAAGCAACTGTTTCTCAAACAAGCTGTAAATTGGTTCCTGGTGGTACTCAGCCCAGACAAAGTACTCAGCCCAAGGTGGTACTCAGCCCTGGCTGGTACTTAGCCCTGGGTGGTGCACAGCCCAGGCTGGTACTCAGCCCTGAATGGGTACTTAGCCCAGGCTGGGGTTTGGTGCTCAGCCGGTTTTATCTCATTTCTGGGGCCTGCTCTGTGCAACCCACTGCTCCCTCTGTTTTCTGATGGCTCCAACGTGCAGGAGTATAAAAGCAGCAACCTCTCACAGAGATCAAACAAGGAATCCAACCCTCTCCTTGCTGCTTCGACAGAATCCAGTGCAAAACAAGCCAATCTCTCTTCCTCCATTTGCTCTCTCTTCCATCTCTGCCCACTCACTCCTCTCTCCTCTCTCCATCCTCTCACTCCTCTCCCTTTTCCATCATCACTGCTCTCTCTCTCTCTC
This sequence comes from Zopfochytrium polystomum, assembly GCA_025765615.1. NCBI lineage: Eukaryota > Fungi > Chytridiomycota > Chytridiomycetes > Chytridiales > Chytridiaceae > Zopfochytrium > Zopfochytrium polystomum. The sequence continues at coordinate 216,808 of JAIVFJ010000040.1, forward strand.
TCTCTCGCTCTTCATCCCCACACACACCAAGTCCCTCCAGTCCTTGGTGGGATTTCATCAGTCCTTGAGCGAGCAGAACAAAACAATAGCCAAGTAAGCAACTACAGGAACGACAACAACAGGGGACGGAACACCCACGACAACCAAAATAACCACAAGGCTTACTGCCATGACTGCCATAAGCCAGGAGTCACCCATAGGCCAGAGCCAAAGGCTACCTCAATCCATTGACATCTTGGAAGAGTTGAAGCCACCACCTAAAAGCTGTTCCCCAGTTGATATTTATTTTTATCTTTATTACCATTCCTCACATTCCTCACAGGTGTGAGTTCTGCGCAGAAATTCCAAGCTTCGCCACCAACGCACACACGCAGAAGTCTGAGCACTGACTACACATGCGCCAAGCCAATAGCAATTCACTGAGTACCAACGATTTGAAACTCAACACCATACCCGCCTCGCAGATGACCATGAATGCTGCATCAAAGGAATTGGACCCAAAGGGCACCCGGAGAGGCAGAAAGACGCAGATGGAAACTTGCTGGAGAGGAAGGTGCGGCTGGTTGGATGAGGATTCAGCCAGATTTATGGACTTGATTACACTGAGACATACTCGCCAACAGCGCGAGCACTGACTTTTCAGCTGATGGTCGGACTGGCTCTGGAGTTTGAATGGAAATTCACCAGAGTGATATTTGTGTGGCTAACTTGAACAGACTCATGTATGAGGAAGTCTATGTGGAACAGCTGGATTGATTTCAAGTATTTGGGCCTGGGGAGAAGCTCTATTGCCTATTACAGAAGGCCCTGTTTGGGACGAAACAGGCTGGGTGGACTGGTACAAGGCTGCTTGCAAGTGGTTGGATGAGAATGGATTCTGACCATCGAAGCATCACCCTTACCTCTTCCTAAGGGGGGGAATAGGGGATCCAGAATTTATGGCAGTCCTACTGTTTGTGGATGATATGCTGATGTTCTACTATGCTTCCGCAAGGGCAAACTTCAAGAAGTTTTGGACTCAGAATGCTACTTTCGAGCTGTGTGATGTGGGCAGGCTGCTGGAGTGCTACACTGGAGCGCTACATTGGTATCAGAATGCAGCAGGACCAAGAAAAGGAGGAGATTTGATTGAGCAACTCATCCAATATTCAAGAGTTCTTGACCAGATTTGGGATGGAGAATGCCAAGGCTATCTCCACCCTGATGGTGCGAGGACAAGTTCTGGAGAAGCATGGTGAAGAGCCACGAACAGAGAAGCCCTGTAAGAGCTGGTGGGCTACTTAAATTTCCCAGCAGATTGGACTCGACCAGACTTGTTTGCTGTGGTTGGATGGCTGGGCCAATTTATGGCCAACACCAAAGACAAGCACTGGGAGGCAGGTCTAGACGTGCTACACTACGTCAAGGGCACTGCTGATGTGCAACTTGTGTTTTGAAGGGGCAGCAAGATGGAACTTGAATCCGGACAAAGCCGTATGTCCGAGGAATTATGTGCTAGAGTTCATGCTGGCTTTATTACGTGTGATTAAGTGGAGGTCGAGTACAGATACGCAGCAACCCCCAAACAGGAAGCGGTAAATCTGAAAGGACCCTTCTGTCACTCTGGAGATCAACATCATTTCAACGCCGCTGCCACAATGCCACTGGCCAGTGGAAACGTCAATGTGCCTCGAGGGGCATAAACTTCATCTGTTTGCCATGCCAGCCATTGTTAAGTCAGAAAGCTGCACAGAGGCGAGGTTTGAACAGGTCGAACATAAAAGAAAAATAAAGAAACAAATGGTTCGCCTATATTTACTCTTCGACGTTTGAAACCTGCAGGCGATTTTGTCAAAAACTCAGAGACACAAAGTAACTAACTCACAACTGCTTCAGCTTGAATTTGGTTGCACTGTCCACTCGTAGTTTCGCTCACGACGGGGTAATCGACTCTAGCCTCGAGCTCCTCCAATTTCTTCGATTTTTCAGACAGCAAATTTTGAACTGTGACTAAAGAAGCCCGAAGACCTTCAATCTCAGACTGGCTCGCGGCGAGGGCTTCTTTCAGTTCCTCTACGCTCACAGTGAGAGACCGCTTTTCCTCGCGAATGCTGTCCAGCTCGACCAGCGTTGAGCTTAATTCACTTTCCAGCGAAACGCTGTGCTCAGCACGCTCAGCACTCTCAGTACGAAGTGACTCAACTTCAGATGTCAAGTCTGCCACTCGTATCTCGAGACCTTGCAGATTCCCACGGAGTTCCTCTGAACATTGAAGAGCTTCGTCCCGGGAGCGGGCCGCAGCCGCTGCTTCATCCTGGGCTTCTTCTGTTCTCCGTCGGAGTTTGTCCATCTCACGAACATTCGACTCCACATCCAGATTGGCCTCCTGGGCTTTCAAAGCTTGGGTAAGTGTTGCGATTTCCGCCTTTGCCGAAGCCAGGTCTGCTGTCATTTTCGTTTGACTTTCTTCATGGATTCGTATCGTTGAAATGAGCGCCTCTTTCTCAAGGTTATGGCCTGACAAGGTGTCGGCTAGCACGGCTTGTGACTTGGCAACCTCCGCATGCAAGCCAATAACCTTCACAAAAAGAATCGTTAGCATTGAATATAAAACACACTAAGCTGGCGCACCTGACTCTCAATGTGACCGCGCAAAGATTCAATCGTTTGGTCCTTGTCTTCAACAATAGCTTTCAGTTGGACTTCTAAACTCTGCTTGTCGATGATGGCGGCCGCGGTAAGCTCAGCAATTTTGGCGTTTAACTCAGCGATCAAGGAGTCCTTTTGAGACGAACCATGAACAGACTGACGATTCTAGAGGAGAGGAGGGAGCTCAACAAATCAATCTCTACTAAAGTTGTGAATTTCACCAAAACAGCGCTTGTATCGTCGATCCGCTTCGGCGAGAGATTTACAGAGGTCGGCGGCGCAGATTTTGAGGAAGGAAGCCTCGACGTAGATGAAGAGCTGAAAGATGAACGAGCGGGCTTCCCAGTTCCAGTGGTCGCCGTCAATCCGCCGCGGGAGCTCAGGGGACTGCTTGAGACAGAAGTAGTCCTTTTGGACGGTGGAGGTGCAGACCCGATAGCAGATGAGGAAGAACTCTTCCTTACTGGTGAACCTGTGCCTCCCGAGTTGACCAGGGAGCCTCCAGAGACCTTTCGTGTTGGTACAACATGGGAAGGCCCTGGATTTGACCGCACCGTTGGCAGGTCAGAGGTCTTGTCATTCACAGCGGTCGTTTTGGGTAGCGTCTGTTTGTTTGCCGAAGATGACAAAGAGGATGAAGATGCTTTTGCGCCAGGGGACGGCGGAACTCTAGCTGCTGGTGCTGCCGGTGTGGATGCTGTTGGAACCGATGTCTTGCGGGCGATGGATGACCTTGCAGCCGACGACGACGGTTGCGAGCTTCGTGCCGTTGTTGGCGGTTGTGGAGCGGAGAGGGCGCCACGGGGCATGCCGCTGCTCATTTTTTGAGGACGAATCGATCGGAAAACAACGCCACCGGTTCAATCAGTGCCGCTTGATCAGGACTTGGAAGTTCCCAACTTTTTGCGTTCCCAACGCAATGCATAGCAAAAGTGGAGAAGAAGAGCTTGTTGGAGAAAAAAAAGAAAACATTGAAAAAACGTGCAAGAAATTTGACAAGGCGTGCTCTCAAAACTGTGAGCCGCCTCACCCTCACCTGCCCGCCTTCGATCACAGCCTTATCGCCATTGATCCTGTCAGCATCATCATCCAGCGTCATGATCGTCGTCATTTCTGCTGTACTAATTGCTGTCAGCCACATCGTCTCTGTCAGAACTCACCACCGCCACCGCAAACACAGTGCTGCAGAAATTGTGCCTGGGGCCCTGGTACAACACAAACATAGGATCCTCTCTGGTTGCTAATTTGCCATCTTCAGGTCTACGCAGGAAGGAACAGCTCTGAGAGAGATTGGCTTGTTTTGCACTGGATTCTGTCGAAGCAGCAAGGAGAGGGTTGGATTCCTTGTTTGATCTCTGTGAGAGGTTGCTGCTTTTATACTCCTGCACGTTGGAGCCATCAGAAAACAGAGGGAGCAGTGGGTTGCACAGAGCAGGCCCCAGAAATGAGATAAAACCGGCTGAGCACCAAACCCCAGCCTGGGCTAAGTACCCATTCAGGGCTGAGTACCAGCCTGGGCTGTGCACCACCCAGGGCTAAGTACCAGCCAGGGCTGAGTACCACCTTGGGCTGAGTACTTTGTCTGGGCTGAGTACCACCAGGAACCAATTTACAGCTTGTTTGAGAAACAGTTGCTTGTAAATTGGTTTGGTTGTTTCCAAATCAGGAAGCTTGTTTGGGAAACAAACCGCTTTTTTCCTTGTTTTTAGAAATCCAATGATTGGTGCAATCTCTGGTGAGCTCAGTTTTTATCTCACTTTTAGAAATGCAGTGATTGGTGCAATCCCTGATTCCTAAATGCCTGTTGCATTGCTCAGATTGCACAGCACAGCAGGAAAGCTGGAATTCCGGATCAGGGAGCGGAATTCCGATGCAGAGAGCGGAATTCCGGAGCATGGGGCAGTGGTACACTGCTTCTGCATGCTTGCTGTGCTGTGTTACATGTGCAGAGCGCGCAGTTTGAACTTTTTTGCGCATGTTCTAATTGCATTGTTCCTACCGGTAGGATGAACAAAGCTAGAACAACAGCCGCCTTTGCCTATCTCTTTTTATTGAGAACAGATTAGCCCTTCCAAGCGCCCCATTCAAGTATTGAATCTACTGAGCCCTTCAAACACCCCATCCAATGTGATTGGATGGAGTACTCAAAGGGATCATCAGTAACGGGCGTAGTGTACCCCATGGGTTGAATCTCAACAAGAACATTGCAGCTCCTTGGTTGTGGTCACTTCAGTTGCGTCTATCATCGCGGTCGTCATTGTTGTCACAGTGGTTGTTGCCTCCTTGACACCAGTTGCAGTTGTTGCAGTGGTTCCTGCAATCTTCCTCTTCATCTGCCTCAAGGGCAGTCAAGGCAGCAGTAAGCTCATCCATGATGTTCTGTAGGTCGTCAAAGTGGGCGTCATTGTCTCAAAGTGCTGCCACATATGGTCCAAAACGACCATGAGCTGAGCTGCACGCGAGGTCTGTGCGCAGCTTGTCCTGCAGTTTGCACACAAACTCATCAAGTCAGTTCTGGCCATGCCCTTGGATGAACAGTTGCTGAAGTTGCTCAATCTTGCGCACATAAGAATTCAGGTCTTGGTAACGCAAGGAGCTTTGAGTGACTGTGCGTAGCTGCAGCCCCAACCATCCGTTTTCAAAGTCATGAACCAAGCTGGATGGGCGGGCATTGTTGAATGTTCGGCAAATGGCAGCCACAGAGTTTTGATAGAGGTGAATGTTACAGCAGAGCTCAAACAAGTGTGAGGTCTCTGGGAGCCGGATCATCAAAGTTGACTGAGCTGTTTTGTTCTTCTTGATGAAGCTGGCATGCATCTTCAGCAAAGCATTCATGAACTCTGATGAAGTCATGATGTGATGCTGAATCCAGTACTTGACAGTCTGTGAGGACGACAGGCTGTTGAGCCTGCAACCTCAAATAAAAAGAGTATACCCCGCTTTTTTAACTGATAACTTGTGAGGATTATCAATTTGACTCAACCAAACAACGTTTCACGAAAGTGACGTAACATGGCTGGACCCCATTTCTTATTGTTTTCATGGCTTAGTATTGTCCCTGCAAGCCGAACCACTGAGATTTGGACTGTATCTTAGCTGCAGCCATGCATATTGTTCATGTTATTATTACGCACTAAGTTGCAGGCCAAATGGCTCAGGCTGCTCTGCGCTACTGGCAAGAGGCCCTCTAGCTCAGTGGTATAGAGTGCTCCCTTCAATGGGAAAGGTGTTAAGTTCGAGATATGCTGACAGTCACTGAGTGAATGACGCAGAAATGCCAAGTTCTGCACAATGACTAAGCCTTGCCCTCCTCACTTTTGGAAATGGATTAGGATGATGTGCTTCAGTGGGTAGAAGTACAGAGTCCAGGTGTACACAGAGCTAACACAGAGCTGCTGCACAAACTACCATGATGAAAGGCCTTATGAAAGGGTATGAGATCATAGGGTTTTTTCTCCTTTCTTCATTGATGATTTTTCCTTATTTTTTCAATTAGTAGTTTATCCTGTTTTTCCTGTTTTTACTGTTTTATCTTTATTTATTTGTTTGTTTGTTGTCTCTGTGTGTGTCTCTCTTTTCTTTTGTGGCTGTGAGTGACTGTCTTACTCTTTGCACCAACCAGCTCTCTCCATCTCCTCCATCTTTCTTGGCATCAGCTATGCCAAGAAATGCTCCATGATTTTCTGAGCTGTCTTCCTTGTTTGATGGCTCAGCCTCATTGTTTGGTGACTCACTCCTCCTCTCTCTTCTTTGTTGTTTTATTTATTGTTTTGTTCTTTTGTATATGTTTTCCCTTCTTTTCCCCTCCTTCTTCCTTCACCCTGCTGATTCCAACCCTCTCCTATTTAAGCAGCCCACCCCCCATTCTTGTTGCCCCTTAGAACCTGTACCTGAAGTCTTCTTGCCTGCCCTTAGTCCTTCTCTGACTGTGTGTATGAGCTGGGGGTGGCAGTCCCCTGGTGTGGTACAGGAGAATTGGTTCTCTTGGCCATTTATGGCAGCATGCTGGGTTCAAGTTCCAGTGCACCTCACCATTCTGCATGCTGTTTAGGCTGGTCTGGGGTAGGAGCCACTTGATGATGGAAGGTGGGAGGGTAAAACTGTGGTAGTGCCTCGCTGGTTCCTGTCAATACATCGCTTCAAATCCAGGTCTCTCAAGGTGATATGAATGAGTTGGCTGGTCAGGTATTATGTGGTGGTATGATCTCTCTGGTATTCCTCCCTGTCCCTGGTGATGGTTCCTTTGGCTTTTGGTGGGCCTGGTTCACTGGGTTCACCCTCTTCCTTTCATGCTAATACCTGTGGTTATCTTTGGTGTCCTCCTTGTGTGTGGGAGTGGGTATTGACCTTCCTTGCTTCTAAGACAGGTTATTCTCTCTGGCCTGGTGAGGCAGTGGTCTGTCTCCTGGTAGGATGGAGCAAGTAGAGTCCCACTGTCTCCCACCATGGTTGGACTCTCTTCCTTGGATTGAGTTGGAACCCTCTCCTTGGAGTGAGACAAGTTGTGTCTGGTTCTGTTAAGTGGAAAACAAGGATACGCTTGAGAGTGCTATCATTCTTGCTGAGCGTTTTGGAAGTAGGCCTGTTAGCCGCTCTTCTTCCCCGCATGCTGAACTCTGAGTTGTTTTCATGCGTTTTTCTGTTTTGTTGGCCTAGAAGCTGCACAAATAGAAATAAAACTTGTTTTTCTTGTTTCAACTAATCCTGGACCTATGCCCGTTTTTGTTAACAAAGTTGAAAAACTTTGGTTGTGCTGCCAACCAGTGGCATCAAAAAAGTATAAAGGGAGGGCCCTCCTGGGTCCCCCCTCCCCTTTTCCCCACTTGCGCATTCAACAAGAGTGTATAGAAGTTCAAACTCCTAAGAAGCTACGCCATGGCTGACTGCGTACCTGACACCAAACACGATGCTGATGGGCCTGCCTCTGCGGAAGCAGGTTCTGACACACGCCGTCGCTATTGCCGACGAGGCCTTTCCTGACCGTCCAGTAGGCAATGAGGTGGTGCACCAGTATGTAACATCACTAACTCTGGTATAAGGGTATTGTCGTTGACGCTGATGGTGACGATGACGAGAGTGGCCTTCCACAGAGAGGGTTCTTCCAACTCGAGGCTCGAGTCTTCGTGTTCACCCGCCACTCTGCTCTCACAGATGACATTAGTACAGACGGCCAATTTGCTCTCCTCAGCACTACTGGTGGTTATTGCCAAGCCATCCTACCTGAGTCTGAACTCAAGCAGTACATTGTCGGACAGCTGTCCATTGACCTCGATGAACTGATGCCTGCCAGCCTCGTTGCCCATTCCCCTGAATGGATTGATTGGCTTTTTGCCCACCTGCCCTGCGACTGGCCTGGCGCTCCTGTCCTTACATCCCCCGGCGAGACAGATACGTTGGATATAACCACTGCCCTCAAAGACCTGGACAGCACATACACGATGTCTACCTTCATGCACCTCGGTATCCACATCAACTTTGAAACTGCGGTTGATGAGCTTTTCGAACCTGTTCACTTCTACCTTGAAGCCATCGACGCTGATGTTGTCTTCCTCCCCTGGGAAGGCAAGTTGGTACGACCTGGTGTGGGTATCGTCACCCAAGGTTTGCCCTCAGAGCTCTGCCTGTATCGCTACTTCCGCTCGGTGTACCCCGATCTACCTGCTCTACCCAGGGTAACCGACAACTGGGCTACCCAGGTTGCTCGTATCCCCAGCTTTCGCACTGCAGCTGAACGGCCCTTCCCGATCCCCTCGCGCGTGGAACGATTCACAGTGCCTACTGAGAGTCGTCGCCCACGAGTTTTGCCTGATCCTTCAGCTTTCGTCCACCCACGACCACGCGTACGCCTTTCGTCCATGTCCTCAGAGGTCCCGACCTCTGACGCCACTTCCCGCCCTCGGTCATCCCCTTCTGCCCGTTTTGACACTGAGGCAGCCCAAACTGCAGCTGCCCGCGCTGCCCTTGCCCGTGCTACTGCTGCCCATGCTGAAATTGCTGAAGCTACTGCCCGCGAAGCTGCTTCCCATCGATCTGCTGAATGTGCTGCCCTCGTTCACGAGGAGCTGCAGCTGCCCATGCAACCAGCCTCTGTGGTGCTGCTGACACCGCTCGCCGCTCCCAACTTGCTGCCCAAGAAGCTGAGGCTGCTTGGGCTGAAGAATACCACCGACATGCTGCCCCAAGGCCCCATCCACTGCTGCTCGAGTTCCAGCTGCCCACGCTGCCAGCCCCACTCGTCCCCCCATCGAGACTTTGTATCGTCGATCACTTGCACCACCACATGGCGCACATGTCCCCTATGTGTCCCCACCTGGAGTTGTGTCTCCACGGACACCACAGACACCTGTGTCAGTGGCACCTCGCCGCACGCCACCCATGCCATCAGGAGTTGGTGTGCCACCGATTCCTGACCCCATGGTGCATGACGAGACCCTCGAACCTGTCAGTCCCTTTGCTGGTTTTGGCAATGGTGGTCCAAACAGGAATATCGACTACCGTGTTGCCAAAGACATGCGTAAACACCATGCCATCCCACCACTCTTACAGTTGGATCGCGATACAGATATCCCATCACTGCTGAACTTCCGTTCCCACGTCTTCAGTTGCTTGACGCGTCTGGTTCTCCAACCTGTCGACGCTTCCACGTACGAACCCCTTTTCTGGGACACCAGCAGTTTCTTTGAGCACATGCTCAATGCAAGCACTTTTCCAACAGCAAAAGGCTCCCAGTTCTTCATGCAAATCAGAGGGAGCCTCTCCTCCTTTACCTGGACAACCTTCAAGGCCATGTACGATCAGCACTTTGGCCTTGACTCTGAAACGACAATTGACTCTGCGTTCCGTGACTACACCTGGTCCCCATCGGCCACTTCCCCTGCCACTGCCTTGACCGACCTCAAGCTCCTCAACTCACACCAGTCAGAGCCTCATGGCCAGTGTGGCATCAAGAAGCAGTTGGTTGAATCTTGCACCAACCAAGCCCTTCAAGAGGTCATCCAACACAATCTCATCCCAACTGCAGCTGGCCAGTTTAATTACTTGGATCACTGCGTCACAGCCAACAACCTTGCCTGGCGCCTCAACATGCTCTCTCTCACCAACCTTCCTGGTCAGTCTGAGTTCAATGCTCTGCGTGCTGAAGTCGACTCGCTCTGTGGCCGCTCCTCTGCTGTCCGCACTGAACGACCTGCCACTCCCTTGTCCCGTCCCCGCCGCACTTACACTGTGGAGGAGGAAACCATGTATGGCAGCACACCGCCCCCAGTGATGCGTGAGACTTCTCTCCCCTGGCAGCGCTCACAGTCCCGTGAGCGCTCCGGCTCCTGCCACCTCTGCAACAAGCCTGGTCACTTTGTTTCAAACTGCCCTGAGCTTGCTGCAGCTAAGCAGGCAGTCAAAGACAAGTATGTCAATGCCTCTGCTCCATCGCCTGCTAATGCTAGTGATCCTTCTTTTATAGAATTCCCGCCTCCAACGGAAAACAAACAGGAACCCCTCCGGTTTGATTCACGGGCCTGGTCTTTCTGCACCAATTCTGTTGGATATCCCCAAACCTAGTGGCTTGGAGGAAGAACCACTCACTTGCGCAGTTGAGTTGATTTTGACAGAACCTTATGTTGCTGAGGTTCTCAACCAGTTGAAGGAAGCGCAAGAAACTGTTATTTCCCACCCTGAGAAATTACAAGGAGGCCCTTCGACAGGCCTCCCTCGATAGAGACAAGGATCCCTACTTTTTCTGACTTGGAGAGAAACATGGATGGCTGTCCCCCTTGACAACCCTGGTGACATTGGTGACAAAAGCTGTTCTCTTATTTTCCAGTGGGTCGGACCTGTTCAAGTCGTCGCCATCACAGGCGAGGATGCAAAGACACAATATAGTGTTGTAGAAACATTCCCCGCTGGACAGATTGTGGTACGAACTGTCCATATCTCCCGACTGAGGACCTACACGGAGCGGGCTCCTGTAGACTCTGTGGAAGATGCTGTTACCAATAGTCTTGATGACTTTGAGAAAGAGCTTGAAGAGTGGAAGACTGCCACTCGGCTCATGAAGAAACCTGCCTCCAAGACCACAACAGCCCCTGGAGTGCATGTTGACTTCCTTAAGAAGTACACTTCGGAGGAAACCAAAGACCAAACTGCTGATGTAGAGTATCCTATTGAAAGGATCATAGGTCATACCTTTGACGGAGAAAAGTATTACTATCTGACCAAGTGGTTAGGATTCTCTACCAAACACGATTGGTACCAACTCGAAGAAGATCTTCACCGCCTTGCAGTGCGCGACTACTGGGAATTGGTGAAGACTGATGATCCTGAAGAATATCAGAAACAATTGAAATGGTCATGGCTTCCAAAGAGCTGCAAGTTCCTTGCGCCTACTGCAAGGGTGGCCACGCAGATGATAATGGAGAGAGATCAGCGCTTGCTTCGTCCTCTCACCCCACCAGATTCCAACCCCACCACACAAGCTAGTGCACTGTCTGTACGACCTGCCCCAAGTCAGCCTGTTGCTGGCCTGCCTACACCACAAACTCAACCTGTGCCCCTGAGGAGGAGCACACGGTCGAAACCTTCTAAGTAAGAAGTACTCCCTTTGTCACACCTGTGGGTGTGAGATTAAAAAAGAGGTACTGTGAGACTACACTGAGGTCTCAGTGATAAAGTCTAGGGATTTTATTTGCAAAAACAAGCGTACCTGTCATAAAACCGCAAGGATCAGGACCCCTATTATTGCTCCTGGTTCTTTAGTTTCCAAGGCGTTATCAAAGTGTATTTGCAGCTAACCCGTCTTTATTATTGGGCCTGCTTTTACTACTTTTGTCTTAACAGTTTCCGTTGCACCAGGGTTTTCTCAACATATTTTCTTTTTCGGTGACTAACGGAGACTGCCCGACTGCCTAGGGATGGGGTGCCTGACAGGCTGTACCCCAAGCCCGCCTAATTTATTATTTATTTTTGGCACTTGTACATACACGCATAGGGTTGGGGGGGACTTGGAGCATTTGTGGTGGATGCTCCAAGTCAGGGGGGTTGACTTGTCAATTTTCTCTCTCTCTGTTTTTGGGCCATTTTCTCTCTTTCCTTTTTTTTCTTCAATCTGATTTCTGTCCATTGGCACCAATACAGAGTCCCTTCAAATCCATCTGGCTCACGAAGGTGAGGGTAGTGAGAGATGGTACACACCCAGGTGTGTACATGGTCCCTTCGTGGGGCTCCTCTTAAGGGGCTGTGGGTGGGGAATGCAGCTGGCCCCACCAGCAACTGTGTGACATTGCTGGCTCTGTGTTGGAGTGAGGATCCCTGGCGCTTGCCCGCCGTGACGACAGTGGTGGTGGTGGTGATGACGACGGCGTCGTCGCCCCCAACCTTCCCATCCCCGCGGAGGTGTTGGTGGCCCGACACCTGAGAGTTCGATCTACAAGCGCCTGCCTCGGTCCTATTGCTGTGAGGGTGAGATGTGTGAGTACGAGTGCGATGTGATAAAGCCTGTTGGTCGAGTGATCGTGCCGACGCAGCCCGGCGGGGTGCCTGTACAATTGCAGGTGTTTCCGCGTGCGAGTTCCCTGCTGGCGACCTTCCGACCCCTACATAGTCGACTCCCTTCTCTCTCTCCCCCCTGTCGCTGGCAACGACGAGGGCTCCTGCAGCACCGTCCGCAACGAGGGGCACTAGGTCACGCCCTGTCCGTCCCATCGCTATTAACCGCTCCTGTTGTATTTGAGATTAGGTTCCTGAGATAAAAACCCCCGTTTCCCTCTTCTCTCTCTTTATTCTGCGGTTGTGTTGCGCCCTCGGGAGTGCCCTTCCGTTTCCCCTTGCATTGGCCCGCAGCCACGCGAGTAATCAGTGCTCCAGCACCGATCCTTCAGAGGATTGTCCCTCTGAATGTTCATTCTTTGTGTTTGAGACCCCTGTTAGACAGACCAGTAGGGATACTTCGTGGACTAGGCAAGTAGTAGGGTTGAAACACCCCCTAGACAACAGCCCAATAAAGTTAGTTTTAGCCTATTATTTGCTTTCCCTCACTCTAGGGCCCAGATCCCAGGGTCAAAGGAGTGAGTATAGTCTCACACTTAGGGCAACGAAGGGGGCGTCTAAGGCAGCACCAACCAATCTGTGCCAGCTCCTTCCCAAGACAGAAGCCAAGGGGAAAGGCAAGAGAGTGGAGAGGAAAGTGGCCAGGTCCCAACCTGTTGGAGCCACCACCTTGGAGCACCAGCTCCCTCTCTGCCAAAGACAAGCCCTAAGTTGGAGGGGGTTGGACCCTAAGGGCAAACACAAGGAACAGTTTGTGTGCAGAGATGCCTGTTGGACCAAACCAGAACTGTTTTCCACTTAACAGAACCAGACACATCTTGTCTCACACCCAAGAGAGGTTCCAACTCAATCCAAGGAGGGGGCACACAGGGTGGGAGACAGTGGGACTCTTCTTGCTTCATCCTACTAGGACACAGACATCTGCCTCACCAGGCCAGAGGAATCCCTTATCTTAGAAGCAAGGAAGGTTAAAACCCACTCCCACACACAAGTCTGTCACCATGACATCACAGCATTAATCTGAGAGAAAGAGGGTCTGAGCCCAGTGAAGACCAGGCCCACCAGAGGCCACAGAAGCCAACAACCAGGGAGATGGGGGCATACCTGAGAGACCATTCCTGCAGCAGTACCTGACCAGACAGCTCATTCATATCACCTTGAGAGACCTGGATTTGACTAGATGTATTGACAGGATGTGAGATTCCTAATCTCACTGACCATGGTCTTAGCAGGGGTCTCCCTAAAAGCTCTTCCCCAGTTGTGACTATGTCATTATATTGGCCCCTTATATTTATTTTTTATTACCATTCATCACATCCCTCACAGGCTCTAGTGTTTATCACTATAAAAGAGCATCCTGTGTTCCTTGTGCTGAATGGGCCTAAGCACAAGGGGCACACCCCTTATTCATCCTATTCATTCTTATTTTTACTCATTTTCCTTTTTCTCTCATTTTCCCACCTTTCAATCCACTGTCCCTGCACTGATGTGGCCTCAAAGCATCAAATTATGTTCACCCGAAATTTGGAGGCAGGAGAGACACTGGGTGGAGGGAGGGTGTGGCTGAAAGAGTGATTCACCCTTCCAAATTGTTCTTTCTTTCATTTACTCCTTTTGTTATGTCTTTTCCCTTTTTCTCTTTTCTTTCTTTCTTCCTTCTTTCCTTCTTTCTCTCTTCCCCTTTCCTATAAATACTCCCTCTCTCTCCTCCTTTGTTCTATATATATCTACTCTCTCTCAATAAATCCTACCTAGGTAACAACCAATCCTTTTCTTTCCTCTTTGGTGTTTCTCCCCAGGCCAGTGCTACCAGACCAAGCTGGGGATGGAGTCCTCTTAGGCCAGTGCTACCTGACCAAGCTAGTAGAGGTATGATTTCCCCAGGCCAGTGTGTTGTATGCCAAGCTGGGGTGAGGTTTCCTTCCCTTTCCTTTCTCTTCCTTCCCCTACCTGGTTGGTTCTCACATTGAGCTCTGTCTCTGTGATACTGGCAGATGCCATACTGCCTTAGGGCATCCCTTTGTTGAACTGCTGCCTGTTGGTCACCATGTTGGATAGTCAGGGCTTGAATCTGGGGCCTGTGGGGTACTCTTCATTGAGCAACTCCACTTGGTCTAGCTGTCCTTGAATAAAGACAGAATTGAACCACATCATCCATCTTTGTTGAGTTTGAGCTGAATCCAGGGTACTGGCTCTGCTAATAACCAGGAGCTTCCCATCTTAAAGATTTGTCTTATCCCTTTTGCCACTAGACTATTGATGAGCCCCTGAAGATGAAGAGGAGATCTCATAAGGAACCTAGAGGCACCACCACAGATTTACCCTCTATCCTTCCATCACCAAGTGGCTCCTACCCAGTCCAACCCAAACAGTATGCAGAATGGTGAGGTGCACTGGGGATTGAACCCAACACACTGCCATGACGGCCAAGAGGAACCAACCCTCCTGTCACACACCAGGGGACTGCAACCCCCAGCTCATACACACAGTCAGAGAAGGACAAGGGCAGGCAAGGGACTTCAGGTACAGTTCTCACAGTCAACAAGAAGGGGGGGCAGCAGTTTGAATAGGAGAGGTTGGAATCACAGGGAGGAGAGGAAAAAGGAAGGAAAACACATACAAAACAACAAAACAATAAATAAAACAGTAAGGAGCAGAATGGGAGGGTGATTCACCAAATGGGGCTGAGCCATCAACAAAGAGAGACAGCTCAGAGAATCATGGGGCCATTTATTGGCAGACAGCCACCAGAGCAGAATGGAGGGGGGGGTGGAGGAACTGGCAAGAAATGATTGGTGCAGACAAGAGGACAGTCACCACAGCCACAGAAAGAAAGGAAGACACACAAAGAGAGACAGTAAACAAACAATTAAATAAAAGATAAAACAAGAAAAAGAGCCAAAACAAAGGAAAATATTAATTGAAAAAATAAGTAAAAATCATCAACAGAAAGAGAAAGAAAAGCCCTGTCTTCTCATACCACTCAAATGAGGCATTACATCATGGTAGCTGGGCATCTGGACTTTGCACTTCTCCCACAGAAGTGGTTCAGTCCTTAGTCATTCCAAAAGTGAAGGGTTTTTAGCTGGACATGGTGGACTTTGCAGCCCAACAGTCAGCATGTCTCAATCTTGACACCTTCCCAATTGAAGGGAGCGCTCTAGCCACTGAGCAAGGAAGCCCTATGCCAGCAGTTGAGCAAACACTGAGTAATAATAGCACAAATAATAATAGTGGCAGGTGACGTAGGCGCAACAACAAAGTGTCAGTCAGTGGCTTATGTGGACATCCAATAATAATAAAATAATAATATATGCAACGGAGTCCAAGCCGAATGCGTGTATAACGCACTTCAAGACAGGTGGATAATCCTCACAATTATCAGTGAAAAAGTGGGTATACACTCTTTTATTTGAGGTCACAGGCTTGACAGCCTGTTGTCCTCACATAGGTCTGTCTGCGTTAGGTCCTGGATTCCTTTTTCGCCAATGACTTTGATCTGAAGGTTACTATTGAATTCCGTCAGCCTCTTGCCAGTGAACATGCTGACAAAAGAGTTTAGGCTGGACAGCATTGCATTGCATGTAGTGATCTTGCTGCAGGAGAAACCAGTAGCTTGAAAATTTGGAGGAGTTGGTTGACGGTGCAGCGGTGACGAATAGTGACTCTGAGAGTTGTTTTATGCTGTACTTGATGGAAAAATGGTCCAGCATAGAAGATGTGTGTTGCACACAATGCTTGTTGCAAGCTGAACAAAAAATTTTGAAATCAGAATAGCAGGTTGGCACTGTTGAAGAGCGACTGTGTGCCAAATTTCAGGCTGAGAATCAAAGTTTTGGTGGTGTTGTCCCTTAGGGAGTGTTGGAGAACAAAATGAAGGGAACTTAGAGCAATTTGATGTGCAGCTGGGGTGATTGTCACACAAGAAAGGACAAAATGGTGGTTGGGGGTAGTGGTAGACTTTTGGACCCTCCTTAGCAAAATTGCTTGTCGCTCCTGCTGTAGGGTTGTGGCTGGTCACGTTAGGTTTCAATGGAAAGAGCAGAAGCACGCAAATACAGCTGTGTAAGGGCACCCCTTGATTGCTCCCAAGCGTTGAGAAGATGTCTTGCAAAGTTGAGAAAGCGTTTTTTCAACTTTGGAGACCAATCAAATTCCGTAGAGACAACATAGAGAGCTGCGTGATAGCTTATTGAAAAGAGAAGAATCAGAGCTTTTGAATGCACTATTGCAAGCCTGGGTTGAATGACAGAGTTGGCTGGGAAAGGGTGTTGAATTTTTGGTCTCCCAAACAAAATGGTCTTTAAAGATGAGCTACGCTGATTCTGTTTGTTGGAGGTGGTAGAGATTGTTTTTCTGAGATAGAATCTATGGTTGATGCAGCCAGATAGCTGGCACGCTGTTGTGTAAACAGTCTACTCTGAGTGAGTGAGTGAAAGGAGTGAATGAAGTGGAGATGTGTGTTTGTGGCTGGTCCTTCTCCCCAACTTGGACAGAAAGAGAAAAAAACTCTGTTGTGACTTGGAGTTATTATTTGTTTCTGCACTTGTTCATACATGCATAGGGTTGGGGGACTTAGAGCATTTTTGGTGGATGTTCCAAGACGGGGAGGGGTTGACTTGTCAATTTCTCTCTCTCTGTTTTTTGGGCCATTTCTTTTCCTTTTTCCTTCAATCTGATTTCTGTCCTTTGGCACCAATACAGAGTCCGTTATGAATCACCCTCTGGAAACCTCTGGAACCTTCTAGAACATTCCTTCATGGAACCTTGTGGAACCTTCGGGGACCTTCTTTGCTTTCCTGACTTGTCTTGTTGTCATTGGTATCATTGGTATCATTGTATTACTAATTGCTCTTTCTGGAACTTTCTTTGAGTCTTGACAAGGAAGACTCTCAAAAGGTATAAAAGGGGGATGGGGGACCTGTCCCATCCCTCAAGTGAATTATTGTTTCCAATACAATCATCACTCCTCTCAGTTCCTTGTCTGCCTTGCCCTGTCCTGCCATGTTCCTGACAGAGTCCCTTCAAATCCATTTCGAGTGTCAAATTTGAGTCCTCCCACCGCCACAATCACGAGATCATCGCCATCTGCCGCCACCGCCACCACCCAGATCAGCACCAAACCTGGCATAGAGAAGCAGCATCACATGAAGCATGATGCTGCCACATGCAAGACGGTTGTCAAATTGGACACAAAGGGATGGAGCCTTGGCAACATCAGCGACTTTGTTCCAATCAAGCAATCTAGTGGCCAAAGTATAATATGCCGCTTTGACAAGACTGGAAGCCTGGTGGATCTCCCACGCAGTGGGCAGCCAAAATAGCTCTCAGTCTACGATCTACGATATCTGGCTCAGGCTGCAAGAGGTTCTGCAGAGAATTGTCTCCATTTGTTACAAGACATCTCAAACTTTGTGAATTCAGCTCGATTGTCTCTCGTTACAACAAGAACTATTTGGAAACACTTGCACCTGCTTGGAATTCACAGCTTTATTTCAAAGAAGAGGCTTTTTTGTCTCTGAAGCACTGAGCTAGGCGCCTGGCATTCACTCGCAAGCATAAGGACTGGACAGTCAAAGATTGGGCCAAAGTTATTTGGACTGATGAGGCAACTTTCCAGACTGGGACGAAGGGCAAAGTCTGATTGTGGAGGAGAGCTGGGGAAAGCATGATGAATGAGTGCTTGCAAGGCTTGTGCAACAGTGGTTGTGGATCCATCGCAACTTGGGTTGTTTCATGGGTTCGAACCCAGGAAGCATTTTGTTCATTGATGGCTGGCTCAACTCAACCAAGTATCTTGACATTCTGGGTGTGGAGTTTGAGGGTTTTCTGGATTACATGAATAGGAAAATGGACTCTTAAAACAATCTGACCGCCAACTTCATCTATCAGCAAGTCAATGCACCAGCTCACAAATCAGTGAAAGTGGGACAATGGTTTAAGAAACGAGGATTAAAAGTTCTGGATTGGCCTGCGCAAAGCCCAGATCTAAGCCCGATTGAGCATCTCTGGGAACACCTGAAGCTAACAGTGCAGAATGATCGCCCATCTGGAATCCCAGCTCTGAAAAACTTAGTTTCAAGGGCATTGACCAAAATTCCCCATTTGTTCCTTCAACGTTCAGTTGAAAGTATGCAGAGGAGAATCAAGTATGTGATCAAAAACAGAGGGGGTTTCGCAAAGTTGCTCCTTATTCACCTTTTACTTTACCTGGTTTTTTTTTTTTTTTGGACTGTGTCACTAAAGGGGTTTGAACTGACACCGTCCATGTTCCCCTGACTGCAAATGGTCCCTTCGGGGGCTCCTCTTAAGGGGCCATGGGTGGGAATCATGTGTGACACTGCTGGCTCTGTGTTGGAGTGAGGATTACAAGTTGTCATCGCTATCTCTGCAGCTGGCCCCCCTTCTGTCCAGAGCATTGAGGGCAGTCCCCACTGCCCACAGCGCCTCAAGGGTTCCTGTCCCCGACATGCCGTTTCCTATTGCTATGTGAGAGAGTTGTGCAAGCACGAGTGCCATGTGATAAAGCTTGTCTGTCGGTCAAGTGGTTGGGTGGATGCAGCTGGGTGCGGCGCATGCATGATTGCTGCTGTTTTCTGTGTAAGAGTTCCCAGCTTTTGACTTTTGGCCCGTACATAGTCGACTCCCTTCTCTCTCCCGCCCTTGTCACTGGCGACGACTAGGGTTCTCTCAGCGCCAAACAGTGAGGGGTACTTGGTTGTACCCTGTCGATCCCACCACGCTACTAACCACTCCTGGTGTGTTTGAGATTAGGTTCGTTCAAGGGCTGACATTTTGTAGACGCCGCAAGTAGTTGGGATAAACGCTCTCTGGACAACAGCCCAACAAAGCCAGCGCTGGCCAATTATTTCCTTCTCTCACTAAGAGCCCAGATCCGGCATTTGGTGCCACCTCTATCATGTTCTCCAAGACGTCGGTCCTCCTTGTGCCGTTCTTCCAATCCTCAGGACTGGCCTTCGTTGTTTGGGACTTGACGAATGTGGTGGATTTTAGACCGTGTTGACCATACGGGTCGTATTTTAGCTTTTTGCAGAGAATACATGGCATATCTGCACAAGCGACTTTATTCTGCAACTTTTGCAAAAGATTCACGTCTGCACATTCCTGCAGCACAGTCGTTCCACAATAAATAAGAGAAGTCTTCGTTCAACTGGAATGTTTCCACAGCAGACCCCAAATCTCAAATTTACACAGAAAAACACCGCATCGACTGTGACAACTGCCAGTAACAAGCAAAATACTCGGAGGAGATGAACAACTCATTGGCACTACGTGCGATTCATGCTGGTGCCTGGGCCAGCGTGCTTCAGGACAAACATAGTTTGACTGTCATTGACATCCCTGTCTCGCACGCAAAACAGCACATCTGTATCGCAGTGCAAAAGCCTACTTCCTTGGCCCGGAAAAGACTGAATTAACTCTCCGGAATGCACGTCGCGTACTTCCACAAAATGGGAATCAAATGCGAAGATAAATGGAGGTATACAAGCTGTAAAATCGCTGAGTTTAGGTGATGAAATCTGTTTTCAACACAAAGCAACTCACCGAAACTATTTGGCAAACCAGCCCAGACAATCATAAAGTCTGGGAGAACTCTTTGGCCCAATTTGTTCACATAGAACGCAAATTCTTGATAATAGCTTTTGTTAGAAGAAGCACACAAATAACTTTTGAGCCAACCGTTGTAGCAAAGAAGGTAAGATTCTTCAACCCTGAATATGGCCAAAGGTTTTAGATCATCCCGGTTCAGTGCAAGATCCAAGTTCGGGTCGGCTGGGTCAAGCAAACCTGTAAATTTTGTGTAAGAATTTGCAACTTCTAAGGGTCTGCGATGCCTTGGGTGTCTAGGGTTTCCAGGTCGATCACCTCGAATCCTCTCATGCAACCAACACACAGTTTTGTTTTAAGGAAGTGAATTGAGCAAGCGACTGATGGTATGTAAAACTCCTGGAAAAGATGTTTATCCATGCCTGTTTCTGGTGTACGCGGAATACCTTGTACAGTCTAAGTGATTCTTGCAAGCTACGGAATAGCATGCCCAAACCAACTCGTTTCTTCCCGGACATTGTTGCCCCAGGCTCAAACACCTTGATTGTCGAGCTTAAGGATATCGAAATGGCGCAAACCAAAGTCTTGTCGCCACAAACACCGGTTTTGAAGAAGTTCACGCCCTCTGCAACTTTGCGGATTTTTCTAGTTGGACCCAAATCGGTCACATCACCTCCATCTAAGGAGTCTAAAGGCACTGTCACCAAGGTGCGGTCTGTATGAGCAAGAATGAGCGATGAAGACGTTTGTCAACGAAGCTTTGCTCAAACCAGAAAGAATGACGACAAAGTCGTAGTCCCGCAAGACGTCTAATTGAATTGCGCTCGTGATACCAACAACTTTAGTGAATCGAGGAGATCGCATGTTTCCTGGGCGATATCCACCAAGAGTGTCTTCCCCCCTTCCATTGCCGGACACGGAAGGACTGATATAGAGGCCGCAATCTGTACCAACTAGCAATCGACCATTTACGACTGCAGAGCACTTTATTCGGCCAGTCAGCTCCGGAAGCGCTTCTCTCGAGTCCAAGATCAGATTGAGCTCCGAAATCGCTGAGGATCGAGACAGGCGTTGCGACTTAAGCTTTTGAATATTGTCCCGCCAAATTGTGCGAGCTACTTCAGTTTCTGTCACGAAAGAGAATACTTGTATTGAGCCGGTGCTATAAGCGGTCGCGCCAGTCGCTGGAGCGAGAGATCCCGCTGGGCTGGACGAGGTTGGGGTGCCTCCAGAGCTGGGATTGAGTGGTTGTGCTGGAGAACTCGCTGCGCTGCTGCCGTGCCGGCTCAAAAAGCACAGAGTGAAGCATGTCTTATTCTCTACTGGTGGGCCCCCCGTCACAGTTGACATACGTGCGGCTGTCTTGAACACAGTTGCCCTGTCCGGAGGTCCTTTCGACTGAGATCCTTCTTTCGAAGATCGAACCAAATTCGAGTATATTGGTTCATTCTCAAGCACCACCAACTCTAACGGCATCGGCTGAGAAGGAGAGTCATTAAAGTTGAAAACTAAGTACATAACGTACCGCTCTGTAAATCTGGTATTTAAAGCTTTTCATGCGAGAATCAGATTCTGAGCGGGTATCCGCTCTTTCACGAGCCATCAAAAGTAGATGGTCGAAAAGAAACATAGTCACTGAGACATCCCCACCACTGAGACGTTTGAGAGTAAGCTTTCCTTCGTAATGATGTCGCCTCTCAGGCACAGACAGTTTAAGGTCCTTCCACCAAGCAATTAAGCCATTGGCTAATCTATCTCAAGAAGAACTCACGTAACCGTCCGTAAAAATAAGTTGGTTGAGTTGATTGAGCTTTATCTTGTTAATGGTTGCTCCAGATGCCTCATTCATTTTCCCCAATACTGATGTTATGGATTCTAGCGCCTCATTTATAAGCCTTCGGTCCAGATGATCCTCTGGTGTCTTTGAAAGAATGGCTTTGAGCAACAGTTGATAGCTTGCCATTCGAGTAATAGGTTTGTGCAAATAACCATCCAACTCCTGCTTGCTGTCTGCTTTGCTGTCTGTGCGGACTATGCATCTCTACGAAAGTTTACCATACTGTACCAAGCAAAAACATGTTGAATCCAATACTCACGGACAGGAATTCCTTGAATCGACTATTATGTGCTTTTTCGTAAGCTATTTCATTTCGAGAGTATTCGCGGTTTCCACAATACTCTATGTAAACTCGAAAGTCGTCTGCAATATCCACGAAGATGTCGCCGATTTGCTCAACTATATGAGACTCGCGTTGGCGCTGCAACAGCATTTGTAGTAATTTGGTATTGACAGTGAGAATGTCGCCGACGTTAAAGAATACTTTCTCAATGAAATGCGGTAATCTGCTGTGCTCGATGATATCTGATGACTGGAGGGGGAGCGCGTAAAGCTTGCGGGCGAGTTCAGTTAATAGAAAATTGTCAACCAGCCTTACCGATTGAATCATCTTCAGTTCATCAACGTAATTACGCTCAGTCTTGATCATATCATAGATGGCGTTTTGGCGTTTTTCCTCCTCCTTAGAGACTGAATTCACTATTTCAATAGGGACGGTGTTCGACCACCAATCGTCCTTTCAAGAAAGAAGAAAGTTAAGGTGTGTGCTGATGGTGGCTCACAGTTACATTTTGCGGTTTCTCTGAGTCTTGGCGCAACGAATCAGTAGCTGATTGGTTTGGGCCGCTCCACAACTGCTACGGGTATTCTCGTTGGTTATGTAGTCACGTAAAATGAAATGTCCGCGAACGAACCACTTTTTGCTTCATGGATTTCCTCGCGAGCTACCATCAGACAAACGACGAACAAGTTCAGCGAGAAGCCGTTGAGCGTCAATTTTCACCTGCTCCAGCCTTCTCGGGCACGATACACTGTAGCACACACTGTCGTGAGTGCAAGTTGGCGAGTAACAATCTGTCAGAAGGGTGAAGACTCCGCACGGGAGGCTGGGTCGCCCCACGAGTTCGTGGTGTCCGTCCTCCATCTCTGGGCTTCCCACTGTTCTGCGCAATGCGACGTCCTCAATTTGTTTCTCCATGGGGTCTGCGACAGCGGCCAACGCGATAGGGTCTATTTTGTAAATTTCGGAATGGGAGTCGCGAAGCCTTGTCGAGTAGGTGACGTTGTAAATGAAATTTTGAGATTCCAAGGCTCGACCCAACAGCAGGGCCAAGTTTCGGTCCGAGATCTGAATAATGAATGTAATCGTGTCCTGTTGATTGGAAGGGTCGTCCGATCAGATGCGAGACTCCCCAAGCGATCGCCGACGCCTGGAAATGAAGCACACACCACTGCCTCTGAGCCAAGAAAGCTGTCAGGATACTCGATGGAGTCTTTAACGAGAACACCGAGTGGAACTTGAGCCATAAACGCTGCAGAAACATGGGAGAGCAACGAAGGAAAGAGGTTGAAAAGCCCTCCACTATCGTTGCAGGCGGTGTCTGTCAAGAAGGAAGTTTCACAATTGTCCGACTGAGCCGTTAGCTCGGTTATTGGAGCGCGCGGTACTGGATCTGCCATGCTTTGGTCGCTCGGGACGGCTTCCGCGTCTGCTCCAGTTTCGTGAGTTCCGGCGATTGCCTTCGCCATCTCCCATCGACAGTGCCAAAAAATTGTCGGCCATTTGCCATTTTTTAACGTGCGCCCAATCACATTTCGCGGCTCCAAGCAGGATCTTCCTGCAGCTGAACCTCACCCACCCCACTGCCGTCATTCTCTCCGAGTTGCACCATCAGCTCCTCCTCCTCCGCCGTTTTCTCCTCTGCCATCCGAAGACGCTCCGTTAGCCCAACCAGTCTCTTAATTTCGTCCCCTCCGTCACTTGCTTCTCGTTCAGGGTCGTATCCAATAATGGCACCATTCGATCTGCAATACCGCACGAAAGCTCCCCAATACCGGTCTTGACTCAGAACAACAGGGTTCCCAATCACGACGAGAAGCGCCATGGCTCGAGAGCAGGCAACGTTAAATCGCTTTTCATTTCGAAGAAATCCAATGGAGTGAAGAAGGTCATGCTGGATGTGAGCAACAGAGGACCGTACAGTGGAAATAATGATAATGCGACACTCCTGGCCTGCAAAATAGAAAAGATTACATTTTGTTCAATGATACACGCCAACCAGCTTGCCTTGAAACTCCTCGACACTAGCGATTTTGATTCCAAGTCCACCAACTGAGGTTGCAATCTTCTGCGCCTGTCGCCTGTAAGGCTGTTTCGAGGAGGGCCAATAAGGTGTCCGATACTCTCATAATTTAAGAAACTCACCGTTATTATACCCATTTGACCATACATCACACCTTTTCCCCTCGATGTAGTGTATATTTTGTTCACCCACCGCTTAACGAAAGATACCTCATCCGCGTTAAACCTGATAGTGTTAAATGGGCAGAGGTCGCACACCAAACGCACCAACTCGGAGAATTCCCTTCTTGCTCGTCTTTTCCGTTCACACCTTGAAATATAATAGGAAATCCCTTCTTCGGTAGCATATCCCAATCTTGGAAACTTTCTCTCATGCCGACGTCCGCGGAAGCAATAAGCTCCCGGTTGTAAAAAAGTGACGATGAAATTGACAGGATTTTTGGATGGGACCGGTAGTTCCGAACAAGCTTCGAAATGATATGAGGGTTGACATATTGTTGAGACGGAAGGAATGACGATGTTGATGGATTGTAGTCGCCGACGGCTTGGCGATAAATGGGTAGTTCGGTAAGGCGCTCCATGTAGGACTTGCCTAGTCCAAATTTCTTTGCGTGAGCCTGGGATTTGAAGTCAAAAAGCAAGTTCTTCAGTAAAAAAAGCACTTGCCGAGCGGAGGATCGGTCCTAATTGTTTCGGATCACTGGGCACCATCAGCTGCAACCACAACGAAGCTAAATAACTTACCCAGCAAGAACGATTTGTCCATCGCTGCCTATAAGGCCGGCAATTGCAGCCCAAAACTCGGGTTCAGTCGCTTGCCCGGCTTCATCGATGAAAAATGATGTGTAAAACCCTCTTGGCACCCCCATCGCGTACAGGAAACTGGCTGACACGGCCGTGGTAACAACGACGCGATACTTCATAACATCTTCGGCTGACTGGGGCAGCTTAAAAATCTTTTTCCCAGGGCCGCTTTCGTCGATCATGCTGTATTCCATGACTTTTTTTGACACTTTGGATGGAACGTTGTTCTTATAGTCGAGTGGGCGGCGATATGAATTCAAGCGAAGC
Organism: Zopfochytrium polystomum; assembly: GCA_025765615.1. NCBI lineage: Eukaryota > Fungi > Chytridiomycota > Chytridiomycetes > Chytridiales > Chytridiaceae > Zopfochytrium > Zopfochytrium polystomum. The sequence continues at coordinate 241,755 of JAIVFJ010000040.1, forward strand.
ATTTCCTCCTGATTGAAAAAATCTGCAAGTTTTTCAATCAGCAGATCCGCGGCCAAGTTTGATGGTGCCAACACGAGATAGTGCTCTGAAGCATGGCGCGGGTCATTCCTTTTGCATACATGCGATTGTACGATGCACTGGACGATGGTCTTCGTTTTGCCTGTGCCAGGAGGACCGAAAATGCTGGGAGGAACGTTGGTTCGGGGGCTCTGGTATCGCCTGTGTACTTACACGTACGGCACGTGGCCGTGTCGTCGTTCTACAACATTCCGAACAGCCATACGTTGCTCGCCATTCAATTCTGCCATACCAGCTGCTTCATCTCTGAGTGGCGAGAGTGGGATAGCTCCTTTTCTTGCATCTGGCACTCTAGTGGGGAAGAGTAGTTGGGGATCTAATCCCTTAACTAGATCCAGAGCTTGATAGCAACACCGCAAAGGTACTCGAGAGTACTCAAACCGGATTCGAAATATTAGTTTGGGATTGAAAATTGCTTCAAATTGGCTGCTGAAGACCAAATGCACCTTTAACACAATAAGTTAATTTCGATGGCACACCATGCTTTACATTTTCGGCATTCACATCGTGAACGCGGCCCTCATATTCAATGGATGGGTCATTCTTCGTTGAAGCGTATATGCTGTCCCCGTAAAGAACAGACGGCCTTTTTTCTGCGAGCCCTGGAACTACGGAACTGTAAGAAAATTGGATGAAGAAGTAGTTCTCAACCTCGCAGGCTGAAGAATGAGGAGGTCATCGAGGATCCGTTGATCCGGAAGGAGCCTTGTCCCTTGATAATTAAAGCTTCCATATCATAATTTCGGATGTCTCTTTCCATCTGCAACTCTTCAATGTACTGCAGCTGCATCAGCGAGTCTGGTAAGGTTTCAACTGTCATTGGAAATGGATCGTCTTCTTCAAAAGTAGATTGCTTTGGGTCGTCCACCATATCACGAACATACTCTGGGATGGGGTACTCCTTAAGTTTGACTTTAAAGATCGACGCAAAGTTGGGCCTTCGAGGCAATCGGCAATATTAGTATACATCTTGGAAGTGGCTTCTACTTACAAAGGCGGAGGAATACCTTTAAAAATGCGATGAGCTTGGACGAATGGAACACTCTTGGGTGGATTCGGTCGCCCCGTATACGCCTCTTTGGCGCGATGCAGTCGTGCCTCTGCCGCAATTTCAACGTCCTCCACTCGCAAATGGATGTAGCGGCAAATGACGAAGTCGCCAAAGTTAAGCACAATGGTGTCTTTTATGACACCGTGGTTCACAGGGCGAATTTTCAGAACGAAGAACACCGATTTTCCTGGTGTGAACACGATCGGGCTGTCCAAGGTCAAAGTCGACCGCGGAGGGACACCCAGCGAAAGTCCAGGTTGTCCCACTAACAGATATGGTCCACGAGACATTGTTCTCGTGACGGGCGAGCCAGAAGCGTCACCGGGCATTGGTTTCGCCGCTGGAACTAGGCGGACCATGAAGACCACCTGGGTTTCGGCAGTGCCCATTGGGACCACAATCGCACCGTCGGCGTCAGCATACTCATCGAAATGCTCCGTACTTTTTGCAAACTCCGAACGTATCATTTCCTGAACATCATGCACTGTAATTCCATGTTTATCCAATTGCAACTGCTCGCGAGGTTGATTAAGGAGAGCCAAGGTGGATGTGGTAGGTTTTCGGGCAGAATCTTTGCCGTTCGCTGTATCTAAGGGTTGCCTTTGTATTCGGCCAGCAGCACTTTCTGGCCGAGGAGGTAGAGCGGCCACGCTGCTTGCCACACTAGCCATGCCATACGCCATGAGGGAGTCACGCCCTATGTTTTCATCAACAAGACTGTTTTGGAGGCACAGTGAACAGTAAGTTTGCTCTCACATTGTACCATCTTGGTGTCATAATCGACAAGAAGGACTTTCTGCCGTCTGCGCAAGAAATAAATCATTGACGATGGTGATAATCCTCGAATGCTGAGTACAAAGTTAGACTTCTGAGGTGGGAGACACCTGAATGTGCTTACGGATTGGACGAGCGGTACGTGACGAAGAAGCTCTTAAGCAAGCTCACACTCTTTGGACGCGATGCATGTTGCGTTAAAGCCATGACACCACAGAAACTATCAAGATAAGCACGCTTCTTTTCAGCTACTTCACGCTTTCGGTCCATGGCCCAATCGTAACTACTACTGTCAGTATAGTGGGAGGCAGAAGACGAAGGGCGTTGGGGGGTCGGAGTGCTCCGAAGGTACGAAGATGATGATGTGCCTCGCAACTCCACGAGACCGGCTGCATAACGTGGCTGCGCCATGGATTGTGATCGGTTTGGCTGCTGAGGCGAATGAGGTTGATGGTAGCGTGGGGAGTTGGAGCTGTTCGATGACATGTTGTTTCAGTGATTGGAATGAAATTGGTCCTTCTTCACAAAAATCTTCTCAATTTGAACTCCAGCAGCCGACGCAATGACGAAGCAAGGGTGGGAAGGTGAGATCGGTGTGGTTTGAGTTGTCGGCGGCAACTGGGCTTGCGTTGAGGGGTGAAGTTGGTCGTGCCAGCGTCAAACGGGAACTTTGGTTACCCATGTCGATGAGAACGGAGGGTCGTCAAGACTCACTATGGCAAAGAAGATCAACCAGATGACCTTGTCACCAGGCCCCTTTCTGACAGATCAACCCCCCCAGACAGCGAGTTCCCGATACTTTGCGAAACCTGTCTCGGAGACAACCCTTATGTCCGAATGACACGGCAGTCCTACGCGAAAGAATGCAAGATTTGCTCGCGACCGTTCACGGTCTTCAGGTGGTGCCCTGGTGCTGGAATGCGCTACAAGAAGACTGAGATCTGTCAGACATGTGCCAAAATCAAGAATGTTTGCCAGACGTGTGTTTTGGACTTGGAATACGGTGGGTTGATTTCCTGTAAATGGTTGCTAACGATGGTTTGCGCAGGATTACCCGTACAAGTCCGAGACAGCGTTCTTAACGTTGAAGACAGCGTGCCGAGATCAGACGTCAATCGGGAGTACTTTGTTCAAAAAGTCGAGGGCCAGGTATCATTCTGCACACTTGCGTTGCCACCTTCCACAATCTAACCACTGATTGAAGCTCGGTGCCACCGACACTTTGGTTAATTATGGAAAAGCAACATCTATTGCGAAGGAGACCTTGAAAAAAATGGCCCGTGTCGAACCGTATTACAAGCGAAATCGAGCCCACATATGTTCCTTCTACGTGAAAGGCGAATGCAAGCGCGGAGAGGAATGTCCATACCGGTGAGTGACAACAAAGTTCTTGAATCGCATATGGCCTAACTTTACCGAAAAGCCATGAGCTCCCCGTGGAGTCGGACCTATCCCATCAGAACATCAAGGACAGATATTATGGGCACAACGACCCGGTTGCGAAAAAAATGCGTCAGTTTTAACTTTCTTGGCTTCCTTCTTCTTAATACTACTCTTTACTGCAGTCGCCCGAAACGACAAAGCGTTGTCTTTCCCAATGGACAAGTCGATTATGACCCTGTATCTCACAGGGGTCGATCATGAACTATCGCAGCCAGATTTGAAGTAAGCGCATTTCTTATATTAGATTTAGCATTCAATTTTTGATCTCAGAGCACACTTCCTGCAATACGGTGACATCAAGTCGGTTGTACTAGTCTCAAAGTCCAAGTGCGCTTTTATAAATTTTGCAAGCCGTGCAGCTGCGGAAGCCGCAATCGAGAAGACCGGAGGACTAGTTGCTATCAAGGGCCATGAGATGCGAGTTCAGTGGGGAAAGGGACGGCCTATTGGCCCCAAGGATTCGTCTGCAGTCGAGCTTGCCGAGGCGCCGGGGTCTGTGGACGGATTCGTCGACCCGGATACTCTTCCCGCAGTACCCCCTCCTCCTGGTGCAGGCCAGCTAGTTTATGCCTCAACAGATCCTCGGCTTTTGGGTTCAAGTGCGAAAACTTTTAGGCCTGACGATTGACGTACTTACGGCATCCATCACCCGGAAGAATCAGCCCCTAATAAAGCGAAATCCCACGAAAGACTTTTCTTCTCACTTCCCCCAATTGTGTTTATTCGTTTTCATGTTCTCGTCTGGCAAAATACAGTCGAATATTGATCATTTAACATGGAATCCCGCACTGTTGAGAAAAGCTTAGTTTGGGAGGCATTCCAAAACAGGAGGCTTACCTCCACTCTACCGCCTTCATGAGCTTTTGCTCAAGCTTCTCCCTTGTCCGATACCGCGGAATGCATAACTGATTAAAGCAAGTATGAGAGATTGGTAATCGATCCGAGTCCTGGGAAATGTAAAAGTTAATCCGCGACCACTCATCTTGAAGATTCAACCAGAACACACCTCCCCAAGGCACGTTATTTTGAAAGCCATGTTCTGAATACCGGTGGCGGGGATGCGGTCTGTGCCGGTGATGAAAAGAAGTAACTTGCGCTTGTCTTCATTGGTGTGGTTCGTGAAGATGTCCCAAAAATGCCGTACGATCGGTTCGTCAGGACGGAACCTGAAAGAGGGGTTGGAAGAGCTCATTTGAACAGTGTCCGGTCAACCAACCCTTCATACTCAGTTACGGACTCTAATCCTTGAATGTCCAGCTCATTGCCTCCTCTAACCATCATCTCAATTTCTTCAGGCCGAAATAGGGACAGCGCATTGCCGCTGCACACGTTATTGAACCCCTCGCGGAAGGACTCGAACTGCTTCTCGATCGATTCGTTGAGAACCCAACTTACGTAGCGGTCAACAAATTCTCGCTTGTTTGCTTGAGTGACAGGAATGTTCTCTCCATTGGGAACGAGGGGAACACGAACAGTTGCCCCGAAAGCCTCATACTCCGCAATGAAATCTCGACAAAAAACTGCCTCAAGGTCGTCCCCCTCATATTCCAAAAGCTGCTCCAGGCTCCTCCCAATGACTGGTCGCATAAGCTTAAGATCCTCCAGATTTACTGGTATGTCCCGTAACTTTTTGAAGCAGGCTAGTGGAAGGTGCACATCGAGAATCGTGCTATTGTAAATGGCAAGTCCAACAACAATGCCAACGAGACGATATTCCTCGTGGTTCTCCAAGCTCGCCACGTTGAACCAGCAAAGAAGACTGTCTTCGTCGAAGACGAACATGCCGTATAGCGGATGAAAGAGGTCTCGAATCAATAAGAAGAACCACTCCTTCGTCAGCCCTCCGGCGTCCACACCGTCTTCATTGACAAATTCGATTCGCAGCTTCTTCTTCAGGTCGATGTGTCGGGATTGCAATTGATTGAGTGAATCTTCGATGAGGGAGTGCCGGCGCACGTGCAGTGAAAGAAACGGGTCAGTTACGTGGCCATCAATCGCGGTTCTGTAGAAAGCCTCCCGAAAACGGTCTGTCATTTGCTTTTTCGCATCTTCTGCCATTATCTGAGTTTCTGGTGAATTTCGCCGAGTAACACCAGGGTTTTTCTTACCTGCAGCTTTCCACCCAAGGAGACGAGAAACGGGTATTGGCAAAAGGAAAAGGCGCTGGAGCTCCGGTCAGGCAAATATTGTGTTAAGAATTCATACCCAGATCCGACTTCCTGCCATTTTGCATAGTCTCTTATGAGATTGATACTGTCCACTGCGGTGTTGTAGAAATTGGAAACGTGGATTCGATCTTTTCGTTGAAGGTTCGCAGCAACTGCACAGTGTGAGAACGACGAAGGAACTTAACAGAGACTCACAAAGCAAGGCCATTACTCTGGCGGCAGACTTGATCCCCCAGTCTCTTGGGTACTTGTCCCGCATGCCCTCTTTGTTAATGCGTACAGTGATGAAGTGATTTACTAATTCCACTCTCTTTTCAAACATATCGAGGGGAAGGCTGTAATGAAGAATCTCATTAAAATGACTCAAATGTCTCAAATTGCTCACCGAGCAAACCAATTCACGACATAGTCATGCAACGCATTCAGAAGGCAGGACATCAGTCCAAATGTTCGCGCAAGAATGTCGTGGTGAAAATTTAGTTCTTCCGGAGTAGATCTATTGGAGAGGAGTGGATTCTTCACACGGGTCAGGGGTGATTCCCACTTGTCTGTCTTACCTCCAAAATAATCATAAGGAACTTAATGTCTGTATTCCTCAGAAGTCGCCTTTCCACGTCCAGAAGGTAAGCTCTCACATTAAAAGCTTTACGATGCAAACCTTCCAGGACGTTTCAGGATTTTGTCAGTCGAGTACATCATTGCCGCTACGACGGAAGGCCTCTATACAGGCGTTCAGGAACTGCAAGGTCAAGTAAGCGGGCAACCTGACGCACTTACCGATGTTATGATCAGCTCATAAGCCATGCGAACTTCGTCCAAGTTGATGCCAGGGTCAGTGAGAGATGGAATCCCCTACATTTGGTCAACGAGGTCAGTCTTCGCCCAAGTCGCACCCTCGCCACACCGTCGCGGTTGGAAAGCTTTCATTCAGAGTGTCATGGTAGGCGAAGCTTTCCCCAATTATCTTCGCACTGGTATCGTGATCGTCTGATTCGGGCCTGACGCGAAGCAGAGCGGCAACAAGGGTAAGTGTCAACCGCTCAGCTGATGACCCTGTTTTCCGATTCGTAAGTTTTCGCGATCGCTGATACAAGCTGACGGCAGATCGTAGCAAACCTTCTGGTGGAGGTGGAATCGGTCGCAGATCGTTCACTGCATCATAATTGATCATGTCATATGTGTTCAGAAATACTTTTATGCCTGATAAACATACCTGTTTCGCAGACGGTGCATCGAAAGCACGGAACGTTCTCCGGAAACCGCAGCAGGTTGTCACAACAGAAGCAAGAGCCGTTGGTCTAATCCGAAGAAGAGTTTATTCCATCGTCGAAAGAGGAAGGAAAGGGTGGTAAGAGTGTGCAGACTGGGAAAAGATCGGTCTGAACGGATCGTTCGCGAGAAGATTCCAACCAGGTCGTTTGGATTGTGGATCCCGGGATGGAAAGTGCGTGCATTAGGGTACACATCGCCCCATTACGGAAGCTAAGCCCTTCTTTCAGCATTCCAGCAGTGCCGTTCATCATGGCGATGCGATCCTCGTGGGAGGGAAAGCCCTTAGAATCCAAATGGCGTAGTACGGTTGTCGGTGGGACGAAGAACTTGATTTACGGCTCATCCCGCGAGCACCCCTTCTCCACCCCCTTCTTCATTACTTTATCTTACCATGGGTATTGGTTGCGCGCCGGCGGGATCTCGGCGTGCAGGGACCTGCTGATGGTAAGGCGGATTCGGCGCCATGCCGGGCACCCTCGACATTCGCAGCGGCGGTGGTGAATGTGGTGTTTAAGTCCTTTTTCTTTTTCTTTTTTTTGCAGTTGCATTGGTTTGCTTCCGTTGGTCGCAAAAAAGTCGCGAGCGGCCACCAACTCTCCCTCCCGCGATTGTTGGAGTAACCCCATCTTACCCAATCAATACTCAATCATACCCATTATAGGCAATCAACAGTCCCTGACAGCGCTCTTGATGCTGATTATGTTGGGCGGGCGCGCCTGTAAAGAACAAAACGATTTGGTTTTCATACGAAGAGAGTCGGGTTGAATGCAGGCATTGCAAGCATCGGGCCCTTGTTCTTCAACTAATGGCCGTCCATCAACGAAATTTTTTTGGCGGTTATTACACAGTTAGGCTAACAATTGAAAATAAAAAATCCCTCCGACTCGCCTTTGCCTGCAGTAGGGTTTGCTCAATAACGCCGATCCGCAGATCCATCTGCTTGATATCAAACTAGAACAAGCAAAGAGGCATTGGAAGTCAAACACAAGACGGCGACGTCGGAGACGGATGCCCCACCTTGAGGCGCGATGTTCCCTTCTTGATGTCCACCAAAGGTTGCGAATCCGTCATGCCGTTACCAATTTCGTCCATACGATTCTAATGCATTCAAAGGCCGGTTTTGTTTGTGAGTATGGTCGGCCGGAGGAGCTGCCAAACTCCAGAGCACCTTGACTGAGTCTAGCTCCTCCGAAACGCGGCCAAGCTCGTTTGAAAGCTCATTAACACTCGTACTGGCGACGTTGTATTTCTGGCGTAGCTCCGAAAGTTGGTCCTGGAGACTCCTTTGCTCTTCAATTTGAGTCTCGAACTGGGTGTTGATGTATTTCTCCCTTGAAGATATCTTCTCGAGTGTTTTTTCGATGTCTGCTTGAAGTTTGCTCAGTTGGCCCCGGGTTTCTGAGAGGGATGTTGCAATGGTCTGCAACCGCAAAAGCATTGTGGCTCAGTTATTTAACATTATGTATCTTCAAAAGTGTACCGAATGGTGTTGCTGCATGTGTTCTAAATGGAGCCTCCAATCTTTGTTATCGTTCGTGATTTGCACCTTCAGCATCGGTGCCACACGCTCCACCTCCAGAATCCACTCTGAAGGGTCCACGGTTGGTTGAATCACGGGTAGTGGTCTTAAAGATTGATAAGTGTTGTCCGAACAGATTCACTTTAAGGAAGCCCGCAACAACCATTTGTCTCCTTACTTTGAATCTTCCATCTTTGATGCAGCAGGAGAAGCATCCATGAACAATTCTTCATCATCATCGTGAGCAGCTATTGTCTCCTCAATCGTTTCTGCTGTGACTTCTGCGTCCACGTCGACCTCAGCTTCATCGGGGTAACTGTTTCACGAAGATGAGTAGTGCTTACGACCAGAAGCGAGAGAGACTGATCGTACTCATCAACTTTGTGCACTGGCTTCGTGAAAGCCACCCCACGATGCTGGATGAGCTTATCCGTGAGAACTTGCAAGGAAAAGACTACTGCGTCGCCGTATCCTTGCTTGAGCTTATGGGGTCCAAACTCGAAAGCCACTCCCAATTTTTTGAGCTCGTTTGCTAATTAACTGCATGAGAACCAGTTTTGGATTAACACGATATGAGGCGTACCAATATCTGCAGCAGACGCGTTTGGATCGTCAAACTGCCCCGGCGCTTCAAACTGGACCCCAATTTTTAGCAAGAGCCACGAGCACAGCGATGTGAAGTAGAAAAACTGCTCGTTGGGATTTGGCGCTGGTAGCAGAAAATAATACTTGTTGAGGGATTGGAATCCTCTGTGTCGTTCCATAGTGTTGCACTCGGATCAGCAACCCACGCTGTGTTTTGTTGGGTCGGTGCTCACCCTTCCCGGCAAAAGTCTCTTTGGTACCGTAAGACTTTCAGCTTATCAAGAACTTCGTCCATGATCTCGATCGGTCCCCGCGAAAGTCGGTGCAAATTTTCGATTTCGACAGACAATTCAACATTTGAATAGTCTGCAGTATGTATTAAATTTTTCGTTGCAGCTCATATAAGTTTGCCTGCCAAGACTCAATCAAGGCCTTGCCAACGTCGTCCAATTTGACCCGCTTTGCAAACTCCCGCGCTGTCAATGCTCCCCGCTTCGAGCCGTCGTTTCTTACTGCAGCGAATAGCTCCTTTGCCTCTTCCTCATTGCCTAATGAAATGAGGAGGGAAACATGCAGGTCGTGACAGGCACGAACTGACAGAACACTGTCTGCCAAGACAGTGTTATTGACGTCTGAGTAACTTTTCGAAGCTGATGGCACGTCCTCGCTGGATGCGCGATCGATATGGCTTAATGACTTCGGAACGACGCGTTCTCGGGACGAGGTATTACCGTCGTTTTTGGGCATTTTCTGGATGCTTGTGAAGCCCATACCCGCCACGGCATCCTCATGACGAACTTTTTCGACTTGCACCAGGGCGTCTTCTTGACTCTGTGCGTGTTGTGTGTGTGTGTGTGTGTGTGTTTGTTTAATCAAAACGGTCGCATAAAACGCTTTGAACATCTTTACTTGTCTGCGGCTCAAAGCTTTGACAGCCTCCGAATGGTGCCCGAGTTTCAACAGGCACTTGGCTTTTAGCAATGTGAAGAAAGCGAATCTTCCCGGTCGTAAAACCATTTCGTAGTTTGACGTTTTGTCCAATATGTGCAGTGCGTTATCGTACTGTCCTCTCCGGTAGCTCATCACCGCCAGGAATACACTGGCCCAGTCCTTCAGATCCCGCCACTCCGAGCAAGTCTTTGATTCAGACTCAATCAGGCGCAGGCGTGATTCTATGTAGTTGATTCCTTTGCGAAGTGTTTCGATGCAACTGTCAAATTTGGAGAGGTAAAAGTAGCAGTCCGCTGATAGTGGCATTAATTTCCTCATGGCTCCTTAGGTAGACGGGAAAAAGCAGGGGCACCTAGATGGATCAATGCTGACGCGTAGGGATATTCGCTCCCTTTCAGCGGGCCCCGTCTTGCAACGTGCTCAAGAATCTTCTCGCACATTGCTCGTTCCTTTGCGGCGAATTGAATCTAAACAGGGCGCAGTGATCAACAAGTAACGGCTGTTTCAACCTACGAACCCCGCATTCTATCAGGATGTCTTTGTTGCTGAACATCTCCCAGTCCATTAGCAACTCCGGTAGCTTATTCCATTGATCTGTCCGAAGTGCAAGTTTTATGTCGCGTGCCAGATCCTTTTCCCTCTGGGATCGAACTTGCTCCTTGCCCTTCAGATGTACTGCACGGGGCGATGGCGACGACGTAGTTTCAATAGAAGGGGACCCTCGCATGGCTTTGGTAAATGACAAGTGTATTCTGAGTTACAACGCGGTACCTGCCAAAAATAAAAGGGAGAAGCTTGATTGCACCTTCAGGAACCCCTTTCCCCATACTGACTTCCTTTGACGAACTGGGCTGCTTCCTTCACAAGTCAACCCCGCGCTGGAATCCTGAATGTGGTGGTTGCCTGACGCCGGCTCGGCTTAAGATTTCTAATTTTCCGAAGCTGGCATCCTGCATTCCCACTTTACGATCCCTCTTTCGCGCCACGCCACCTCTCTCTCGTGCTGGTTGAAGTCGATTTCCGTTTCACAATATTAGCCTTCCGCCCCACTCGGGCCAGCAGGTTTATTACAACCTGACGCTTGCTCAAGATGAAATCTTGAGAAGTTGGGTCACTTCAAGGCTGTGGACCATTGGGCGGACATCAAAAATTGACACTTTCTCTGACAAGAGCATTCCCTCCTGTTTCCCCAGATCGTTTCTGCCCAACCACCCGAATGACCATACCGAACGGCTTTGCCGCCGTCGCCGCCGCACCCTCCAGGGCGAGCACGCTCGCCACGTTCCGCGCGCTCCTCCGCGAAGTCACGCTGCAGGTAGGAGATTGATCGGCTCTTGCGCTTTACTTCTTGTGACTCAACGCCCCCCGTGCGCCCACCATCACCCGATCATGCAGTTCACCTCCCGCAACGGCAACCCAACGTGGCGAAACCGCCTAGTCACCACCTACCGGTCTGCCCTGTCCGAGCAGCGCTCGCATCCGTCTCGCGTCGCTCGGCAGGCCAGGGACGCCGAAGACCTGGTGATCTTTTTGCGGGCAACGAGGGAGCACAGGGTGAGGAGGGGGGATGCGGACAAAACAAACGCCCCGCGCGCGGGTTCCTCTTTGTCCCGTCGCTGACCTCGATGTTTCTTCTTGCGTTGCTTTTGGGAAGAGGCTCGTCGAGCTCTACTGGCCCAACGCCGGCCTGTCGCAAAGCGAAAAGACTCGTCGCACCGCCGCCGTCGTTGGGCTGAACATGCCGCCGCCCCTGCGGGACGATGAGACCTTGCAGGGCGGTGGTCGCCGCCGGGCCGACTTGCTCTCTGAGGCGTCGTCGAATGGACAGGAAAGCGGTGGAGAAGGCCGGAGGGAGCGCTTTGGTACTGTTGCGGCGGCAATGACGACGACCACGCCGCTCGATACCGAGGCGGCAGTCATTGAGGCGGCGGCCATCGTGGGGCATGCCATTGAGACCATGACCGCAGAGACAGAAACACGCCATCAAGAGAACTGAGGGCTTGATCGCTCTCGTAATAGCCCAACTGGGATGTCTTCCCTTTTTTTCTGTTGTCTTTACGGCCTTGTGGATATATACTCGCATGGTTATTTTTTTTTTTTTTTTTTTTTTTTTTTTTTTTTTCACCCCTTCTCCTTCGTTTTTGTCGTTGTGGTTGTCGCGGGTCCGTCGCGCAGCAACCGGCTCTTGGCATCATTGTGTCCCTTTCCAACCAACTGACACGTTCGCAAGGAGCAACAGAGAACAAACAATGTTCAAGAGGTCGGCAGAAGTTGGACGAGGGATTGTCGGAAAAGGGCATGAATGAGCAGGCGATCGAAGGTACGGGGAGACTGAGTGTAAGAAAGCCGTAGCAGTGCGAAGGGATTGGGGGCAATAACGAAGGGTGTTACACATCCTAAAAAAGGTCCCGACGGTATTTGTATGAAGACCACTTTGGAACAAGGAAAAAGTACCGCCACAATCCATCGATTGTCAAGGCGCCAAGGAGAACTTGTCCCAAAAGGATGGATGGGTCTCCAAGACAGTCTGGGGAATGTTTTTAGCAACTTGAACGTGTACGAAAATGAAGTAAAACTAGGTAGGTAAAATGGAAGACGGGTAGACTCCGAGGGGCGAAGGAGAGGAAGGGAGAAAAGGGCCAATGAAAGGGAAACAAATAGAAGAATGAAGCAATGTCGGGGCAATATCGTAGCGGAAGAATCCCAAGGTCTCACAGACATAAGGACGGGAACAGAATTATAGAACCATCCCAAAAAACAAAACATCCCTCATTTACTTGCCAAGAAACGACAGCGTAAACCTAACGTCTCCCAGTCTCTCCACGATCCTGCACGCGGTAGATTATTTGAAAGAAAGGAAATTCACTTGCGATCCGTGGCACAGAACTTCTACATTAGCCGACCAGGGAAAAGCATAATGACGTCATCATGCAAAACGTGGAGGCAGTGGTATGGTACCATTCCAGAGTCTTTGGCGCCGCTGTTCTCTGGAACTGTGCTGACCGACTTTCCTTTCTTCCCTGCAGAAACAGCCGGCTGCTTGGGACCTTTGCTTGTAGTAGGTGAAGGTCTGCTGGATGGTTGCCCAGGCTTGTTTTCCCTTCGGACCCACACCCATCCATCCTCAAAGTACTTTTCCACGATAACTACTTCTCCTCGGGATACTTGAATTTCGTCGGATAGTGCTGCGTTGAACGGGAAGACCACTTTGTGCCGCTGCTCTGCTGGGTGCGGCGGCCGCCACGATGACGACCCACCAACATTCCGCTCAGGGGTACCGTTGTAAACTAGCCTGACTCTCCGAATCCGACGACCGTCCGGCCCGATCTTGTAGTTGTCCTCCTCATCGTCCGAGTCAAACACCATGTTGGGAGAGGAGGACAAAGGGAGGGTTGTGGCCGTCTCCGTACTGGAATCGCGAGCAGCGCTGCCATCAGATGACTTGCTGGCTGCACTGGTCAGTGACGGTGTCGACGTCGCCGATGAGGCCCGGTCTACCGCAGTAACTCCTGAGAACCGGTCGACCGTTGAGCTTTCACCCGAATTTTGGCTCTCAGAAACTGCACCAGTGCCCGCCGCCGCAGCACCTTTCTCGGCAGCGTCGAGATCTGTCTTACCACCAGACTTCAGCAGCTTTGAGAAGAATGACACCTTTTCAGGCTTTTCATTGTTCTCATCCAGCGGTGGTGGGTAGAGCCAGGCAAGCCATGGATTTGGTGGCTTTTCGATCGGCTTGTTCGGACCATCGGCCCATGACTTGCCTTTCGCTTGTCGACGTTCCAGTTTTTTTCTGTACAGCCAGCTCGCCAGAACGCCTACTGCCGTAATAACTAACACACCAGCAATCGGAGGTACAATATAAACAATATTTATGCTAGCGCTAGGTTCAACAGGACATTCCGCTCCTGGCTGGAGGAAGCGAATGTTCGCGCGAGGAGTAATAGTGGCCAGTGTACCGGGGGTTGCCTTTGCCGAGATGGGCGTTTGAGTTGGCGATAGTGTGTAAGTTCCAGTCAGTGAGTAGCTGATGTTGGAGTCCATCGTAATATTTGGAACGACAAACGGCCACCGCTTAGAGCCAATATCCAGTGTACCATTCGCGAGCAAAATGTAAGGACTTCCGCTGGGAGGCTGTTTCAAGCATTAGTCATAATATTCCTGAAGAATACAGACTACGTACCGTGAGCTGGAAGGAGAAGTTGAAGTCCCCAGTGTTCAGTACCCCCGCATCCCAAATGAGAGCAGACGTGGTGTTCACATAGAGATAGGCCTTGCCAGAGCCGGTAGTACAATTTGTGTCCACGTTGATCATGTATGCAACAGCTAGAAGGCGTTAGACATGAGCGGAAAGATAAAGATGAAACTCACTGTTCGTGTTCTTGTCTCCAGGGAGACTGACATCCCCTGGCTCAGCGACCGAGGCCAATGCAAAAGGAATCCAAAGGGAGAGGACAAGGAACAAGCTTGAAACCGCGAGGAGGCAAAGCTGGCCCAAGCGTTTCGATGGGCCCCGCCATGCCGCGAAGCTCTTTTCTCGCGATGAGGTTCTCGATTGTAAGAACCTCGATGGAGCAAAGGACGGCGACTGGGTCACATGGACAACCATGATCCGCTGACTTCTCGGGGAACAAGATGGCAATGTTGATTCGGTGAGGACAGGGCTCGTCAGGGTGGGGGAATGTCCAGTCGGGAAACGAGAAGGTTTATGGGTATTAGGAAAATGTGTCGAGGGGAAAGGCGACGATGAGGCAGCCACGGAAGTTCCAGGATGAGGCGTGGAGGCCGTCATGGCAGCGGCAGCGGAGGCGGCAAATGCGGGATCTGGGTTGAGGGGTAGAAGCAGCCGTTCGATGCGAGCGGCGCAGATTGCGATGGGATATTGAAATGACCGGTCCGAAAGGCGACAGCTGGCGCTGAGAGAGCCAGGGTTTGGGCCAAGAACGTTGTCCCGGAGAAGACGCCAAACGGAGGAGGGGGTTGACGGGCGTCGCTGGAGTCCGCGCGGTTTCAGCAATGTGGCTCAACTGATTTTTTTTTTTTTTTTTTTTTTTAGTTTTCTGTTCTTCGCTCCTATCGAATCCGTCTCTCTCTCTCTCTCTCTCTCTCTCTTTCTCCTTCTCTCTTTCCATGACTGTCTCTCTCTCTGTCTTCCTCGATTGCGCAGCGCGGGTGGTTGGTTCAAAATTCGTCCGGTCCATCTGTCTCTCTCCTTCTCTCTTGTTCTTTTTCCACAAGGAAATGTTTTTTCTTTTGCTTCTGCCGTTTTCGATTTCTACTCCGTATCGGGCATGCTTGTCTCTCCCAATCGTCGACCGGGCACCAAAAGGCTTCGCTGACGACGGCTGCGACTGTTGTGTGTTTAAGCCGCGGACGCCTCGCCGACAAAGTTGCTTTCTGTGGCGTGCTTTGGATCGTGGGGGTTTCTTTTGCGCAGGACCAAATCGTGCAACCGGTGTTGTGGATTCGAGCCACTTCTGTGTGTTATTAGGGTCGGAAGATCGGACGAGAGACGGACGGTGAGAGTTTGTTTGGAAGGAAGGGACGGTCGAAGGGCGAGGGAACAAGGTGAAACAACAACACCAACAGTAATACTCAAGAAAGCCTTGACTCCGTTGGGTCACGGATGCACAAAAAGTGAAGGATTTGCAAGCAGAGACGGGACCTCTCGACTACCTCCATCTTCTGTCAACGCATGGAAGCTTGGACATGGATCAATATTAGCAAATGCTGATGCCATCTATCCAGCAGTGTTGCAAAAGCTGGGCAATTTTGAGCTGGAGCAGCGAACGGAACCGTGCAAAGACCAGGACAGTGAAAAACTCAAGGTGGGGCATCGAATCCGGAGGACGGTGAATGGACTTTCGCTTCACAAAATTGCCATTCGCTTCCTAATGTGCTTCCAACTGGTGTTGCGCCAAAGCTTGGACACAGCGGAGAGCAAAGGGCGGACTGGCCTTCTGTCAAACATTACATGGCGTCCTTGCGACATGGCTTTTTTTTTTGACTCTCTGGGGAAAGCTGCTCTGCACACTAATAATTCCGCTTTGTCAATAAAGAGGAATTATTAAAGTCAGTGAGGCTTCACCTCAAAATGCTGTTCCCAGTGCCACTACAACGGTCCTGGAATGATGAGTGTCTTTGCTGCAAACAATACACTGTGACTGCAGCGATGGACAGACGAAGAATGCACTTTGCAACATCCTCATAAATGCAGTTGCAAATGTAATGGTGCTATCCGCTGCGGGGACCCTATTCCAAAGAATTCTTTAAGTCGGAAGAGAAAGAATTCCAAGGTAAATGCGTTCTGAATGCGCCTGTTAAATTGTTCTGCTTTGCTTTCTATTGTTTGCGAACCATCTGACCAGTCATCTATCAAATTTCTGGTCGCCTGCACGAGCGCTCCATCTGTGCGACAAGGGGAGAGGTTACATCATATTGCAAAAAAAAAAAAAAAAAAAAAAAAATCCAGTGAGGATGGGTTTTTTCCATCGTGCTTTGGCAGGAGGGTTTTTGTTGTCTGCAAAGCTTGGCTGTTGAGAGTCTGATTAAGCTCGCTTCAAAAACGTCAGTTCATTTTCTCACGCAGGACGCCGCTATATCCTTATCGTTCAAAAAAAATTTTTTTTTTGTTTGCATTCGTGACCCAATGAGTCCAGGCTTGGAGTGTGTACAGTTCATTCGAGGGCGTAAGGGTTGGAAGATCGGGCGAGAGGCCACGGTGGAGAGGAGGGGTTGGCGAGGAATGGAAGGAAGAAGAAGAATAACTTTGCTGGGAGTGTTTCAGAAGCGAGGTGGGTAAAGTGTTTGTGCGTTGTTGGTCCACGCGTCACGGGGCCTCTGGCTGCCGGTTGAATTTCGCGACAGGAAGTGGGAGCGAAAGGCTGTGCAAGCGACCAACAATTTTTCCCGGTGGGTTGCTTTTTTTTTTTTTTTTTTGTTTCTTTGTATTTTTTGGGAAGGAAGAAACCAAAAAACAAAAAAAAAGAAATATAAGAAATAAAGAAAAAAAGATTTAAAAAAAGGAAAGGGAAAATCCTTTATAAAAACCGTCCAGTCAGCGAGCGATCAATGGAAAACGAGAAACGAAACGAACGAAGAGACAAGCAAACAGACACTAAACTTCAAAAAAAGAAAAGAAAATACACCACCAGGCAGAATGGCCGACTTTGTGCAGAACCTGTTCCCTGACGTGGCCAACGCCATGAAGGCGCACCTGCCGGCGGTGTGGGACCACGCCTTCCCCCAGTTCACCCGCGACCACTGCCCGCCCGTCTCCTTCTCGCTGGATCTGGCCGCCCTGCACCCGCTGCTGCCAAACTCGACCGCCGCCGCCGTTGTCGGCTTCGCCGCCCGCGACCAGCTGCTCTACGGAACGGCCTCGGCGGCCTCCGTCGACGACGCCGCCGCCGCCGAATCCACCGTCCTCGCCATGCGCGGCCTGACCCTCTTCCTCATCGAGCTGGTCGGCATCGCCATCGGCCTTGCCGGGTACTTGCTCCTTCCGCGGGACGCGTGGGCCTGGCGCCGCGGCTTCCTCTTCTTCGCCTTTATGAACATGGCCGCTATCCCCACCCACAACATCCTCGGCACGCTCTCCCCAACCATGCTCGTGTTCTGGTCCCTCGACGTGGGGTCCACGGGAAGGTACGTTGTGGTTGTTGTGGTTGTTGTTGCTGTTGTTGGTTGGTTGGTTGGTTGGTGGGCAGACCGAGAGACAGACCCATGGGGGGTGGTTTGCTGTGTCGTTTGTCTGTCCTTCCGTTTGGCATAAAGGCCAATCTGACGTCATCGGGCGCGCCCGCAAGGCACCCGCAGGAAATTTTTCTCCATTTTATTGCCACTTTCGTTCCAATTCCGATCCGACGAAACCTTACTAACTTGTTGCGTCGTCACTCACACACACACTCTCTCTCTCTCACTCTCGCTGTCGACTGCCTCCTCCTCCCGAACACCCTTCGCACGATAACGCATCGGCCCCATCCACCCCTTCTTATCCTTGCCTTGTTGCACACCAACCTGCGCTTCTCGCCGCCCGTGCCTCTGCAGCTCCTGCTTGTGTCTCATCCTCGCGTCCTTCATCCAGCCATTCCCTACAGCAGCCTCCCGCACTCCCACCACCTACAAATGGCTCACACTCGTCGGCCCAGCCCTGCTCTACGCGTATTCCTACGTCGGCATCGCCCTCCCTGGGTTCAGGATCCCCTTCACGTCCGAGCTCGTCTACATCACCATGATGGTCATCGCCGCTGTCGTTGTCGTCGCCAACATCCTCGCAGGAGCTCTCCGCATGCCCAAAATGCCCTTCACATCCGTTGCGGGCTCTGCATCTGTCGTCCTTGCCATAAGCAGCATCATTGTCATGCTCGCAGGCTTCCTGCTCGACTACCCGATCTGCAAGGCTGTTGTCGAAGCCGGCTCAACGACTGAGATTGGACTGGTCGCGTTCGTCTTTGTCGGCTCGGACATTGCGTTCCTGTCGCTCTTCTTGTACGTTGCTGCCGGCGTTCGCAGCATCGCCAGCAAGAGCAAGAAGACGCAGTGAGGTAAATCAGTTGGAAACCGGTGCTTTTCGCCCTTTCACGCCCCCACCATCCTTCCCCGACTGAACTGTGCTGCCGGTCTTTGCAGTGTGATCTCATATTCAGTTTTGTCTTTCGGACTCTCTTAATTCTCGGTTCCTTTTTTTTTTTAGCTTTGCAACCTCGCTTGACATCACATCTCGCCTCTTCGTTTACTTTGTCGCGTCTTTCGAGTGACCAAAGTGTCCGCCTCCTGCTCTTCGCCTTTTTATTTTTTGAACCCTTTTCTTTTTTTTTTTTTCAGGGCGGCAACCACCCTTTTCCTTTTGTGTCCTTCACCCCTTATTTGATGAAGTAGTGCAACGACTACTTGAGCCTCCCTACCCTTTCAATTTTTCCTTCAGTTCTGCCCTCTCCGGTTCCTTTTCTCCTCTTTGGTCTCCTTTTCTTTCGTTGTTTTTCCTTTCCGTATGTTGCAACTATTTACACCACTATCCAGGCGGAGAGACTAAAAAAAAAACTCGTAAATCTTTGAGTGATTCCGCTCGTGTTGAAGCTAACTTTATTTCGAATGAAACTTTGCGACCACACCCAACGATTTTTTGCAACAACAAAGCAACCAATAAACCCCCCTCCTCCAAAAACAATTTTCTCTTCGTTGGCCCCAAGATCCCACCGCTCAAGGCGACGCCCACTCGTAGTCCCAGAACGGCTTCAGGATATCCAGCACGCGTCTCAGCAGCTCCAGCCGGCTCTCGCGGTCAGGGTCGTCGTCGCCGACGTCCCCGGCGACGCGGTGCCAGTTGGCCACAGCGCGCTCGACCTCCTCGGGCGTCGACGCGCCAATCACAAAGCTCGAGACGCCCGGCACGCGGATGGCGCGGGCGTCTGCGGCAGGGACAGCAGCGCCGTCGGCGGCGAGCAGCGCGGGCCGCACGCACTCGTCAAAGCCAAACCCGAACCCAAACAGCGTCGCGACCTCTGCAATGTCGACGCCGCGGTCGTCGCACAGCGCGCGGGCCTGCGCGACGGCGTCGCGCAGCGTCGGCTTGGCCGGGTGCCAGGCGGGCGGGCCGAAGGACGTCAGCATGCGCATGCTGAGCGGGCTCGCGCACAGCACTGTGCCGACGCCGCCGCGCGAGCGCAGCCGCGGGATCGCCGGGACGAGGTCGACGCTGTGCAGCGTGTAGTGGCAGTACGAGAGGACGATGTCGAGCGGCGACGTCGGGTGCGCAGCGTACCACGCTGCGGCGAGACGCTCGAGGACTGGGAGCGGGTAGCCGGAGATGCCGACCATTTTGATGATGCCTTGGGACTGTGTTTGGGATTGTGTGCCGTGAGGATTACATGCAATAAGACGACAGAAACACAAGACAGCTTTCCTCGTCCCCACCTTCAGGTCGAATAACACCGGCAGGGCTTCTTCGAGGACCATGCGGTCCTCGACAAACTCGACGTCGTGGCAGAAGACGACATCCAGGTAGTCGGTCTTCAGCCGTCGAAGACTTTCTTGAACGGACGCGCGGACCCGCGCAGCCGAGTAGTCAAACTCTGCCTTTGTCGGCCCGTACCGACCGCACTTTGTCGAGATGAAATAGGAGGAGCGCGGAAACTCGTCGGCGAGGACGGCCAGTGCGCCGCCGATGATCGACTCGCTGCGGCCGTAGTACGGTGAGGTGTCGACTAGGTTGACGCCGAGCTGGAAGGCGCGGCGGAGCGTGGCGACGGCGACGGTGCCGGCCGGGTCGTTCTTCTCGTCGTAGTTGTCGTACTGCGGGTTAAAGGCGCCGCCGCCCAGCGCGACAGGCGAGAAGCGCAGAGGGCCGCCGCCGGCCTGGCCCGTGGAAGCGGCGACGGCGGCGATGGGCCGCACGAGCGGGGAAGGGATGGTCCTCGAGGCCGAGGTCGTCGAAGTCTCGGTGGCCATGTGAAGGGAGGGAGGTGGCTCGGGCCAGCAGCCTTCGAGTGGAGTGACAGAGTTGAATTGGCGAACAGGCAACTGTGGGTTCAACAATTCAATTCCAATCATTCACGTCGTTGTCGCTCGTGACCTCGGAGGGATTGGGATCGAGGCCCGATCGATCGATTCCCTCCACTCCTCCATGACAGGCAGACAAACAGTCAGTCACACCAGAGAGACAGACAGACAGACAGACCCATAGACAGACCAGAGAGTGTCTGTTAGGACTGTCTGTCACACACACTCTCGCCGAAATCCGAATCCGGGCAGTCGGACCGATTGATTGTCCAAAAAAAAAAAAAGAAAAGAAATGACCGACGGCGGCGGCGTCCGTCACAGCCGCAACCCCGAGCCGATCGAGCTCATCGACAGCCACGTCCACCTGACCGACCTCGCCGCCTGCCCCGTCGCGTGGACCGCCGGCACCGCGTACGACCGCAACTACCTCGCGCCAGACCTCGACGCCGCCACAGCCGCGCTCCCTTCGCCCTTCTCCTCGTCGCTCCGCGGCTTCGTCTTTGTCGAAGTGGACGCCGTCGATGCCGCCCGCGAGGCGGAGTTTGTGCACGCCTACGCCTGCTCGACCGAGCCACGCATCCTCGGCATGGTCGTGGGCGTCCAGTCTCTGCCCGCAGGCCCGAACGACCCGCGCTTCCTCGCGGACTTGGAGAGGATCGACAGGCTCAACGCCGTCAAGCCGCTGATAAAGGGCGTCAGGTAAGGCCTCCAATGGAAAGAACACCCAACAAAAAATGAGAGACTCTGGCCCCCCGAAAGGATAAAACTAAACGAATCCAACCTGCCAAAAGGTACTTGCTGCAAGACGACGCCCAGCCCGACGCCCTCTGCACTGACCCCGCCTTTGTCGGCGCGGTCGCCCTCCTTGGAACCCGAGGCCTGTCGTTCGACTTTTGCGTCAGCTTCCGCAGGCACCCCGCCCGCCTGCGCTGCGCCGCCGCCCTCGCTCGCGCCTGCCCGCTCACCACCTTTGTCCTCGACCACCTGGGAAAGCCCGACGTCGACGCCCACCCACATCGCTTCGCCGAGTGGGCCGCCGCCGCCGACGAGATCGCCGCGTTGCCAAACACCGTCTGCAAGATCAGCGGTCTCGTCACAGAGTCCGACGCTGAGCTCGTCGGAGAGGACGCTGCCGCCGTCGCAGCCCGGTTCTCGCCCTTTGTCCTGCACGTCATCGCGGCCTTTGGAAAAGAGAGGATCCTCTTTGGGAGCGACTGGTTCGTGAGCACCGCAAAGGCGTCGTACGCCGATTGGTTGGCGCTCCTCGACTCCATCATCTCATCATCGCATCTCAAGCAACCTTTCTCGCATGCAGACAAGGTAGCACTGTTCGGAGGGAACGCGAAGCGGGTGTACAGATTGGGGTGACCGGGGGCTCCGGCGCAAGGCTGCAAAATTCCCTTTCTCGCAAAAATACATGACGCAAGCGGCTTCCCGGCTCTGCCAAACAAAGCCGAAACAATAAGGAGAGGAGAACGCAAAAAAAGGGGGACATGAAAGCGGAGGAGAAAGAAGAGGAAAAGAAGAAGGAAAGTAAGAAGGAAAGAGTGAACGAGAAGAGAAGACGTCATAGAAAACGAGAAAGAACCGGGCATCAGTGAAAGCCCGGAAAAAAGGCTAAACGAATGGCTTGCTCCCTTGTGACAAAGCCATGGATGGCAGCTGGAGAAATTCGAAGAAAAAAGCAAAGCAGTCCGGATGAACTGCGTTCAAACGGAGACGGTCCTAGAAATCCAGGAACAACTTCCGATGGGGGTCCGGCTCCGGGACACCGTATGGGAGATGATTTTCGTCGTAGTTATCAAACTTCAGCGAGGAGTTAGACGTTTTAATTAAAAGTCGGTTCTTACGTTTGATGTATCACCAGGGTGCCCAATTCGGGGCAAGTACGGAGCGGGAACCTCCAATGCCCGCAGCGCATCCCAGTCAATCCCCTGGAACCATCTGTGCCGTTTGATGTCCTCTGGTCCAGCCTTCAGGTTACCGTACCGCTTGCTGAGGTCCGGTGTCAGCAGGCGTTTGACGAGATCCTTCGCATTCGGGTCAAAGTGGGCTGGGAATCGCAGACGACAGATTAGAATTTTTTCGTACAGCTTAAACGGGTCGTCATCGAAGAAAGGAGGATGCCCCGCAAGCATTTCGTAAATAAGAATTCCAAGTGACCACCAGTCCACAGCCTTGCCGTAGCCTTTCGATTGAATAATTTCCGGTGCTAGGTAGTCCGGGGTGCCGCAGAGCGTCCAAGTTTGGTCGGGCACAACTTTGGCGAAGCCAAAATCAGTGATTTTGATATGACCTTCGGCATCGAGTAGGAGATTCTGCAAAATTGTGAGGAAAGGATGGAGGGCACCGTACACAAACCTCTGGCTTCAAATCTCGGTAAATGATGTCGCGACTATGAAGATACTCGAATGCCAGGACCACCTCGGCGGCGTAAAACCTTGCTACATGGTTGGGAAATCTCTGTGGGTCCAAACGATAGAGGATAACGACCAACGTTTCCTTTCAGTAAGACCATACGATCAAGGGATCCGACTGCTCTTACCCCGCTTCTTCGCAAGTATGAGAACAGCTCTCCACCTTGAATATATTCGAGCACTATGTACAAGTTCCCATCGTCCTGGAAAGATCCAAGCATTCCCACCAGGAACGGAAAGTCAAGCCTGTCAAGGATGCACTTCTCGTTGACAGTGTGTTCGACCTGTTTAAGCTTTACGACCTCGGATTTCCGAAGGACCTTCATGGCGTAGAATTTCGAGGTCGCCTTCAGGCGAACAAGATGGACGCGGCCAAACGATCCGGTACCCAAAGTTTTGAATATTTCGAAATCACGCAATTCAAATTTAGTCCGGGCCTTGACCGGTGCATCGCTCCTTTCGCTGCTGTTGTAAGCGCCGTCCGCGTTGGAGGCCGCAGCATCAGCAAGAGAAATGGCGGCCAATGCCTCCGCGGCAAGCTCCTTCACCGATGTACGTTTTGGGTGAGCAGGTCGGCTCTTAGGCTGCTTTCCGGATAAGGATGGCGACGATGAGGTCGACGAGTCCGCATTCGCAGTCACACTTTTGGGAACTGAAGAGTAGGAGGAAGAGGGGGTGCTTTTGGCAGCGGCGGTAGATGAAGAGATCGACAATGAGGAGAAGCCGTCGGAAAGATCTTTCTGCTTGTTCGAGGAGGTGCGTGGGGGATGATGAGACTGACCGCAGTTGCATGATAGTTGAAGAGGACTTCGTATCAAAATTTGTGAAGAAAGATTGGACCTGGGACCAACCTTCGACCCCGACGTCGTCACCGCAGACGACGATCCTGAAGATGACGTTGGAACCGATGGCACCTGACGGGATTGCGCTGCTGCCGCTTGGCCGTGGCCATTGTGGAGGTGGGGCGTTGACGCCGGCGACGACGACGCTTTGTTGCTGGTACTACTGCCGAAATAATGCACGCCCTGGCCACCGCTGCCGCTGGTGGTTGTGGTGTTGGTGGTGTTGGCCGAACTGATGCTGTGGTGGTGGTCGCTTTCAGCGGCGGCGGCGGCGGCGGCCCTTCCCGCAGCTATGGTGGCCGCGGGGGAGAGGGACGGGGACAGGGAGGCGAAGAACGACGACATCTGGGGGCGGGCAGCGGCGGCTCCCTCTCTCTCTCTCTTAAAAAGGCGTTCTTCTTCTTTTTCTTGCTCTTCTTTTTTTTTTAAAAAAAAATGGACGTTTTTGCAATTTGAGTTTTCAAATTTTCCACGGTTTTTTGTCTTGCAGCACGCAAATTTTTTTTCCCTTACTGCCCTGCCCGGAAGGAAATTTGTGGACGGAACTGTCCGCTTTCTATACAGAGATTTGGTTTTGGAGCGCTTTCCCCGATCGAGTTTGCCTTGAGACTGCCTCGGTATTTTGTGCAGCTTTGTTGACAACAAATTGTTGTAACCACCAAATACTGACTGCTCGCATTTGTTGGTGATAAATGCATTAAAAAGCGTCTGTTGGGCTGGCACGATTGCAGACCGTGCTTCCATATTAACAGGAAGAAAACGAAACTGAACAGAAGCAATTTTAGACCTCCGCATATTCAGAGAAACTTCAGTATGAGCATTTGCAAGTGCAAAGTCCGTCATTTTGATTGGATAGTAATTTGGAAAGAGTTTGTGATCCGATTCTTTAATTGTCGAGATTTCAGTTAAGCAAATCGTTTGATCAACCCCTTTGCATGGGTTGATGTGGATGTAATCGCTGATGCCTTTATTACCGTACTACAAGCGATCCAGAAACACACCAAACAGGTAAGATATTCATGCCTACCGCACTGCAAGACTTTGGTAGTGAAATTGGAACGCTCTTCAACGATCATCGCAACACTTGCAAAAATCGGAAGGACCATCAGAAACTTGCCATTCAAATCTGGAATGTGGGAGTTATTCATTAACTGCGTGCTATTATTGGACAATCTCCTCTGTTGGCTGGTCTGAACGGACACCAGACTCTGGTGCCCACTGCCTTAGGCGAAAAGATCAACTTCCAATCAGAAGTTAAGAAGCTTGTTGACTTTTACATCGAAGCGAGCTGCAAAGTAGGCACGACGTCAGTTGCCCTGGCACTTCTTTCGGTCCGTGGTGGCAAGGAATTGCATCTTATCTATTATATCCCACCATCAAGCGTGAAAAATTGACCAATTCCGTAAAGAATTGTCTGTCCACCGAGCATGCAATGCTTGGAATTGACATGGTTTGGCTGGAATTGCTGCGCAATCTGTGCCAAAACAAGTTAATGGGAGCTGCTGGCGAGAGTGGATATGATTGCGAAGTTGAATTATTGTAATCACACTTTGGATTCTTTTTCCCAGAAATGCTACCGGGCTAGAAGAAAACGTTGCGCCTTGCTCATCCAAAAATGCGTTGTTGTTAGCTTGCCTTCTGGTGTAGCTGGGCGAACACCAGTTGCCACGCAAGACCTGGGCAGTGAGCAAGCTGGCGTGGTTGGGCCAGTTTTCTTCCGTTGCCGACAATATAGGAAGAAGAAATACGGTGGAAACGGGTGCTTTTTTTTTTTTTGTTCTTGTTTGCGACCGAAAGGCTGCGCGATCTCTCTGTCTCTCTCTCTCACTCTCTCTCTCCTCTCCTTTGTTCTCTCCCTCCTCTCATCCCAAAAAAAGAAAAAAGTCAGCTCAAACCTAAGCGTTTTTGGCGGGTGACCCATCCATGGACAATCGCCCATCGTCATTGTCTCCACCGCCGCCGTCGTCGTCTTCACCCCTTACTTCTTCGTCCTCCTCCTCTTCCTCCTCCTCTTCGGAGACTATATCGCTTCGGCTGGCTCCTCCTTTACAGGGGTTGGCAGCCACCGCGACTGCCTTTCCCGACTCCACCGCCGCCGCCACAGCCATCCCCGCAATGTCCGCCACGTCCGCGACAACCGGACCGATCGCAGAATCAAACCCGTCCGTGTCGGCAAGATCCTCTGATCGACCACTATCAACTTCGTCTCTCTCCTCATCTGCGTCATCGGCCTCCTTTTTCTCCACCGCAACCACCGCGATCGTATCCGCTGGATCTGCGTCTACCTCTGCACAACTGCCGTCGACATCCCTTGGCAAATCTGCCTCCATCGCACGCTACAGTATCGGTAGCGAAGCCAGCTCGAGCAGCAGCAACTCAAGCGCAGACAGCAGCAGACACAGCACAACGACATACAACGTTGCGGCTGGCCCTGGCGCTGACAATTCCACCGAGAGTCCCCTCGACTTTTTCCACAAGGTTCGGCTTTTCGTATCCTTTTGGTGCCGCTCATGATAGTGCTGAGCAGGGGACGCAAGCTTGGTTTCCTGACGGGCGGGAGGGATGGGTGCTGGGCATTCTGCAGGAGAAGACGCTGTCGGCGTCCTCCGTTCGCCTTCTTTTCACACTCGAGGATCAGGATCAGGTAAAGTATAGTTATCGCAATGGGTGATGCAAATTGATTGTTTGCAGGATCTGGTGTACGAGGAGAACTTGGGACAACTTCTCAGCACCAATTTTGCTAGTCTTCCGCCATTGAAAAATCCTCCAATGCTGGAGGGCATAGACGATCTTTCCAACCTTTCTTACCTGCACGAGTACGTTGTCCCAAACAAATCTAAGGGTCTGAGACACTCACCTTACATCAACGACGCTAGACCAGCAGTACTCCATAATGTCAGACTGCGCTACTTGCACGAGCGAATTTATACCTATTCCGGCATTGTGCTGATTGCTATGAACCCTTTCCAACGCCTTCCGTTATATACCCCCGATATCATGAGGTAATTTGAAGATCCATCAGCTTGAAATGCTCACCGTTTTGTTTTAGAGAGTACTCCGGAAAAAAACGTGGGGAGCTTGAGCCACACCTTGTAATTCTCGTTTTCCTTCACTTGTGAACATGCTAATATTGCCCAGTTTGCTGTTGCTGAAGACGCGTATAGAAGCATGATTCGGGACAAACACGATCAATCTATCATTGTGTCTGGAGAGAGCGGTGCCGGGAAGACGCAAAGCGCAAAATACATCATGCGATACTTCGCGCTTGTTGACAACTTGGAGACAAAACATGGCGTCGCTACCATACTATCCAGCGATTCATCGGGTGTCGAAGAGGCTGTTCTCTCCACTAATCCAATTATGGAAGCCTTTGGGAACTCGAAAACCACTAGAAACGACAACAGCTCACGGTTCGGAAAATATATTCAGATCCTCTTCACGAATGACGCGACCCGCTGTCGCATTGTTGGCGCCCGCCTTCGGACGTACTTGCTGGAGAGATCCCGTCTTGTGTTCCAGCCTAAATCAGGTAAGTGTTTGGTTCAGGTTGGTAATGTGACTTACGAGAAGCCCCAGAGCGAAACTATCATATATTCTACCAACTTTGCGCTGGCGTTCCTGCTGCGGAACGAAAAGAGCTTGGCCTGGGAAGGTGGAGTGAATATCACTACTTGAACCAAGGCGGAGTTGGGACCATTCCAGGATTCGATGATATGGCAGAACTTGGCATAACTCAGCAAGCTTTATCAACAATAGGCATCTCGGTTGCCATCCAATGGTCGGTCTCGTTCCCGTTTTGCTCTTTACTCACAAGGCAGTCAAAAAACATAATCAGGGATATTTTCAAAATCTGTGCTGCGTTGCTTCACTTCGGAAATATTCGAATAACCGAAGATAAGGGAAAAGCGCAAATCGCGGACGACGACTACGCCTTGCGGCAAGCAGCAAAGTTGCTTGAACTGAAGACTGCGGACGTCAAGAAGTGGATGTTGGCCCGTCAGCTGACCACAAGATCCGAGAAAATCATTTCAGCACTGTCCAAATATGAAGGTAGGTTCAAACAGTGAAGTGTGTTCAAATTCTCATGGATCCAATCGCACAGCTACCGTTTGTCGTGATTCTATAGCAAAATTTATCTACAGCACGTTATTCGATTGGCTGGTCGAGATTGTAAATAGGAACCTTTCGCAGACGGAGAACACGCAGTCTACTTCGTTCATTGGCGTGTTAGATATTTACGGGTTCGAACACTTCCAGACAAATTCATTTGAGCAATTCTGTATTGTAAGTCGAACTTTGAACAAAAGCTGTCTCGTTTATTTGTCCACTCCACAGAACTACGCGAATGAGAAACTTCAGCAGGAGTTCAACCAGCATGTTTTTAAGCTTGAGCAAGAAGAGTACATCAACGAGAAGATTCAATGGTCATTTATCGATTACTATGATAATCAGCCATGCATAGACATGATCGAGAGCAAGCTTGGTATTCTGGATCTCTTGGACGAAGAGTCTCGCCTCCCGGCCGGATCCGACAACTCCTTAGTCATCAAACTTCACCAGCGATTCGGAGTCCCGGCATGCCGATTTTACGAAAAGCCTCGGTTTAGCCGAACAACTTTTATTGTGAAGCATTATGCGACAAACGTAGAGTACGAGATTGGTGGTTTCATAGACAAGAACAAGGACACTATCACTGAGGAGCAGTTTGAAGTTCTCAACAGAACGTCGTTCCCGACTCTCCAGGAGCTTATTCGGCCCCATGGGTTGTCCAAAGTGAGTACTGCCCTGTGATTCGAATCTCCTCTCATCCTTTTGCACGTAGGAGTCGTCGGGACCAACCAAAGCAGCGAAGAAGAAGCAGTCACTGGGGGCGATCTTCAAAGCATCGCTGGTCCAGCTGATGTCGACGCTGCGCAGCACTGATGTCCACTATATTCGCTGCATCAAGCCAAATCAGGCAAAACTTCCCTTCACTTTCGAACCTCAGCTTGTCTTATCTCAGTTACGCGCTTGTGGGGTTCTGGAAACAATTCGCATTTCCTGCGCTGGATACCCTTCCCGATGGACGTACCAAGAGTTTGTGGACCGATACTACTTAATAATACCTTCGAATCTGTGGCACGGTAGCCCCAAAGTAGTTACATCGCACATCGTCCAGACGACCATGTCCCAAACAAATCTGTATCAAATGGGCCTGACCAAGGTGTTTTTCCGAGCTGGCCAGCTGGCCTACTTGGAGCAGCGGCGGTTGGCGAGAATTCGCGAGTGTGTGGTTCTGATTCAGGCGAATGGCAGACGACTAGTTTGTCGCCGGCGCTACCAGGATATGCGAACCGCTGCAATCTTGATCCAGGCCTGTAAGTTTTTTGTGACAGTTTGAAACTTCCGTGCGCTAAGTGAAGGTCTTCAAGATTACCGCCGGCACCATGCGCGGCAAATGTACCGGGCGGAATGCCGTCGCCGTGCCGCCACCCGGATCCAAAGTTGTGTACGACGTTGGATCGCTGTGCGGGATTTCCTAGAAGCCAAGTCAGCCGCTTTGCGGATCCAGTCATGCTATCGGATGTACCGCGCGATGAAGGAGTTGAGGGCACTGAGAGAGGAACGTGCAGCTACCACGGTCCAGCGAGTGTACCGAGGGTATCTCGCGCGAAAGTCGTTTCGAAGGGCCATTCGAATGGTTGTGTGGATGCAATCTTGCATTCGGCGAAAGCACGCAATCAAAATCCTCAAGGACTTGCGGCTCGAAGCGAAGTCGGTTGGCAAGCTCAAGGAGAAGAACTACAACCTTGAGCGAAAGGTGGTGGAGCTGTCCCTGACTGTAAAATCAAGGGACGAGGAAATGCGACAGCTCAACGAGCGGCTTGCAGCCATGGAGAGCCAGCTCGCGCGTCTCATGCGTCTCGAAGCGACGTACAAATCGACCATTGCCAAGCTCAGCGACAACTCAACGGAACAGCAGAAGGAGTTGAAAGCGGCCAACGACGCACGTGCGGTGATGAGCAAGGAGATGGAAAAATTGACTGGAATGCTTGCAAAGCGAGATGCCGAGGCCGCAGCGCTGCAGAGCGAGCTTGAAAGTGCCAAGGCGGCTGCAGCGGGCGCAAAGCCGACGGACGCACAGCATCAAGACGGACAATTTCGCTGGCGTCTGGACCTCACGTCATCTCCGTCCCTATCGTCCACGTCAACGTCGTCGTTGTCGTTGACGCCGGCATCGGCATCGAACCGGGCAAAGAAGCGTACAACCGGCGGTGCCTCGTCCTCGTCGCCCGTTGCTGGTGTTTCTTTGCCAATCGCTCAAAGTGCCACCCCTGTCGGCGCCGGAGATACGAAGGTCTTTTCTGCAGCAGCCCCGCCAGCGCCAGTGAATGGCCGGGAGGCACCCCCTTCCATTGCGCCAATTGGACCAAATGGCTCACTTTCGGCCGCCGCGGCGACAACGGCAGGGGTGGCAACGTCGTCGTTGAATTCCCGGTTTTCGACGGCTATTCCCGGAGCCTTTTTCGTGTCAGGCAGCAGCGGTGGCGGTGACACCCATCACCCCCATAAGGCGGCAGTGTATCAGCAGCAGCAGCAGGTGTGGACGCCGCTGGACTTGCTCTTTGCGCGAGACGGAACGGTGCAGCGTCAACTGCGGACGCACTCAGACTTTGTTACGTCGTTGTCAGCGACGGTGCTTGCGCTGCTGGTGCTGTCTGTGTTCCGCCACGCGCAGGGATTCCTCTCGCTCCTGCTGTAGCGGCGGTAGTGTCTTTGTCATACCTGCATCCAGAGCAGCTCCTCGCCTTCTCGTCTCTCGTCCCCCTCCCTTCTTTTTGTTTTTTTTTTTTTTTTTTTTTACCTTTTCCACTGGTTTTTTTTTTGTTTTGTTTTGTTTTGTTTTGTTTGTTTGTTCGTTTGTTCTATGCAGAGTGGGGCAGAGTGGGGATCTGGGTTTCATGTGGGTCGAAAGGAACACGGCGGAGCAGACAATTTTGTCTCAGTACCCAAACAGAAAGAGAGTGACAGTGAGGAGAGAGAGAGAGAGAGAGAGAGAGAGAGAGAGAGAGAGAGAGCAAGAGACAGACCGACAGCCAGCAAACGAGACTCTTTCCCTCACGCACTTCCTCGCACTCCACTGCACGACGCGGATCTCGTAGACGGCGTCGACGACGAGAAGGACCGTTGCTGCGCTTGGACGAACTTTGCGATGGGAACCGGCGGGAGCAAGCTGCAGCCCGAGCTGCTCGAGGACCTGCAGGCCCGGACTTCGTGTACGTACGTGCGGGTGGATGCGACGAGAGGTGTGGGGTGGGGCCGCTCGATGGCTGATCGCCTCAGCCTCGCCCTCAAATGAATGCGGCCCCACACACACCTCAGCCTCCCGACAATGACAGCCACTCACTAACTCGAAACCCCCTTTCTCCTATCCTTCCCCCGTTCATTCCCCCTCCCTTAAACAACTCTGAACTGACGGACTAGTCGATAAGAAGGAGCTTCAGCAATGGTGACCGATTCCCATCCTTGCAAGTTTCTTTTCGCCCGTCCTAATCTGCACACTTCCGACTCCCCCATATAAATATGAATGATCGCCGTCTATCGCAGGTATAAAGGATTCATGCAAGACTGCCCGTCGGGGTCGCTGGACAAGGTCGAGTTTCTCAAGATATACCGACAGTTCTTCCCGTTCGGGGACCCCACCGCATTTGTCGAGTTTGCCTTCGCCGCGATCGACGAGAACAAGAACGGTGAGCGTGTTTTTTAGTCTTCTTTTTTTTGTGGTTTTGGGCCGCAAGGTGCGGCAACGCGCGCGCGATTCGTTTTATATTCTCGGGGGGTTTTGACTCACCCGGTCGACTTGGTGTTTTGCGCC
Organism: Zopfochytrium polystomum; assembly: GCA_025765615.1. NCBI lineage: Eukaryota > Fungi > Chytridiomycota > Chytridiomycetes > Chytridiales > Chytridiaceae > Zopfochytrium > Zopfochytrium polystomum. The sequence continues at coordinate 273,207 of JAIVFJ010000040.1, forward strand.
CCGGCCCCTCCTTGCAGGCAAGATCGACTTTCCAGAGTTTGTGCGAGCGCTGTCGGTGTCGTCGCGGGGTTCAATCGAGGACAGGCTTACGTGTGCGCAGTTTTTGGTCTTGTGTGTGTGTGTTTGTGTGTTTCTTTTGTTCTGAGGCGCCGAACCATTCGTGCCCCCCAACTCCAGGGGCGTTCCAGTTCTACGACACGAACCACGACGGCATGATTTCGCGCGACGAGATGCTGAGCGTTGTGTCCGCAATCTTCAAGATGGTTGGCGGGTCGATTCGATTGCCTCCGGATGAGGACTCGCCCGAGAAGCGGGTCGCAAAGATATTCGACCAGATGGACCGGGGTACTGCTTTTTTTTTCTTTTTTTTTTTTTTTTTTTGTTGTTGTGGGAAGGTGTTAACCATTTTTAACCATATCGTTCACGTTTTCGTGTGTTTTCGTGTTTGCCATTTTTTAAACTTCCAATCTTCCTCTCCTCCATCTTCACTCCCTCACCACTCGTCTCTGCGGTGTCCTTCCAACGACCACTTTCACGGGAACTGGCGAAATCGAAACACACAATCCAACATCCCACCTCGTTTTAATCCGCGACTCTGCAAAGCAGAATAACGACGGAAAACTTGACTTTGAGGAGTTTCGCGATGGATCAAAGCTGGATCCAACCATCCTAAATGCTCTTTCACTTTACAACGGCCTAGTTTAATTCCACTTATCCCCAGCATATCTATAATTTATGCCGTACTCTCCTGTTATTCCATCTGTGATGGTGGATGGAGAGTTGGTTTGCACAACGTTTTTGCTGTCAGAACCTTCAAAGAAAAACTCGACCATCACCACCTTCGCCCCGCTCGCTCCCTCCTCCCTCCCCCGTAACGGCCCGGAGGAGTGACATTACTTTATATCTTTCCTCGCCATTGGAGGCACTGTATCTCCCCATTTTTTGTTCTTGCTCTGCTCTTTCTTTCTTTCCTACTTTCGTTTTGCTTTTTTTTTTTTTTTTTTTTTTTTTTTTTTTTCGTCCTTCACATTCAAATCTGTTAAGAGAGGAACGCAAATCATGCTCTTTTCCCCTCCGCTTTTCGAGATAAATGATATTTTTTCCGGTTTCAAGTTAGCCGCCCGTTCAGAATCAAGGGTCATAAATATGACTTATGGCGAGACCACAAGTGCGGTTCGTTGTCCTTCACTGCCCTTCACTTCACTGCATCAGCATGATCGTTCGAACCTTCTCCACATCTCGCAAATTATGAATGTTGGTCCAGGGCCTTGAAATCAGGCACTGGTTCTGGCGGCGGTGATTTTTTTTTTTTTTTTTTTTTTTTTTTTTTTTTTTTTTTTTAAAGTGGGAAACGGTGCCGGGGTGGGGAGTGCGATCAAAGACTTTATGAGCAGCACTGGGCGGCGACGTTTCAATATACGCACCATCCGTATCCCAAGTCTTCTTGAAATCTTGACGACCGAGTTATAGTTGAACGCAACTTTTACAAGGACAAGATCAATGGTCAAATCCGGATAAACATGATCCAGAACGCGGCAGTTCTGCTCAAGGCTCGCGGGGATGGTGGATTCGTCTTGGTAACAATGAATGATAACAAGGTGGGAGGTAGCTTCGTTCCGCTGCACGTACTGAATGACGTGGTTCAAATGATGGAGCTTCTCGCCTTTGGTGAAGTACCCGCTGACGGTGAATTGTGAATGGTTTACTGAGTGCTTTGGTGGTAAGAGCAGGGAAAATAGTATGACTTACACGGGACTTTCCCGGCCCCTCCTAACCCACTGGAGAAGCTGACCCATAAGGCGTTGGGAGAGCCGGGACAACGGCAATGCATCGTCCTCCATCGCGAGTCGTGATGACTCCAGGCTTGCGTCCAGAAGAATGGCGATGATTTTCCCTATCCGGACACGGTGGAGAATGATGGACACTATGACCAGCAAGCCCAGGAAAAATGCGAAAAAGGTTGTAATCATTTGAGGGTTGTATCTATTGTTTAATTGACACATCAGCGTCAGACGAACTTAGTTGAATACAGACTTACATCGAGTTTCCAATTATGGCAGACACGACGAGTGCGCCTGAAAAGAGGACACAAAATCCGCCCCACGATCCCCTCGCTCGCGATGAGGATAGAACGGATGACAGGCCTCCAGCGACTTCCTTTGCCATTCGGATTCGCAATACTGCATTGCACACAACGAACATTCCAAGCACGGCGAGAAAAGCCATTGAGAAGACAAGTGACAGCTCCGTCACATTGCCGTTGAATACAATGAGAAGGAGGACACAAATAAAGAGGAACAATGTGGGCAACAGTGGGGTGGATCCTTTTCCTTTGCCGTGAGGTTTCGAGGCTTTTCTCCCAAGGAAAAAATTCTTGATAATAATTGGAATCTGCTCCCGTGTTTGAACCAATAAGAACGAAGGGAGAAGGTTATCGATGACCATGTGTTCAAGAAGACCACCTGAAAGGATTTTAATTCCCTTTTATGAGGAGCTCCAACTCACATATACCAACAAACGCAGTCAAAATCCCACCACTCAGGACAAAGAATGCGTCAACGGCCAAGAGTACCCGGAGCCATTTACCCGCTGCTGCGTTTGCAACTAAGGAAAGGACCGTGTTTTGGTTTTCAATAATAGATGCAAGCGGAACCAGAGCAAGTGAAACTAAAGATATGACGGGGTTGAGTCCCAGTACCACTAGTTGATGTGTCAAAGAAAACAAGACTCCGATTACAAACGAATATCCGTACTGAATGACATATTTCTGAGCGTTTTAGCAAATACGCCGGGTTTCATTTGTTCCACGTAATTTGCAGAGGTCTCGAAGCCTGTTTCGTTCAAGTCTCCGGGTTAGTTGAAATACTGCAAGAACCACTCCGACCTGTCACTCCAAGCATTCCGACACAGTATCCGATGAAAATGTCATAGGCGTAACTATTCGAGCGACTCGGTTCGTTCATATTTTGAGTGAGAAGAGCGAATCCGGTGTTTCGCAAAGACAGGACCGAGCAAACAATAATCATTGCCATCGTTAAAAGATGAAATAGCAAAATGCCCACACCCAAAGAGTAAGACTCTTTCATGCCCTAGACGAAAAAAAGACTTACAAAAAATGCAGGCAAAGTGGTGACATACCATCATCGTTAACACCCCAAATATTGATAGCAACGCAACTGTAATCCAAAATATGCTTCCTGTCGCAAATTCGAAGTCAAGATATGCAGAGGCCGATGCGGCAGAGACGACAGCTGTCGAAGTATAGTCCTAAAAGGGGGAGATGTTGCGGTGATTCAAAGCAATTTGCTGCTTGCCCGGTAACAAATCGCTGCACCCCCCATCCCAAAATTCCCCGCCACGTTCGCTCTTCACGCGACCCACCAGCACGCTACAGCACGCTGCGACAGCAGCCAGGCTCTTGGTGGAGGAGAGTATCATGACACTGTAGAAGCCTCCGTTCAAAGGAATTACGTGCATCACGTCCTGGATAACGCGCTTGAAGGGAAAGAGTGACAAGGCCACCAGCAAGAGGCTCAAGGGCGCAAACTTTCCCGCGACGCCGCATACAACACCCGTCGTGTACAGAACTGAGCCGAGCAGGTCGTTTGCAGCTTGAATGGGGATAGTTAGGACAAGCTGACGATGCTTGGGCAGGGAGTCAGAGAGAGGGAGAGAGGCGAGAGAGAGAGAGAGAACGACAGAGAAAGAGAGTGAGCGAGCGAGTGAGTGTCATACCAATCGCCGTTGCCATCCACTCGCCCATCTCGTGCTGCTGCTGATGACTGTCGCGACGGGTATTCGCTGAGTTGTCCTCGTGCACGGTACGCCGCGCGTTCGGGGCAGAGGTCCCACTGGCCCGACCGGGCGACAGGGCACTGCTATCACGGGAGTTTCCAGCCTGCACGACAATGAAGGCAGTGGGTTCGGAGACAGCAGGCAGGGGGCCAATCTCGACTGACGCCGCCGCGGAACCCGAGCCCGCAACATGAGACGATGACGGCGACGGAGACGAAGTTGACGCCAAAGTCGCGGGGCAGGTTGCGTTGCTCTCGACGGTGGCCCTGCTGCTGCGCGGGCGGTCACAGTTGTCACTGCTGTGGTGGGTGCGATCGTGTTCGGCGTCGTCGTTCTGGTCGACGCCGTCGGGGTGGCTTCTGCCCTGCTGGTCGTCGTCGCCGTCCAGATCTTCGATCCACTGGACAGAGCCCCATCCAGAGAACTCGCCCTCGACAGCGCCGGCGCTGTCGTCCGAGAACGGCATCGGCGGGGCCACCATTGGCCAATAAATAAAGAACGACACAACCAAAAAAAAAAAAAAAAAAAAAAAAAAAAAAAAAAAAAAAAACCTCCCGACCAAATACTGGCGAGCACACGCACAGCTGCTGCCGGAAGTAACCTAAACACTCTGACAGCTTTGGCTTCTTTTTCCCTCCCAGCCCAGGCTCAGGCAACGTACCATGCTTAGTTGAGCAGGGGGGAAGGGGAAGGCCACAGGGGCGTGCGGCGCTCAGACATTCGTTCACATGTGTGTTTAACCCTCTGTGCACACCAGTCTCCACGGCATACTTCGTCCTTCTGGATCCTTTTGGATGAATGTGCAGGTGGGAGAAGAAAAAAAAAGCAAACCACTCCCGAAATGGGCAAAACAACCGAACACCCTCACGCCTCGTTTCATTATGTGACGATGCAAAGCGCCCGAGTTTCCCATGCCAGTGAAAAATGTGTGTATTCGTGTGTGCGCACTTTCGTGTGTGCGTGTGTGTGTGTGTGTGTGTGTGTGTGTGTTCGCAAAAATGGACTTTGAACAAGAGTCACTAACGGTCATCAACTGGTTCTGCGGGTTAACTCCTCTTATGAATGTTGATTGCTAAAAATAGCAGCCTGGTGATATTCGCAAGAGGCTGGGCGTTTTTAAAACGCAACGTGACCGATCGGCAGTTGCATTTCACAGAAACTGCTTTGATCCTCGATTCCGAGCATACTGAAACCTTTCAGAGCGGAGACTTTGCCAAAAATAGCTGGCACTTTTGCGGAAGGAAGCGCGAGCCGTTCATCTGCCGTCGCACTCGAGAGCTTCCTTCACCCTTCCCCCCCGCCGCTGGCCCGATCCCACGCTCGAAGCGAACGAACAAAAGAAACACAGCGGTTTGAAGGGAAGAGCCAATATGAAATCAAGCACGAACACGCAGTCTTTCCACACTCCCCAGCGTGGACCTAGCCACCAGCCATCAATCGCTGCCACCGCTCATGCGAAGCCGCGGGACTTCGCGGGTTCCCGGCAGCCGCCCTTTCGATCTTTTAAGATGAAGGACAGGTGGCTGGAGAAAATAGTCAGTCGTTTCAAGCGTGACGTGGCCATCCACCCTCCCCACCACTGTGGGAACTCCCCTGATAAAGCCACCAGAGATGACCGTCCCCCACTTTGGCCAGGTTCACAGTCTCCGGCATATCACAACTGCGACGAGCCTCTTTCTTCGATCGTCCGCATAGATTCTTCCGTGCACGTCCGCAGCTCCACTGACTTCGCGATCGACTACAACCTATCCTCCAATCCGTCAGGATCGGAGAGTACGCTGGGTTGCTTTGGATCAAATTCTGAAGATGGTAATATTCAGTCGCAGGCAACGCCGGCAACAGAAACCAGTTCGATAGATCGAGAGAGAGAAACTGGTCTTTCGGAAACTGTTCGTGAAAGCTGCCCAACGCTGGACTCTTTCGTCGAATGGTGCGCAGAATCCTGCCGACCGAAATTGATCGCGGCGCAACCGCTTCGACCACTGACTGCCGCTGCTCCGTGCGAGTGCTGCCATTCCCGAAAGAGGCCAAGAACCAGATCTGCTCAAATTCACGGCGGCGGCGGAGCAGTCAACATTTCTATGGACCCCTCCAGTGTTATCACGTCCCTCTTTGGGGGCATACCATCGGCCGTTTCGCAACTCTCTCGTCACAGATCACGTACTGAGCGGGCCGAGGATACTTGCAGGGCGTCTTTTGGACGCTGCGAAAAATCTGTTTCAGACAGTACCAGCAGGATATCATCAAGCACAATTCAAGTGGTTGATGTAAGCGTGACGTCGATCGCGACACAGTGGACTGGATCAAGAACGATGGCCTTTGAGGACATACACGAAGAACCCTCGCGAAGCGAGCCCGAGTTGAGCACTGCGCCCATGTCGGCTGTCGAAATTGTGAACCATAAAATGACCTTCAGCACACCGGAATTGAGTGCGCCGAAAGAGTTGGATCGGCCGGCGGACCGCCGGCTATCACCAGGGCAGGCACACACCCGCTCAAAGTCGATGGAGTTCAGCTCCCGGAACACCTCAAAGAAAGTTTCACTGTTCCGAACACCGTCTCTCCCACGGAGCCCTCGGCTGAACGATACTTTGGAAGCCGTTGACTCAGCGACCACAATCTGTTCCTCCACTGTCCGACCTACTCAACACACTGCTCAGCCATCTCCGATTGCACCTGATCGAACTTCAAAAGCGGAAGCTAGGCGGGACCCAGAGGATCCTGCCTCGTTGCCACCGCTGCACAGACGTTCCAACTCTTCGGATTTCCGGGCGCATGCGCCTAACGCTTTGCCTCCAGCCTCGGCTCCTCGAACGAAAGGCCGGAATAAGAGCGAGTCCAACACAACACGCACGGGGAGCAAGCAATCAAAAAAGTCACACCACGGCTGTCCCTTGCCTCCCGGAGTTGCGACAGCCTCTGTCTCTTCGTCATCCGCTCGTCGCTTGTCTGCTCAAGATTCTCTCGGGGTATCTACCACCAATTCAGGGGCCAGCCATCCACGCCCACCGCCGTCTCCTCGCACATCCACTTTGGCGAGCCACACCCACTCTAATCAGCACAGGCCTCAGCATATGGTGATTGAAACTCGTCAGATTTACGACAAACTAGAGGTTAGCCCACAAAGTCGGGTTCTCCTTTCTCCGCTTGCAGGCCTTGGAGAAGCGCAGGGAAAAATTAATCAGTACTATATTTTGTCCGACATTGCGAGTGGGTCATTCGGAAAGGTGTTCCTCTGTCGAGATGAGTTCAGCGGGCAGTACTATGCGTGCAAAGTGGTGAGCAAGGCAAGGCTTCTAAAGACGATGAGGTCGGTTCATTGGAGAGGGGGCGCCGGAAGCGCGGGTCTAGATCCATTTCTTTCGATCAAACGAGAGATTGCTATATTGAAGAAGCTGTCGAAGCACAAGAACATAAACCTTCTAGTGGAAGTTCTCGACGACGAAAATGACGATAGCCTCTACATGAGTAAGTGAACTAGTAGGACTTTCTAGGATAACCTCCAAAGGTAGTTTTCGAGCTTTGTGAGTATGGTCCCATAATGCAAGTCTCCGTGATGGAAAATGTCAATCCCTACTGCGAGCGGCACGCTCGGAAGTACTTCCGCGATATGCTCTTGGCCATAGAATACTGTATGGTTGCTTCTTTTCCTCCATTATTCGATTAGACTAAAAACCTGGTTCACCTCGTGACAAACAATAATACCTAACCGAACAGTGCATCACAAAGGCATTATTCACCGAGACCTCAAACCGGAGAATATCCTTCTAAATGCAAGCCGGGATATCCAAATTGCTGACTTTGGTATATCCCACGACTGCGAGGGCCAAACTGACATCTTGGCGGACAAAAATGCCACCCTAATGTTCAGTCCCCCAGAGGCATGGCAAGGTGAGAGCTTCCACCCCACCGCAGCATAAAATGATGCTATATAAACCACGTCAACACTTTTGGCACCCCCTTCCCCTACCAAACAAAAACGCCCCAACTACGGCAGCCAACCACGATCTGCATGGAAAATCTGCCGACATGTGGTCCCTCGGTGTAACACTGTACACGCTCGTGCACGGCCACCTCCCGTTCACGTCCAGCTCCGTCATCGACCTCTACGAACAAATCGTCCTATCCAGCCCTCCCGTGTCCCGGCGCCTCTCGCCGGCGCTCCAAGACATTTTGCGCTGCCTGTTGGAGAAGGATCCGACAAAGCGAGCGTCTATTAGGGACCTTCGGGCCCATCCTTGGGTCACAGAACACGGACGGGATCCTCTCGTGTCGGTCGAGGAAAACTGCGGGCTAGACGAAGAGAGCGAAGTCACCGAGAGGGAGGTCGAGGAGGCTGTCAGCCCCGTGACAATGCTGTGGTCCAAGGTAATGCCACCGTCTCCTTTTTTTTTGTTTCCCCGACCGTGCCATTTTCTTTCCTTGGGAGGCATGTCTAACAAACGCGCAGATCAAAACGACGCTGCAACGCTTCCGGACCAGGTCGAAAAACTCGGAGAGCCGTCGAACGCGATCTTCATCTCCGCCTTCAAGGGCCGGGGAGAGCTTTGGCGAGAAATGTGCGGGCGCAACCTGAGCGTAGCCTCTTCTGAACACTCTCTACTTCTTCTACATGTCCTTCATATTATTAATAATGTTTAGCAGTATTATTTTTTAATGATATATTGGATATTCATTGATATCACGCCGTTTGGGTACGAGGAACAGCCCAAGCACTCTTGCAGACAGCCCCGTATGGAACAGCAAGGATACGTCTTCGTGGGCGAGTAAGCGAGAATGAAAGGAAACCATCCGAAAGGGGGTGGCGAAGTTTATGCAAGGGTATCACCAGCTTCATCTCATTTTCGCATTTTTGGTAGCTCTATCAAGTGACTATATTGATTTAATGACAAAGGCTTGTCGGGGGTCGAAGGTCTGTTAAGGACTAGCCCACCCCACATTCACACCGCAAAAAAGGCGCTTTGCACGCAGCCATCCAAGGGTTTAAAGAGGAGCTGAAATCAGCAACGACTAGTCCAAATCATTTGAAACGATCTTGAAATGGCAACGTAACTGTCCCCGTCTCTAAACGGTCTTCCACCTCGTTCCGTTTGGTTTTGGGAAGACGAGATAGCCAGTACACCCCAGCAATGCTTCTTCTCTCCTCTCTCAGTTTGCCGTTTCTCCGTTCCAGCACGGAAAATATCAGCGACTTCGTTGTGCGGAACAAGTGCCCGCAAATACATAAACTCCGGCAAGGTTTGGGACAAGGCTTTGATTTTATATTTTTATTCACGAAGCACACCGTTTGGGTACGAGGAACCCACAGCTCAAACCCACCCACAGACTGCCCCACCCGCGCTTTATCGAACAGCAACAATATCATCTTTAAAATGGGGGCGAGTTAGCCAAAGAGCGAAGAACACATCGATACGCACCAATCTTCATAATCATTTTTACGGTTTCCGCGGCCAGCTCAATCGCGCTGGTGGATACCAGCAACGGTTGGACGACACCCTCCTCAAGAATGTCTGAGATGGTTCCCTGCCAACAAAAGTCAGCCACCTGAGCGTGGAGACGACGAACAGAGGAGAGCTTACTTTTCGGACGTTGATACCGGCTGACTTGGATCCTTTCGCGTGGCGATTTCTCAGCTCAGTGACAATCCCAATTGGGTTCAGACCAGCGTTCTCCGCCAAAGTCGTGGGGATAACCTCCAGCGCCTCTGCAAATGCTTGGAAGCAGTACGCCTCCATACCTTTTAAGGTTTTGGCGTAAGCTGATAGTTTTTGCGACACATGAATCTCTGGTGCTCCGCCACCCGCGATAAGCGCTCTTTTCTTGACCAGGCAACGGATCACGCAAAGCGCGTCATGAAGTGAGCGCTCGGCCTCCTCAAGAACCAGTTGGTTCGAACCGTGAATGAGAATGGAGACGGTTTGTCCTGGATTCTTCACCCCGTGCATCTTCACCACCCGCGACCCAGCGACCTCTACTTCCTCAACAAGTTCGGCGTAGCCAAGCTTATCTTCAGAGAAGGATTCGATGTCCGCAATGGGCCTGCAACCGGTAGTCTAGGCCAATGAGTTGGTGAAAGAACATACATCTAGAGGATTCGAACTCGCAATATACCTTGCAAATAAATTCAACTTCGTCCCTCTCTATTTCCTTGATCGCAAGAATCTTCAGTTTCGACAGGAAGTGAAGGGAGAGGTCGTTCACAGCATCCCGAAGGATGGATTTTTGAATGAGCAGCACGTTGCAGCCGGATTTTTTGATGACTTTGCAGATGTTCAGCAAGTACTGACGCTCCTCCTTCAAGATTTTGTCCATTTGCCGGTAGTCATTAACAACAATTTGGTTATCCATCTGCAAAAGAAGGGTTTAGTCTTATGTACAGCATTGTCAACACTCACGTCCGGTTTTGGCGCAGAAAGCTGGAACTGAATCAGAGCGATTTTGGCCTTTTCCATCCGGGTTGGTCCGTTCGCAGACTTGATAACGTTTTGAGTGAGAACAAGTCCATCGGCCAACTCCGTGTCGTCGATCGTTCCCCCCAGCTTTGTAACAATTTTGATATCCTTCAAGTCGACGTTGATGGCGGATTTTGGATCAATCACTTTCAAAACACTGTCGACTGCGATCGGCGCAAGAAGGCTGGAGTATTGGGAAACAATCTGGAAAAAGAAAGAAAACTGTCGGAAAGGTGTGCGGCGCTGACAAATGAAGTTTAGGAGAACCTTGGAGTTCAATGATGTGATCGCGCTCTTCAGCAAGGATTCGCGGTCGGCCAAGTCAAGCTTGACAGACATCGCCTCCAAGATCTCGGTCGATTTGGCAGCAGCGCGTTGAAAAGATTCCGCGATCGTAGTGGGATGGATGCCTTGTGCGAAAAAAGGCCCCAGTCAACCGTTTTCATCATCGAGTTTAATTCCATACGGTACCTTTTTCAAGAAGCTTTTCCGCTGCTACAAGCATGCTGCCTGCCAAAACCACAACAGATGTCGTTCCATCGCCCGCCTCAACATCCTGTGCCGCTGACAGATCTACAAGCTACGTAGCCGTCAGAGGTGAGAAACTTCCAGGCGGAGTGACAGTTACCATCTTTGCAGCCGGATGAAGAACAGCCATCTGCTTCAGGATGGTTGCTCCATCGTTGGATATGACAACCTCGCCCGTTCCGGATTGGATCTGGTATGACGCGTCAAAATAAAGTACCAATCTCCGACGGCGTCTATACAATGCTTACCATTTTGTCCATCCCTCTTGGGCCGAGACTGGTGCGAATCGCATCGGCGACAGCTGCATGTTCCACCGTCCAAGCATGCGCCAAGTCAAGTATGAAAGCAAATGACAACACGAGGACGCAGCATGAACGAGCGGATTACAAAAGAGAGGGGGTAGGTAGGGGGTATTCAGGGGGGTAGGGGGGGTGAGAGGAGGGGTCAGTGGAGATTTTTTTGCGCGTGCCCGGAGCGCGATGGAGGTCCAGAGGACGATGCGATCTTGGGGACGTGAAAGCGGGAAGCGAGAATATCTGGGAAGGAATCCATGCACACGAACCTTTCGCGGCCACGATGTTGCTCAATCTGACCTCGGTGGGCTTCTCCTTCTCGCGGAATGCGCGAACCTTCGAGCCCGCAGCGCCGGCCGACGACGCCGCCGCCGCCCCCGTACCCCCAGCAGTCGATTCAGCCATTACGCGCGTGGATTGATTGCTGGGATAAGTCGGTCTTGGGTGGGTGGATGGATGGATGGGTTCGGTGTTTGTGTTTTCTTTCTTTCCTTTCGCTTCCTGGTCCTTGTCCGTCCATGCTTGGTTCTCGCTGCTTTTGCCCTTGCTTCATTCATTTCATGCTTTCCATCGACTGCGACAGGAAGTACAGGAGCGTGTCCCCACCCCCCACATCATCCACTCACCCGCCTTGCACTTTTGGGAGGGCGTAGATGGTTCGCAGTAACAAAGGGAGCGCAAATGATTCATTTTTATTGTTTGCAAGCAGCCGAACGCGTAGCGGCAACCGGGGCAGTTGGGGAATACTGGATCAAGGGGGAGTGGCGTTTGAGGAGGCCTTGGCATGCTTCGCTATTGAGAGCGAGTGAAGCAAGAAGCACACCCTTGCCGAGGTTGTCGGTTATTCTCCAAGTGCGTACGCGGTGGGTGGGCTGTGTGCCAACTGCTACAAGAGCCGACACGCGGGGGAAGAACAAGGGGAAAAAAAATGAGTGGTGCCACTCGCCTCTTTCGCCCGCGGCAGCTGGGATTATCGAGGGCTGAATACATCCCCACCACGAGCCACATTGGCACAGTGGTCGTCCGAGGCGCTAGCTGGCGGCCGGCGGCAGCCGTCCCCGCGGCTGCTGCCACCTCGTCCTTTTCCGCGAACCGGGCGCGCGCGTTCTCCACTTTCAAGGTAGTGCATGCTTGGGGCCGTGGGAGGCGGGCGCAGCATGCAAAAGTTGACCCATCTTGACTCGCTCCGCCCGGCACTCACACCCTCAGACCATCGCTCAGCCTCTCGTTTCCATCTCATGGCTGGAAAAGAACTTTGACAAAAGCTCCCTAGTCGTCCTGGACGGCACATGGCACCTACCCACTCTCAAGCGGAATGCGAGGAAAGAGTTTGAGGATCTTCGAATTAAGGTCGGCACCGATGGCACAAGCCCGACTTCGATTTCCTCTTGACGATTTTGCGGTTAATTTAGGGTGCACGTTTTTTCGACATCGACGCTGCCGCGGACAAGCATTCATCACTCCCACACATGATTCCCTCAGCTGAGGAGTTTGCCCAATATGTCGGTCCGTGCGCTTTTCGTTGGAGGCAGCAAAAGTCATGGCTTCAGCTGATTTTCGTTCGACACAGGCGCCCTGGGCATTTCAAACGACTCGCACGTGGTTGTTTACGATGCCACATCTCCAATCGGAACTGCTCCGCGCGTCTTGTGGACTTTCCGGGCCTTTGGACATTCAGGCGGTATTTCTGTCTTGGATGGAGGGCTCCAACAATGGAAGGAAGCAGGTCTCCCTGTTGAATCTGGTCCTGTAGCACCTGTTGAGGTACATGTAAATTTTATGAGAGCCGTGTCGAATGCATTGGCCTTACATTCTGTTATGTGGCAGCCAAAAGAGTACGTCGCGAAGCTGAACCCTCGTCTGGTGAAAAATTTCGAAGAGATGCGAGAGACCTTAAAAGAGAAGCGAGCTTTGATTATAGACGCCCGACCGCGGGGAAGGTGAAAACTCAACCCCAACACTTTTGCGCGCTCAATTTTATCGGTAAATGCGCAGATTCACTGGTGCCGACCCGGAGCCGAGACCGATAAGCTCCGGTCATATGCCAGGATCAATTTCTCTTCCAAGCGGAAACGTCCTTGATCCCTCATCAAAGTCGTTGCTTCGCGGTGCAGCCTTATCTAGCGTACTCATGGATTCCAACATCGACATATCCCACCCTTCCATCATTCACACTTGCGGATCTGGCGTGAACGCCAGCACGACATGGTTGGCAACGGTCGTAGCCAGGATGGATGTCGCTCCTGGATCTTGGGAAGAATTGGAGGACGGCCTCTCGGTGTACGACGGCTCGTGGACGGAGTGGGCGCAAAGGGAAAAGGACGGAGCAGTCATCGAGAAAGACTGATAGGGGAAGAGCGGTTTATTTGGCGTGAATAAATTGCAGTGAAACGGTTTGCACCGTTGCCAATTTAGTGGATAAGCGCTGGGACCTTTTAAATTGGCGTGAATTCTACTCTCCCAATACAGAAAATACGTGTTGATAGCAAAAGTCGCGGAGCTCTTGGTAGGCTCGGTCTGGGTCGTCATTCACAATGCGAGTGTCAAAGACTTGTTCCAGCTCGCTGTAGGATAACATCATTTTCGCCTTTGCCATCCACTTTTGCACGTCCAGCTCCACATCCAACTCATCCGCAAGTTGCTCCACAGAGCGAGCGATCTCAGAACCGTGTGCCAATCCCTCTCCTGTCATGGAGCCAACGTTGATGGGCATTCCATCTGAAATGATTGGTGAACGGGCACCTGCTGGCATTTGGCCCTCCTCGTGATTGCGAGCCACCCCCTCCGCCAATCCTGACGCCCCCGCCGCGAGGGAAGCCTCCACCGGCGTCCTCCTTTCGCCTGGCATCAGCTCTCGCGACGCAGCACCAAATGAAGGTGGTGTCGTCGTCCGTGGCTGCGCAGACGAAGTCGGCCGAGACGAAATTGGACCCTGGGGGTCTGGTAGCGTGGGAGCAGGAGTAGGGAGCTGGTGCGGCTGACTCGAGCGGTTGAGTAACGCCGGCGACCGTGGTCTCTGTCCTCGCGGGGAGCGGAGTCGACCCTTCAATCGGTCTTGCAGGATTTCGAGCGTCGGTACGGTGATGAAGACGTACCGCGGCTTCAAATGTGTCCGTCGCAGGGCCAGGACTCCCTTGAAGTATGAAAAGGGATCAAAAAGATCAAATAATGCGTAACCGCAAGCCCACAAATCCTTCGACGGACCCGGAGGAGTGGTCGTCCCCAGCACCCGCTCTTCGTAGTTACGGCACTCATTCCCCATCCTCGCGTACCTCGATTTCCAGGTCCATGATGCAAACCTTGCCCTCTTCCGTCACCTTGTCGATGGCGTCTGTGCTTGTTCCGTACATGTACCCAAACAGGGAAACCACCTCGATAAACTTGCCCTCGTCGATCATGGCCGTCATCTCCTCTTTGGACACAAAATGGTAGTGCACTCCGTTTTCCTCTCCCGGGCGCGGCTTCCTTGTGGTGTGAGATACAGATAGTCCGAATATGTGGGGGAACTCGTTCAAAAGCCTTGAGGTCAAAGTTCTTTTGTGTCTACGTGAGCAAACGCGACTGACTGCAAAAAACGGGCCGACTTCCTCCCAAGGTTTCTATTCCAAAGGGAATTATCTTCTCCCCTCACCTTTTCCCGACGCCGTTCGGGCCACACAGAACGATGGGCCTCAATCGCGTCGCGCGCATCAGATCCTCGGCCTTGATCTTCGCGTACAGCCTCGTCTGCTTCTTGAGCATGCTCGCGTGCTGCACGCTCGCCACCACGCTGGGCGGTGGGTCGTGCAGATTGACCGCCGCCACCTTTTCCTCGTGCCCGAGCGGCAACCCGTCCAGCGCCGTCAAGTTTTGAAGCTTGAACGCCACCGCGAGTCGGTACGCCCGCCGCGGGGAGACTGGCGTTTCTGGCGGTTTCGGCGAGGATAGCGACGTCGTTGATACCGCGGCGTTCGCTTCGATGGGGTTGTCGCGCAGAAACAGGTCGGTGAGGAAGTGCAGCTGCTGCAGGAACACGAGGTTCGACGGGTCGCTTATTTGATTCGATTCAAGGCGGAGGGTGCGCAGGTGTCTGTGGTGGATGGAAAGTCCTTTCAACGATATGATGGCGTTCCCTGAGAGGTTGAGGTTTTCGAGTTCGACAAGTGTTTGGAGACCGTCAAGCGATGAAATGCGGTTGGAGCTCTCCACACATTTGGTCAGTCATGCAGAAGTGAAACGCCCTGGAACGTACCAGATCTAAGTACTGTATAGGAAGATGGTCCAAATTTTGAATAGATGCAATGGAGTTGCGAGCGAGGCTCAAATGGATCAAAAAGCGTAATGAGAGGCCTTTGACTTCGGTAATAAAATTATCTACGAGGTACATATTAACGACAGCCCGGCATTGCGACGCCTTGCAGAAACGAGGGGGCGAGAAAAGAAAGCCTCGAGTCATTACACACCATCAAGGCAGATGGCTTTTAAGAAGCGGTGAACTGAGAGGTCCGGTATTTCTTTGATTTGGTTTCGGGAAAAGTCAATTTCCTCCAGGTTGTACGGTGGAGGATAGAAGCCGAGGACTTCGCGCAGGCAATTATTACTGACATCCAACCGGGTCAGGTAACGCATTACGCCCAGGCACGAAAGGTCTGGTAAACACGGGGTCAGCGGCCAGGGCCAAGTGTCGAGTGACCAATGCGGCGCGAAAGTTGGACCAACCAGAGATGCTATTCCCAGCGAGGCACAAAGTTTGAATGAACTGAAAGGTACGAAGTCGAGATATGTCGGTGATGCCTGCGTTCTATGGTAAAAGATATTAAAGCGAATTGCTGTCCGAGTATTTCACAATCACACTGAAGCACACACAAACAAGACGAAAAGTCATATGCTTACTGGTATCGATAGCTTCAGGTAGACGTGGCTCAGCCGATCAGGCGACTGTCCCAGCTCTGACAGCCCGCGAGCAATCAAACGTCTGAATGCAGCGGATTCATCGTCGAGGTCGCCATCGCCATCTGCATCGCGTTCCCCATCCGCGTTCCCCATATTTACCAAAGTAGCATCGTCGGAATGATGGGGATCGCCTTCATCGGAGAAGAGCGGCGCTGCAGCCAATCCACCCACGCTTGGGCAGTTTCTCGCGGCGTCCGTTAACCTGTCCTCGCCAGGGCCGCTCGAGGGATCTGCCTCTTCGCCCACTCCGCGAGCGGTCCCATCGTTGCTGTCAGATCTGTCGGTGCTCTGCGGGGCGGAGGGAGGAGTGCCACTAACGACCGCTGAGGAGGGCGCTCGCTGATCTGCCATCAGTAGGAGCCGCTTGCAAGTGTGTATCGACAATTCCGGCAGAGAAAATTCGACAACTCCAAGTGTCGGACGATGAATCCCAACCCAAAAGCCAACAGACCATCCAGTTGAGTAGCGAAAGCACTTCGCGAGTGACCCGTACTCCGCGGAACGCGAGCCAAGATCGAAAATAGCACGAGAGAGCGGGGCTCTCTCTGGATCGATGCGCGAATGAGTTTATTTTGTCCGTTCCAATCTAATGAAAGGACGCGTTTGGACAGACACTGCGTTCAAGCAGCAACGACTGAAGGCATGGCAGCCCATCCTCACCCCAAAAGGAGTACTTCCTGCGTATTTCGCCGTCGGCAGCATTTTCATTCCGATCGGGGTTTGGCTGTATCTCGCAGCTCAAAGGGTGAGTAACTGAATCTCAGACCACGGAGAATCCCCTTTCCACTCAACCTGCTTCCAGATCAACGAGGTTGTATTCGACTACACGTCCTGCGCGACAAATGGATCTTTCAATTACCCAATCACGAACTGGTCATACAGCTCTTCCAGCAAGAACTGCACAATCGACTTCAATATTGACTTGGACATGGCTGGCCCAGTGTACCTCTACTACCGTCTGACCAACTTTTATCAGAATCATAGGCGCTACGTCAAGTCGTGAGCATTCCTTTAGTTTTTTCGTTTCTCTATTTCATCATGAGCTGTGGTGTGACCATTCTTTCCTCGAAACCCTGTCGGATATTTCGTGGACGCTAGTTTCGACAGCAAACAGCTGGCAAACTCGGGAGGGCTGTCTCCCAGCAGCTCGTGCGATCCAATGTCCAAACCGACGCAGCTTACGAACGCCTCCGCGTCTTACCCGTGGGTTTCGGGCCAGATTGACAGTTCGGCAATAATTTATCCTTGCGGACTGATAGCCAACTCTTACTTCACCGGTATGAGGAACCTTCACAGCACGTTCCATCCAGCCTAACCATCTTTCCGTCTCCTTATTTGCCGGGCGCGGCAAAATAGACGTGATATCAGATATCGTTCCCGCTTCGCCGTCCACCGGCGCCGCCTCCCCCATCTCGTTCTCCTCAAAAGGGATAGCGTGGCCCGCGGATGCGGCCAAGTACATCAAGTCGACGCTGCCGTCCCTCGTGACGGGCAACCTGACGCTCACGGTCTTCCCGCCGCCTCAATGGGTCAAAGCGTTTCCAGGAAGCGACTTTTCGCGGGGCTACACGGCCGACAACTTTCCCGACATCAGCACGATGGAGCGGCTCCACGTGTGGATGCGACCAGCGGGGCTGCCAAACTTCCGAAAGACCTGGGGAAGCAGATCGGATTCGGTGCCGGCGGGCAGCTACCGTATTACCATCACACAAAGTAAGGCGGCAAGGCAGAACGGGCAATGGTTTGCCCCCACGACGCGCTTTTTCATTTGAAAGAACCTTGGGCATCTCTGACGCTTGCTTGCTCTCTGTTTCTCGCTCGTGCTTCCGGCACCGGACCGGCTTTTTCCGTTTATCAACTCCTGCATTCCCTCTCTACCCGACTTGCATACTTCTCACTCAGACTTTGACGTTAGCTCGTTTGGGGGAACGAAGGCGATCGCCATCTCGACCATGTCCTCGATCGGGGGAAAGAACCCTTTCCTCGGGGTTGCGTACATGACCATCGGGGTCGTTTGCTGGCTGCTCGGCATCCTCTTCCTGCTCAAGCAGATGATCAAGCCGAGGTATATTTATTCTTGCGGGAGCGCGCGATTTGTTTGCGAGTCTTCTTCCCTCCCGTCCACTGATTCGCCCGTTCTCGTTCTCGCGGACACGTCCGTGTCCTGCCAATCAGGAAAGTCGGTGTGTCTTGGAACCATAGCATCACCACGTGACGCGCGCGCAACGGCGCGATTCGGCAAGATTCGGAGAGGGTGGTGGTCGTTGTTGAGAAAGGGAAGTTGGTTCAGGCGATTGGATCAAAGTGACGTCTTTTGATTCCTTCTGTCTCTCTCTCTCTCTCTCTCTCTCTCTCCTTTTTGCCCCAAATTGTGAGGAAAAACAAAAAAAATACTGGGGATGGACGCCTCTCAAACACAGAAAAATAAAAATGTAGACAGGCGAGAAAACCCCCGAGAGAAAAAAATGTGGACGGAAAATTGGGAGAAGAAAAAAGGTGCGTTTTCTTTCAGCACAATTGGAGAGGAAAACGTGTGAGAGAGGATGGAGGGGGGTGCGCACACGCGCCGATCACCATCGAGATGCAAAGAGAGAGGAATGGTTTAACGTAGCAGGTGGCCGTAGAGTGAGTGGGGCGGGCGGGCGGGCGGGCGGGCGTGCAGGGCGAGTCAGCTGTGGGAGAGCTGGCAGGCATGTAGATTCGGCCTCCGCGACTCGATTCCCTTCGCAATCGCCCCACCCACTAACACCAATCCCCCAACCCGATCATAACAATACGCGCTCTTCCACTATTAGTCTCTCTCGTGTAATAAAACACCATCATGGGCGCATCGGAGTCGAAGCCAAAGAATGAACTCCGCATGGTAATCATGGGGCCGCCTGGTGAGTGAATCGCGCCTATCTTCCCAGATCAGATCTTGTCTGCACCATCCTCCCATCTCTTGTTGTGTCGCAACATTCCTTTCCGGCGCTTCCACTGCTTGAATGAGGACAAAGTACTTATGATACACAGTGATTAATCATTTTAGTACACTCCAGTCGTTCCACTGACAATGCAGTCCCCACAGCCACCACCGCCTCTCCTTCATCCTCTCCTTTTCTAAGACTCTGAACCATGTTAATCTTTTCTCCAAAAGGTGCCGGCAAGGGCACTCAGGCCCCAAAAATTAAAGAGAAGTACTGTATCTGCCATTTGTCTACTGGCGACATGCTTCGGGCGGCCGTCGCCGCTGGCACAAGTGTAAAGTGACCTTCTGAGTTTTGCTCGCGTCCATTTCGAGTTTCTAAACCGATCGCCATTTTGGGGGATCTGTTGGTCTACCGTTCCTTTCATCTTCAACAGATTGGACTGCAGGCGAAGAAGGTGATGGACGCCGGCGCCCTTGTGTCGGACGAGATCATGGTAGATCTCATCAAGGAGAACCTGGACACAAACAAGGAGTGCAAAAACGGGTTCATCCTTGATGGCTTCCCTCGCACAGTAGTTCAGGCTGAGAAGCTGGACGAGATGCTGAAGTCGAAGAAGCAGAAAATCGATGCCGCTGTGGAGCTGCAGATTGATGACGCGCTGCTTGTTAGCCGGATAACGGGCAGATTGATCCACGTTGCCAGGTTTGTATTTATCGGAACGTGATCAATATTGATTGATGTGACTTGTTCTGATCGCACTCCTGTGACAGTGGCCGCTCCTACCACAAGACTTTCAACCCCCCGAAAGTCCCCATGAAGGATGATGTTACTGGCGAGCCCCTGATCCAGCGCTCTGACGACAATGCCGAGGCTCTCAAGAAGCGACTGGAGTCGTACCACCGCCAGACAGTTCCCGTCGTCGAGTATTACCGGAAGAAGGGCGTTTGGTATGGCGTCGATGCTGCGCAGCCTCCTGACCATGTGTGGGGACAGCTCAGCGCCATTTTCGCGAAGACCATGCACTAAAACACTTGTTGGTTCTTGGCTCCTTAATTGAATTCTGGTGTGCACGGAGCTCCTGCCAATAAAAAGACGTGATCGAAGGTTCTCCCACTTGACCAGAACCAGAAGGCGCCCTGCAATTGTATTAATATTGCTTATGCACCAAGGAGGGAAGATTTCCGCTCGAGCCTGTCCCCGCGTTCTTGAATTGAGCCAGACCCTCGCACGCGTGTTCTTAGCTACGTTTCCACCTGAGCTGGCTGGCGGGTTCGAAACTCACGCTGATGCCAGTCGAACTTGCCTAGGCGTTGCACCACGCTGCCGGCTTCGTCGCCGGGCCGCTCGCTGCCGCCACTGCTGAATGGCGCGAGACCGGAGACGGGCGGAATCTTCTTCTTCCCAACAGTAACGGTAATCGGCTGTCCCGGCTCACTTCCGCACACCCCGAGTCCGCTCCAAACATTGCAAATGTATTCCGAAAGCAGGGCTAGCACCATGCGATGAGTCCCTCATTTAATGCTAAATGTTAAATGCCTTTGGCGTGCACAATCACAACACGTGAACCTCGATAATCTCCGATAAGAGCCATCCAAGGTATTTACAGGTACCGTATCTAGGGTCTTGCCCTTGCCGACTTCTCTGAGTGTCGTTGTGTACCATCCCAGCAGAAGCAGGAAATCTGTGTCTGCTCAGTTTTGTTCTTTGTCCGTCCAGCAAGTCTTCGCGCGCCGCCAGTTCCTCCGTGTCCACCCCCACCCGCAGGATATGCTGACGCCGTCGACCGTCACTGCCGCTGCAACAGCAGCGCCGACGGGCACAGCAGCAGAGGCGATATCATCGAAAGCGGTGAAAGTCACAAGACCACCGCCAGCTCGTCGAATGCGAGATCTTGCTGAAGTCGTTGGAGTGTCGACCGAAGACGACCCAGATGTCCTCACCTCCACCAACGGACAGGAACTGCCAGCTCCACCCTTAGGGGCGCTTGCCTCAGCACCCGTACCGTACTGCCGGACACAGAAGAGCAGCGGACCCGGCGCAGGTCGCCTCCGCCCGCTCCGCACCGACTCAACCCAGTCCTCCACAGCGGCGACCGCCGAGGAAGCGGAGTTTGAAAAAAAACCCCGTCCTAGCGCCTCGGGCACCACTGCCGGCACCACCGCAGGCCGTTTGCGGTCCCGAAGCCAACGCCGAGCGATCGCCGCTTCACCTGCTGCAACCGGCTCTTCCTCGTATTCGAGAGCGTCCGAGCCGTCGGGGCCGGCCGGCCCGCTTCGCCGGTCAGCGCGGATGCGGAAACGGGAAGAGGCAAAGCAGGAGGAGCTGGAACGCCAGAAGCAACAGGGAGACCAGGAAGACTCGGATCTCCCGAAAGGCCAAAAGCAGGATGCAGTCGGAGAGAGACAGGTGTTCGGGGATTTCACTCACTTCGCCGTTGACACACATCGATGCCTTTCGCCAGAGGCTGTCGACGCCATGGAGACACTTGCACCGGCACCATCCCGTCTAAATGCTACAATGGAGGGCGAAGGCAATGAGCGCAGACTGCTGATCCCAGGCAATTTTGAGAGACGGCTACAGTCACGAAGGACGGCGCGGCACCAACAATGCCTCGCACTGGCTTTAGATAGCACACTCGCCCGAAAGGTGAAGTGATTTTATCTCTCACTTTTGTTTGCTTTCTAGACTCGATAGTCTAGTCATTACCAACACTGGTTTGACCACATCATTCCACGGACAGGGAGAGCATCTATCTTCCGTTCGAGACTCCCAGTCGAGTTCGATCCCAGAGTCTGGCTCCGGTTCAGGTGGAGCCCCTGTAGTTCCTGAACAAGGTCCCGTGGCGCGCTTTCGACGATTTAGGACTCACAAGCGAAGGGCGTACAGCAGTACGAGCGGAACTGCAGCGCAGTCGACCTTTCCCTCGGGACCGCTTACAATCGTGCCAGGCGCAGAGTCCTCCCGCTCTGTCCCGTGCGGTGCCGTGGTGGCTCGGACAACGGGAAACGAGCGTTATGCGTGCATCGAGTCAATTCAAAAGTTCCAAAGAGACTACAGTAGTTTTTTGGAGGGCAGTGCGAAACGACGCAAGGTACTGCAAGACAAGCTGCTCCTTGATGCAAGGATCGAGGCATTGACAGGACCTTTGGGGATGCCCGGAGGACGACGGGATAGTTCCAAGAGCACTGGCAAACAGGAGAAGCCCGAGAGATCGGAGCCAAACCGTGCTTTACCAAACGCAGCGAAGTACGACGAAAGTACCGGGGTCAGGTCAGTTTCTTCAGTCACCCAAGAGTTGAGAAAGCCTGGAAAGAACGACAATGACAACAATGACGATGGCGACGACGATGGCGACGAAAGTGACGGTGCCACTATAACCGCAGATTCTCTGGTGGCCACCATACAAGCGATACGCCAGGCGTTTCCGCTCAGAACGGCGGGGGCGCCGGCACTGTTCAGCTGGTTGGATGAGCAAGCCTGCCCGACCAAGCCGCCGAAACGACCCTATAAGCTGCGGTCGGCTAAATCCGGCATTCGCGCACAGCGGTCCGAGTCCGCGCCGCCAAAGGAGCAGCAACAGCAGCAGTCGCACGAGTTGCATCAGTCGCAGGTACAGCAGCGTGATTGGACTCCAAGCGGATCGATTCACCCTTTTGCACTGGAGAAGTCGAAAGTTTGCAGCGATGATGGGGGCAAAACAACTGCGTCTCAGCAATCTTGCTCAACCAGCGCTCCCGATGAACACTCGATGGATAATTCGTGGGTATCTTGGGCCGATTCCGAAGCTGCCGCCATTGCTCCAGCAGAAGCAAACCAACCTCCTGTTCAGACACTCGCTGCACCGAATCTAATTCAAGAGTATAACGCCATCCCCGCCAATGTGGGTGTTAGAGATGATATTGATGTAGCTCCGTCCGCATTTTCACGCCCGTCTCCAGCTCATGAAGCCAACGACGGTCTTGTGAGTCACGACCAGGCACCGTCCTTCACATGGGTGAAAACTTCCACCGAAGCAGCAGCCTCCATGACTCTTATTCGAATAACGCAGACATCGACAGAGCAAATGCAATGGGAAAGCAACCATCGTCAGCTGTCACTGCAGCATTCCGAGGAAAAAGCCACGAGCACCATAAAGCTCCCACTGCCCCCGCAGGGAAGCTTTCTCCTCCCCATTCGGAACTTTGACGGATTACATTACGGCCAAGCAACGCTGCTGCCCCCACTGTTGTCAGCGCCTACTCCACCACCACCGTTCCACCCTGGGGTGACTACTAGGCTAACTCCTATGTTTGCCCCGTCCGCCAGCATGGCATTTGTTCGGAGCGGGCTGCCCCCGTCACTGGCCCCCTCACCTCCATTACCCCAGCTGTACACTGATGGGTTGGCACGCACCTATGGGCTGGCCTCGGTGGCGACAGCGCCGGCTCCCCTTCCGCCGTTCGTTTCCTTAGCGGCAGCCAGGTGGGGCGGCACGGTTTCTGCAGTGGAGGTCGCCGTTCCACAGTCTGGATCAACTTCTTCAGTATTGCCTTCCTCTTCGTCGTCGTCATCTCCGACTTCATCGCTTGTGGTGTTTTAAGCTCTCTCTCTCTCTCTCTCTCTCTCTCTCTCTCTCTCTCTCTCTCTCTCTCTCTCTCTCTCTCTCTCTCTCTCTCTCTCTCTCTTTCTCTCTCTCTCTCTCTCTCTCTTTCTCTTCTCGCTTCCTTTCTTAATATCTGTGATTGCTCTCGTTTTATCTCTCACCATATTTGTCGCCTTTTCCCCTCTCCCTGTCGAGTCTGTGTGTAAGTGTCTACTCTGTATTATGGCGTGTTGGGTGCAGGACATCACCTCGATCACGCGAGAGCAAAATCGAACAAACAAATTAAGAAGTAAAAGTTTTTGCTGCACTTGCTGCTGAGAAGGCAGTTTGTTTGAAGCTTGGCAATGGGCAATCTTTGGGAGTACACTTATTTTGAGAGACCACAATTTATTGCGGCGGAACCTACCACGTAGCTAAATTCTGTCTTGCTACTCCGCTTCTTTTGAGAGCGTTTTAGTCATTTTTGGTTGTGCATTCAATAGAAGATTTCCACCCGAGCTACTACTTTTCTCAGCGGGTAAATCAGAAAGGCATCCCATAAATTTCGGACAGTCTACCAAGTCACCTACCCCACAGCTAAACGCAGCCATGACACATCGGTCATTCCGAAGGTTTTTATGCGTTAACCCCACATGGGACTTGTGGAGATTGACCTTGAACGGATTGGCCATTCGCTCCGTGTTCGCTCTACATCCCACTATTTGCTGCTATTCTTTTTTCTTTTTTATTTTTATTTTTTTTTTTGGGGGGGGGGATGGACTGATTTTCCACTTCTGACAGTTCAACCATCCCTCTTTTTGGGAGCAGTCTTTCCGTGGAACGAACCCAAAAACAAAATCCAAAAAAATGTGCCATTTTTTGAGTCGCAGGCTCGCTGCAAATGCAGCAAGCACCACTATTCACAAGGTCGTATACCGCCGCCCTTCCCCCCAACACCTTCAGACCACGAACCTCAAAAAAGAAAAGAACAGAGGATGAACGAGACACGAGAAAGGGCGGCGGGGGAAACAAGGTAAGTGCTGGTCGAAGCCCTAATGACAGAGTTGCAAGGGAACATCAAGAACGATCAAACGTGCAAGCGGATCAACGCGAAAAGAAGACTTAAGTCCATTGTCCTCTTCGTGCGTGCAACCACTACCTCCAAAGCGGTGATGTTGCCTTAAAAATATGGAGGGCGAGGATTTTGCTGATGAGTCTGCGGAGGAGTGTTAAAAAGCATTCCAGTAAAAGTCGGTTGCACGTTCATCCCCGGTGGAAGCAACGAAACGGGTGGCCCCGTCGCCGATGGCAGCTGCATCGTAGGGTCGCCAAATCTGAAGGCGTCCCGGCCGTCACCTCCGCCTCCAGTGCCTGTGGCAGGATTCAATGCCAAAGAGTTTGACCGAGCCATGATTTGGAAGTCGTACATGGTCGCCGAGGGAAGTGCTGGAACTGTCGCTTGTAGAGGTTGTTGTCCCGCCGCCATCCTCAACTGGTTCGGGTTGGCCATTGGGGCTTGCGGTGCGCCACGAAGTAGACCGAACAGGTCTGGTGAGTTGAACTGAGGACTGGGTGTGTTCGGGTTTTGCAACTGCGGTGGAAGGTTCCCTCTCACGCTCATCGGTGCTGCCAGGCTTGGCGACGGTGAATCCATGACGCCACCAATGCCAGAGAGCGGGTCCCATGATCGCGTATCCATAGAGTTGGATTGCGAACCTATAGGAGCGGATCCACCCCCACCTGGCACAATCGAAGGGGTTCCAGCTGCAGAGTTCCCGTTATTGATGCTGGCTGGAACTGAGCCCGAGCCAGCGGTGGCGGACACTGAACCCCATATGGATCCATTGCGAGCCGACTTCGCGCTCTCAATGAAGGATTTCAAAATAGTGTGGAGTCGTCCCGCCATAAACCAATACTTCGAGACACCTTCCAGTGCAAGAACGTGCAGTTCGGCGTTTTGGATGGATTCCTCGACGATCTCGGAGCTTGACGACAGATGCCCAGCCATAACGTGAATGAGACCGGACTGAAACACACAGAAAGCAAGGAACGGCGTCATGTAAAAGAAGGACGGATTGCTGGTTCGAATCTTTCGAATGTTCGAAGACACTTCGTTCGCGGATGATCGACAAATTAGGAACGCCGTTGTATACTGAACAGACGGAAGGGGGCCATCGTGGAAAGAAGCCATCATTTTCGGGCGATACAGAAGAATGAGGCAGGTGTGGTAGAAAATATGGAGATACGGAACATTCCAAGACGGCTCTGCCTCCGAGCCAACCTCGCTGGAGAACTCATAACCGAACGATTTCATCGAGTCGGGCAAGTTAGAAAACCATTCCTTGAGGGACGCGTCCAGTACTGACAGCTGCAAGTCCGATTGAGGCATGATCAAGCCAGAGTCCGAAGGAGCGGATCCCGAACCGGCACCAGCTGTCCTGACATTGGGAAGAACAGGGAGACCACCACCCAGGCCGTACACTTCGGACCCGCCAGTACCAGACTTTTGAGACGGTTTGAACGAGTTCGCGTAATCCACCACTTTGCCGAATATTTTGGTCAGTAGCACGAAGTAGGAAAATTCGTTCTGGTTAGGAACTCCTGGTGTGAACGCGTCCGTCGACTTGACAACGGTGATAAGAAACTCGTTGCTTGGCGGTGAGAAAGCAGGTTCCTGGGAACCTGCTGGGATGCTCCTCCAAATCTTCTCCGCAGCAGGAAGATACACATTGCAGTCTGTAATTCAAAAATAAGCCATTGCAACCTTAGCCATTCGAGAGCTCGGGCAAGCATACCTTTTTCGTTAATAATCATCGAGCGATCTGCGGCGGCCCCGGCGTATCGATCAATAATGAAACACATCCACCATAGACGTCGCCTAATTTCTCGGTCCAACCACGAGAGCCCTTCGCTAGCAAGCGACTCTTCAAACTCTGGTTCGATGTTTAATTTTAGCTCTTGAGCCATTCGAATTGCCATCCCCGAGTACATCCACGCGGCGGAACCTTCATGGAATCAAAAATGTCAGAACCAGGCAGACAGAAACTCAAACCCTGGACTCTCACCTCTGCCAGAGCCTGTTTCCAGATGCGGAGGAGGATAGAGGGCAAGCCAAAATTAGATCGAATATTGATTTCATGAATCTTACCCGCAGCGTAAGTGGCAAGCAATAGTAACGCTGTGACTGTCGAAGTAGTCGGTACGTCCATGTAATGGTCCACAAGTTGTCTTGCTTTGATGTAGAAAACGTCTCCGGCAGTGTACATCGCATCGGGATTTACGCGAATACTCGGGTGCGTCGAGAACCTTGCTGCCAGTGAGTACATCGCATTCAGAAGAAGCGGTGATTCGTTCGCATAATTGGCCATGAACGTGTTTTGGTGAATGATGGAGATGAAAGGGTACACGTAATGGAAAAATATGTCGAGTAGTTCACGAGTCGCATCATGTGGAATCCCACTAACGGTACCGCTAGGTGGTGGAGACGGCGTTGTTAACTCCGGCGATTGCGATGCACCAGACACGCGCGATCTCGGTCCCCGCCTCTCATCAGCCTGCGGATCTGGGTACGACGAGGTCCCCATCTGGGAAGTTTCCGGGGATTGCTGCTCCATTGGCCGCAAAAGCGCCTCCATCTCCTTGAGACGATTTTCAAGAGATTCTATGTAATTGGAACGCGGTCCACGTTTGCGAGCGTTTCTTGAGTAAGAGCAGACAAGACCCGCTCGGGTGCAATTGCCACAGACAGGTTTATCACCGTCGCATTTGATTTTCTGCAGTCGTATTCAAAAAAGGTGCTCAGCTTCGCCATGAAAGTGACGAAAACATACCTTCTTGTTGCACCCATCGCAGGCTTGAGTTGTGCGCTTCCGTTTGAGCATCATGCTTTCATACTCTTCCCGAGCCTCGGGCGAATCTGGCATCCCGAACGACATCATTATGGAGTTGAGCGAATCAGAACCGCCGGGACCCTGGACACCACCAGAAGACGAGGATTGAGGCATCCACTGCTGTCCTCCTGCTGGGTCGCTTCCGCTGCGCTGTTGCTGTTGAAGCTGCGGGTTTAGATGCCGCGCTTGTTGTTGTTGCATCTGCTGAGGCGGTTGCTGAAGTCCTACTGAAAGCGATGGGTCCCAAACAGGTTGGCCGCCGTTATAGCTTCCAGAGTGCTGTTGCGGTCGCTGCTGTTGTGGGTTCTGTTGATACTGGTAGTGCTGTTGTTGCTGCTGTTGCTGCTGCTGCTGCTGCTGCTGGAGTTGAAAGTGCTGTTGCTGCAGCTGTTGTTGTAGTAGGGGGTTGTTCAATGGAGAGGACGAGATTGGTCCGTTCTGCATCAGAACTTGCCCGCCTCCTCCGCCACCCCCTTGTCCTCGGACACGCCCTGCACCACCACGACCTCCAGCGTTCGTCATGCCCGAAAAGGCGGGCGGGTCATCGTAACCATCGTCATCGTCGTCCAGGTTCATCGCTGACGGCTTGCAGGCAAGGTCCGTGCGTATCGCACTCGGTTCTTCCTCCTCCTCCTCCTCCTCGTCCTCCTTTGATGCTTCTGTCGCAACTGTGCGCCCACCGATACAAGGAAGGTTATTGTTTTTTCCTTTGCCTCCCTTCCTCTCGAAGAACAGAGGAAGAAGAGAGTTGGCTTTTGGTTCGGGATGGTTCAGGGTTGGTTGTTGGTTGCTGCGGAGACAGACAGACAGACAGACAGAGAGAGGCAGACAGTCAGACAGACAGACAGACAAACGGACAGGACACCAGCGCCAGATTGGCAGACAGACCGACGGAGGGCAGAGAAGGACAAACAGACTTGCTGACAGACAGACAGACAGAGGCACTTTTGCCTTGTTTGTTTGTTGGCATTTCCTTGTTTGTTTTGTGCCTGTGTGCGTGTGTGTGTGTGGATTGCGAGCCCGCCCTTTTAATTTTTCGTTTCTTGTTGACTATTTTTTTCCGTCTGCACGCACACAGACACACACACACAGCCCCAGCCGCTCTCCTCTCGTCTCATTTCCAGCTTCATCCGTTCTCTGTCCGCAGGAACCTCGAACTCTCCCAAAGATTGTCTGGCTGTCTCTCTGTCCCGCGAGTGTTTCGTCCGATCCATTGGCTGGTTTCTGTGTGAGAGAGAGAGAGGAGAGAGAGAGGAGCGAAGAGAGAGGGAGAGAGAGAGAGAGAAAGAGAAAGAGACAGAGGGAGACAGATTCCCGCTTGAAAGCGCCACAGGAGTTTCCAAAAATCCGTGCATAAGAGAAAAAATTTAAGACCACATAGAAAAGAAGAAGGGAAAAAAGGGTGAAAAAAAAAAAAAAAAAGAGAGACAAAAAATTTGACAACTGTACTTTCCATTTCGTCACACCAGCAACTGCAGCCATCTTCCCTTTTGGGAACTTTCACTCCTCCGCTTCATCATCCTCTTTGGATTTGAAATAGAGCGTAAAATCAGAGCGACCCCCCTTTCGCCTTCGTGGCTGGCTGGATTTAAGATGGCTGTGGAAGCTGACCTCCTTCTTCTAGTCTTGGTGCGAACAAAGTGGTAGTGCACAGGGGGCACACCTAGTGTGGCTAAAGTCTGTCCACAGGGGAGGCAGGTGTGCATTGCCTGTCAGAACCCTCTTGGTCTGCGTCGGCAAAATGACTTTGCCAGTGGAAGTGACTTTGCAGACAAGCGTCAGTATGGTAGCCGAAGACAGACGACAACGGACAAAATCCATTTGAGTAGAGGACAAATGAGGCGGACATAGTAAATGTACTATTTGACAGGTCTTGTATGTTCAGATTTTATAGCACACTGGTTAGCCCGTGCATGGCGCAAAAAAGGCGGGACTCGAATCCCCACTGGTCGTATGCTTTTACCAAGCGTTGATTGTATGCTTTTACGCAGCATTGAGCTGAGAGTGCAAGCCTTTTAGTAAGATCGCAGAGGTGCTTAGCTTTCCAATTGTAACAGCAAGTCTAGTTCATAATTG
Organism: Zopfochytrium polystomum; assembly: GCA_025765615.1. NCBI lineage: Eukaryota > Fungi > Chytridiomycota > Chytridiomycetes > Chytridiales > Chytridiaceae > Zopfochytrium > Zopfochytrium polystomum. Next base: position 302,643 of record JAIVFJ010000040.1, read on the forward strand.
TACACTTCCTGAAGCCCAGGCTGCGTGGTGTGGCGCTGGCTGGGTGCAACAACAGTATCAAACTGTGGTAGAGCTTGCACAGCTTTGTACCTGAATCCTGATCAAGGTACTGCCTCCCAGACTGTGACTTGGGTTGCAAATTTGGTTTTTGTGTGCTGCTCAGAGCAGCAGCCAGCAGCTATGACCTAGATCTGGGAAGCTTCTGCCCTACCCCCTCTTTATATGGCAGGATGTCTCAACTTTTCAAGTTTCGGACAGTTGTAATGGCTATTTAGCTCTGGAAAATTAAGCCAGACTTAATTGACAAGACGATGGCTTTTTTTTTTTTGTGTTTCCAGAGGGCCTGAAAGGGGATTCAACATATCATACATTTTTAAATCTCCTATGACCCTATCTGAAAGAGGGATTGATTCCAGTCGTCCCTGTTATGAATCACCCTCTGGAAACCTCTGGAACCTTCCAGAACATTCCTTCATGGAACCTTCTGGAACCTTCTGGAACCTTCTAGAACATTCCTTCATGGAACCTTGTGGAACCTTCTGGAACCTTCTTTGCTTTCCTGACTTGTCTTGTTGTCATTGGTATCATTGGTATCATTGCATTACTAATTGCTCTTTCTGGAACTTTCTTGGAGTCTTGACAAGGAACACTCTCAAAAGGTATAAAAGGGGGATGGGGGACCTGTCCCATCCCTCAAGTGAATTATTGTTTCCAATACAATCATCACTCCTCTCAGTTCCTTGTCTGCCTTGTCCTGTCCTGCCCTGTTCCTGACATCATAATTCACTTCACCCTCTCCCACTACTCTCTGCCATCATGTCTGACCCAAACAACACCTTCCCTGATGCAACTGCCTTCCAAGCCTTGATGGACCAATTACAAGCCCTCTCAAGACAGACGCACCAACTTCAAGAACAAGTCCTTCACCAGCAGCACCAGCTTCAACAACAACTTCACCAACAAGAACATCAAGCTCTTCCCCTGCCTCAAGCCAACCAAGCAAGAGAGCCCAAGGTTCCCAGCCCTGACAAGTTCACTGGGCTGGCCAAAGACCTTAGGAACTTCATGGCCACTGTGGAGAATGTCATCCTTCTCCAACCTTCAAGATTTCCCAGTGAGCAAGTCAAGGTTCTTTTCACAAGCACCCTCCTGTCTGGTCAAGCTCAATCATGGTACAGATCTCTCCCAAGCACACCCACCACCCTGCAAGAGCTCTGGGAGGGGCTGGAAGCTACCTTTGGTGACCCCTACGCATCTTGGACAGCAAGATCCAAGCTCAAGCATATCAAGCAAGGAAAGCAATCTTGTGTGGCCTACACCAACCAATTCAAGCAACTAGCCAGAGACTCTGGATACAATGATGCAGCTCTGATGGAGCTGTACCATGATGGTCTCCATGAGTCTATCCAAGACATGCTCTCCCAGTCTCTGCACATCCCTGAGACCTTGGAAGAGTACATTCTCCTTGCCATCAAGATTGACAACAGACTCTACTCCAAGAGGCTGAAGCAAAGACAAGTAGGAACTACATCAAGACCTACCCCAGTTCCTCAAGCTCTTACAGTTCCTGAACCCATGCAAGTGGATGCAGTTGAGACACTTCCTAAGGGTCCTCTGAGCCAAGAGGAGAAAACAAGGAGGGCCCAGCAGGGACTGTGTTTTTACTGTGGCTCCAAGGAGCATGCTGTCAAGGACTGCCCAAGGAAGAAGCACCCAAACTCCCAGGTCCAGGCTCACTGAGGGGCAATTCCCTGGACCCTCCTCCAAGCTGCCCCTGTTTCATCACCACCACCAGCACCACAAACACCTCAGATTCCAAGCCCCACCAACTCACCATGGATGTCAAGATTCAACTCTCACCCAAGTCAACCATCACAACCAAGGCCCTTATAGACTCTGGATCATCCTGCAACATCATTGATGCCACCCTTGCCAAGTCTTGTGCCATTCCTACGATCAAGAAATCCACACCCCTCAAGGTCCACTTTGCCAATCATGCTCTGTTCAAGGAAATCAGCCATGAAACCAAGCTAAACCTCCACATCCAAGACTTTCCACCATCCATGGTCAATCTGGAAGTATTGGACCTTGGCTCACCCACATTCTCTGTCATCCTGGGATTACCATGGCTGCAGGCCCAGAACCCTGCCATTGATTGGGTCACTGGTCAAGTCCAACCTCCACCAATCGGAACAGTCACCCAAAACTCAAGTCAAGCCCCCAAGTCTCATGCTCTCAAGCCCTTGATTCAGGATTCACAGCCAGCCAAGACTCAAGTTCCACAGTTCACAGTTCACAGTCAAGATTCAAGTAGAGCTCATAGAGCTCACAGTCATGGCCATGACTCTTGTTCACAGAACCCACAGTCAAGGATTCAAGTACCACAGTTCACAGTCCACATTCAAGATTCAAGTTCCACAGCTCACAGTCTTTGCCAAGAACAGAACTCTCAGTCAAAGATTCAAGAATCACAGTTCCCAGTCAAGAATTCAAGCCCCACTGCTGAGGAGCACGACAACCTGGACCCATCAGACCTTTTGCTGGCATCCAAGCTACCAAAAGAATATCTCCCTTATGCTGATGTGTTTTCCAAGACCAAGGCAGACCTGCTACCAGCTCAGAGGCCTTATGACTGTGAAATCCCACTCAAGGATGAAACTTGCAGCCCACCTTTCAAGCCACTGTACCACCTCTCTCCACCAGAAGCCAAGGCCCTCCAAGAATACATTGAAGAAATGCTGAACAAGGGATTCATCCAACCTTCCAAGTCACCAGCTGGAGCTCCCATCTTTTTTGTCAAGAAGAAGGATGGGGGACTGAGACCCTGTGTGGACTACAGAGATCTCAATGAGATGACAGTCAAGAACCGCTATCCACTGCCTCTCATCTCTGAATTACTGGACAAACTGAGCCATGCAAGGATATTTTCCAAGATTGACCTCAGAGGTGCCTACAATTTGGTCAGAATTAAGCCCCAGGATCAATGGAAGACTGCCTTCAGATGCAAATACGGTCACTTTGAGTACTTGGTCATGCCCTTTGGACTTACCAATGCTCCAGCTATTTTCCAAGGCATGATGAATGACATCTTCAGGGATATTCTGGACCTTTTTGTCATTGTCTACCTGGATGATATCCTGGTATTTTCATCTGACACTGCAAGCCATATGGGACATGTCAAGACTGTCTTGGAGAGACTCAGACAGCATCACCTCTATGCAAAGCTGGAGAAGTGTGAATTCCACAAGACCTCCATTGAGTTTTTGGGGTTCATTGTGTCTGACAAAGGGATCTCCATGGCACCAGACAAGATCCAAACTATTCTTGAATGGAAGGCTCCAAATTCCATCAAGGATGTTCAAAGCTTCCTTGGATTTTGCAACTTCTACAGAACCTTCATTGCCAACTATTCTGCCATAGCCAAGCCTCTCACTGATCTCACCAAGAAGACCACCAAGTTTGAATGGACCCCAGCAGCAGAGCAAGCCTGGCTAGCTCTTAAGACAGCAACCACAAGTGCACCACTCCTTAAGCATGTGGATCCCTTGCTTCCCTTCACCTTGGAAACTGATGCCTCAGACTATGCCCTTGGCGCTGTTCTGTCCCAGCCAAGCTCTCAGGACCCCTCTGCTCCTCTGCATCCAGTGGCATATTACTCCAGGAAGCTGAACAGTGCTGAGTGTAACTACACAGTCCATGACAAGGAGTTGCTTGCAATTGTGGAAGCATTCAAATTCTGGAGACACTACTTGGCTGGTTCTAAAGGCATCTCTGTCTATTCTGATCACAAGAACCTCACCTTCTTCAGGGCAAGGAGGTTGCTCAAGCAGAGGCATGCCAGGTGGGCTGAACTGCTCTCTGAGTATGACTTTAAGCTGTGCTATTCTCCTGGCCACCTTAACACTGTGGCTGATGCCCTGTCAAGAAGAACAGACCTTGCACCTGAAGGGGGAGATGGTTTCACCCCACCATCCAAGACACACCTTTCATTGCTTCCTGACAGTGTGTGGGCCTATGCTATTTCCAAGGACCCCAAGCCTCAGAAGATTCAAATCAGCCAAGAAGAGGAAAAACTTGAGATACTCAAGACAAGGCATGATGCAGCAACAGCTGGACACCCAGGAGAGCACAAGACATATGAGCTTGTTTCCAGAGACTTCTACTGGCCAGGCATGAGGAAGTACATCAAGAACTATGTCAGCAGCTGTGAAACCTGTCAAAGAAACAAATCCAGCAGACACAAGCCCTATGGACTTCTGGAGCCCCTCCCAATTGCCATCAGCCCTTGGTCATCAATATCCATGGACTTCATTGTGAAACTGCCCCCATCCCATGGATTTGACTCTATCCTTGTTGTCATCTGCAGAAGGACAAAGTTGGCCCATTTCATCCCCTGCACTGAGAATATAGATGCACAAGGAACAGCAGACCTGTTTTTGCAGCACATATTCAGGCTCCATGGGCTGCCTCAGTCAATCATCAGTGACAGAGGACCACAGTTCAGATCCCAATTTTGGAAAGCACTCACAGCAGCCCTTGGAATCAAGTCTCAACTGTCAACTGCTTATCACCCTCAGACTGATGGACAAACAGAAAGAACAAACCAGACTCTGGAGCAGTATTTGAGGTGCTATGTCAGCTATCAACAGGATGATTGGCCCACCCTCCTTCCACTGGCAGAATTTGCTCTCAACAATTCTCTCCACTCAAGCACCCAGCTATCTCCTTTCTTTGCAACCTATGGCTTCAATCCAAGAGGAGATCTTCTGGGACAAGAGACCCTATCCAATGTCCAAGCTCCTGCTGCGGCTTCACACTTACATAAGCTCAAGATCATCAACTCCTTCCTGGACTCCACTCTGAAGCAAGCCCAAGAAGATGCCTCAAGATTTGCCAACACTCACAGAATGGACCATGACTTTGCTGTGGGTCAGCAAGTTTGGCTTCTGAGGAAGAACTTGCAGACCAAAAGACCAAGTCCCAAGCTAGACAACCTCAAGTTGGGTCCTTTCAAGATCTTGGAGCAAATCAATCCAGTCACCTTCAAGCTGGATCTCCCTGCATCCATGAAGATCCACCCAGTTTTCCATGTCAGCCTTTTAGAGAAGTTTGTGGCCAATTCCATTCCAGGCAGAGTTGTTCCTCCTCCTCCTCCAGTTGAGGTAGAAGGTGAAGAGGAATTTGAGGTTGAACAAATCTTGGATGCCAAGTGGTTTGGAAGGACACTCAAGTTCCTTGTTAAGTGGAAAGGTTACTCAGATGCCGACAACACCTGGGAGCCTGAGTCAAACCTCACTCACTGCCAAGACCTTCTGCTCGAGTTCAAGACCAGGTACCCCACCAAGTTGCAGAAGAGGCCTAAAAGGGGGAGATGATGTTATGAATCACCCTCTGGAAACCTCTGGAACCTTCCAGAACATTCCTTCATGGAACCTTCTGGAACCTTCTGGAACCTTCTAGAACATTCCTTCATGGAACCTTGTGGAACCTTCTGGAACCTTCTTTGCTTTCCTGACTTGTCTTGTTGTCATTGGTATCATTGGTATCATTGCATTACTAATTGCTCTTTCTGGAACTTTCTTGGAGTCTTGACAAGGAACACTCTCAAAAGGTATAAAAGGGGGATGGGGGACCTGTCCCATCCCTCAAGTGAATTATTGTTTCCAATACAATCATCACTCCTCTCAGTTCCTTGTCTGCCTTGTCCTGTCCTGCCCTGTTCCTGACAGCTCTGCTCCTCACAATCCTGCTCCTGCAGGCCCTGGGGTTCCTCATCAAGTGGGAGAAGTTGGAGCTGCCCGAAACCGTTCGCCAGTTCATTGGACTACAGTGGGATCTGCATCGGGGCCTTGTCTCCCTCCCGGAGAAACGCCTAGCAGCATTGCGGGCGTGCTTGCGACTGGCTGCACACTCCGACCGCCTCCCATTGAAGAAGGTTGCAGCGATTCTAGGGACGATACAGTCAGCCTCCCTGGCGCTCCCAGCGGCAGTGATTTTCGCTCGCTCTCTCCAATGCAACCAGAATCAGGTTGTCAAGCAGAAGGTGGCCCCCCTCCCGGTGACAGGAGTGCAGAAAGCGTGGGCGTGCCTCTGGGTCAAAATCTCCCAGCAGTCAAGTGGCCCTGTGGAAGCTGCTGAGCATGCTTCAGGACTGGAATGGACGGTCCTTCCTTCCACAGGCTCCGACTCTCATCTTGACAGCCAACGCGACGCCCTCTCATGGGTGGGGGGGTCATGTGCTCCTACCTGGATTGCTGAGTCCCCTACGGCTGGGAGAGCCGTGGTCTCTGGCGCTGCTGCATCGATTTTTTTCCAGAAATTCCGGCTGCCACAATTGCTTTGGCAATTTCAGGCCAACGTCTTGGGCGTCTGATTTTGAACAACATCCTCGAAGCCCTAGCGCATGTACGTCTCGCACAGCTGCTCGACCGTCGCAGTCTCCTGCCCCCAGGGTCACTTCCTTCACCAGTCGGACAACACCCCCACAGTGTTCTACATAAACTGAGGCAGGGGCGCTCGAGCAGATCGCCTCTCGCAGACCGTGGAGATCCTCCTTCGAGGTCACCTGTCAGTGGGTTCTTCCTGCAAGGCAGAACATATTCCAGGGGACCTGAACATACTGGCCGACGTGGACTCTCGCCAACCAGCTGACCCAGCGGGATGGACTCTGTCCTCCTTGCTGTTTCGCCAGTTCGACTGGCTGTAGGCCCCCATTCCATCGACCTCTTTGCGTCTGGGCTCAACTCCTGGTGCACCTGATACTGCTCCCGGAATCGCCTGGATCCCCTGGCAGTTGGTCACGACGCTTTTGCAGTGACCTGGGTGGGCGAGAACGCCTGGATTCACCCACCATGGGTTCTCCTGACTCGCGTCTTGGCCACCATTTGCAGGACTGGAGCGGAAGCGACAGTTATGACCCCCTTCTGGCCATCCCAGGCCTGGTTTCCGTTAGCACAAGAGATGGCAGTCGCCCCCCCCCCCCCCCCCGTTCAAGCTGCCTCCTGGGTCACACTTGTGGGAGGAGACCAGCCAGCCAGCGCGGCCTCACCCAATTGGGCCAGCAGTCATCTGGCGGCTCAGCAGGAGATTGCAGGACTCGGCCGCCTTTCGCATGCGGCTGTTGAGCTCCTCTCCGCCTCCAATGCCCCGACTACCATGGCGACATTGGCGGCAGTTTTCGGTTCGCACTTCTCTATTGCAGGGGCCTAGCTTAAGGCACTCCTACGCAGCATGCACCGGGCCTGCCCGAGCCCACGGCAGGCGTTCCAATCCTCAAGGCCAGCGTTCGATATCGAGATTCTGTGGAATTACCTTGAAAGCGCCATGGCAGATAACGCAGCTCTGCCCACCCGCACCTTGCAGGCAAAATTCTGTCGCCTGCTGATGATGATGGACTGGTGACGACTGGCTGACATCGGCCACATCCCTGACGCTACCCTTGTCATAGACGCAAAGGCCGTCCGCTATCAAATGTTTCGCCTGAAGATTTGGTCCCCTGGTGACCCCGACCTGACCACCGTGCGGTCGCTTCCCCGGGACCCCTCGCCTGCCTTGGATGTTGGCGCCATCGCCCTTGAGATCAGGGCGCCCGTGGCGCCGTCCCGGAGATGAAGCGTGTGGGAAGCCGCAATTTGGTTTTCTCCTACGTGCCTCTGGCCCTCATGTGGACTTCATCGATTCCAGCGGGGGGAGTCTCCGCCATGCAGTTCAGGATGTGATGACAGCAGCAGGCATCCCACACGTGTCCTCACACGGCTTTACTCCTCACGACATCATCGACGCAGCAGCCTCCATGATGCTGGCGCTTGGTTTGGGCGAGGACTCAGTTTGCGACGGCCGGTGGCGTTCCAAAGCAACGCTCCGGCAACATTATGAAGATCTTTGGCGTCTTGGGGACCCAATTCCAGCGGCCTTCTTGTCCTGCGATTGCCTCACCCCTCGGGCACTGAGAGCGGTGGCAGCTCGAGTTCCGTTTGAGGGTCATCTCGCCGCGCTCGCCCACAGGGCAGGCGGTGGCAGTCCCAGCTGCCCAGCGGTCTGCTCAGACGAAGTAGCACCCTGGGCTGACCAACACAGGAGATTGTCTCAGCGTAGTGATTCATGCAGCTTAAGCTGTGATCTCTGAGGAGGGAGGCCCAGGGTGCTTTCCCTCCCACACCCTGGGCTCTCCCCCTCCTTCTCCTCTTCACAGTCGGGTTTCTTTCCCTTTGGCAGCCTTCACCGACTTCTCCCCTTATCCTCACTAGTCATTGCGGCTGGCATCGTCTGGCGCACATATACCCTTACTCCTAGTCTTATGGCGCTGGTTTTTCCTGGGCAGTCTTTTTTCCCCACAGGGGTTTTTTTGTCCGGGTTTTTTCCCAGTCCCCTGGTGCTCACGCATCTCCCAGCCTCTCTCTTCGCTCTCTCGTCGCTCCGACTGAGCGAAAAAAAGATTGGCTTTTTTCATTTTTTTGTTTGGTTTTTGACCAAGATGCTCAGACTGAGCGGAACAAAGCTTTGACAAGTACCCTGGGCCGACCGACACAGGAGATTGCGGCTTAAGCTGCATGAATCGCTACGCTGAGACAGAAAGAGAGAGAAAGAGACAGGCAGACAGACTTGGGTCACTTGCGCTCTGACCGAAGTTCGTGGCTGTCGCCCCGAAGGACTCATGGGGTGAGAGAGAGAAACAGAGAGAGAGAGACAGAGACAGACAGACAGCCATTCCAAGGAGGAAATGCAAATGCAGAGTAAACGAGAGAGAAAGAGGGACAACAGACAGACAGACAGACCACGATCTAAATAAACAGACAAAGTGGATGAATCAGAGACAAATGATTTGTCTGAGTGCTGCGCCATTTTTCTTAGGACAGACTTTTTCAAGGACAGTACCTATCAGACTCCTCCTTAGCCTAAATCCTCGTCCCACAGCGCAGGCCTCGGAATCAACTATCTTTACAAACGTAACCCAATCTTCAGGAAGTGCTATCTCTAAGAATTTAGATTTGCACGACTCTGAACCTTTCTTTCCCCCTTTTTAAGGAAGTGTGAGACTCTACTCACTCGTTTGACACTGGTATCCGGGCCCTAGAGTGAAGGAAAGCAAACAATAGGCTATTAACTTCATTGGCCTGTTGTCTAGGGGGTGTTTCAACCCTACTACTTGCCTAGTCCATGAGTATCCCTTCTGATTTCAGAGGAACAATCCTCTGAAGGATCAATGCGGGAGCACCGATTACTCGCGTGGCTGTGGGCTTGTGCGAGGGGAAACAGAAGGGCACTCCCAAGGCTCAACACAACTGCAGAATAAAGAGAGAGAAGAGGGTAACAGGGGTTCTTATCTCAGAACCTAATCTCAAATGCAACAGGAGCAGTTAATAGCAACAGGACAGACAGGGTGCGACCTTGCGCCCTTGTTGCGGGCGTGCTGCAGGAGCCCTTGTCGTCGCCAGCGACAAGGGGGAGAGGGAGAAGGGAGTCAACTATGCAGGGGTCAGAAGGTCAGAAGGCCGCCAGCAGGGAACTTGCACGCAGAAGCACCTGTGATCATACACGCACCCCACTGGGCTGTGTCAGCGCAATCACTCAACCACAGGCTTTATCACAGTGCACCCATACTCACACATCTCACTCTCACAGCAATAGGACCGAGGCAGGCGCTCGTAGATCAAACTCTCAGGTGTTGGGGACTGCGCAGAGCACAGCCACCAACACCCTCTCAGGGACGACAACGCCACCACTGTCACCTCTTCAGCATGTGAGTGCCTGTGATCCTCAGTCCAACACAGAGCTGGCAGTGTCACACAGTTGGTGGTGGGGCCAGCTGCATTCCCCACCTGCAGCCCCTTAAGAGGAGCCCCTGGAGGAACCATGTACTCACCTGGGTGTGTACCACCTCTTCCCTCACCTTGTGTTGGTGATTGCGCCTGGCGTGTCAGAAGGGCACCAACAGACTTGAGTCGGCGTGGAGTGATAAAGCTTGTTTAGAGTGTGAATCCTTTTCTTGTTAAGAGCAAAGCGCCCTTTGTTGCCAAAGTAGATGGAGAGCTGATGCTCTCCGACAGATTGGTCTTGTTTAGAGTGCAGAGCACACCCTTTTCTTGTTAGAGCGAAGCGCCCTATACGAACAAGGTATCGACCTGAGGTAGAACTTGAAGATCTTCGCAGGTCAAGGTAGAGGGTATGGTGACTCAGATAAGAATAATGGTTTTTGTTTGTTGTATTCGAGGAGAGAGAGAGAGAGCAGGCAGATGTGATCAGGATCTGGGATGATGCTTCTCTGGAGCTGCTGGGGCTCCCCCTTTTATACTGCCTATTCACAGCTTGACATCAGTAGGACACCTGCTGGCAATTGCCCAAATGCAGAAAAACTTGGTGTCCATGTTACATCAAGTCCTATTGGCAGCTTCTGTCTTAACATTTGCTTTTGTGGTCTACTTGGGCAGTTGGGGAGGCAAAATAGGAACGGGTAAAAGTTTCCAACCCGACTTGGCCAAATCCTAAAATGACCATTTTTAAAGCGAAATTTGATCTGCATAGAGAATATGCCAATGCATATGTGGGAACTACAACCTGGGTCCAACTATCAGGCTCACACATTGTGACTATGACCTATCGCCATGGAATGATGGTGGTGCTCACTGGCGTAGAAGGAATGTGGAATAACTCAACCACCTCCACCCTCGGCTCTGCTGTCAGCTCTAAGCATCTTCGTTCTATCTTCCACCATCATCAACGACAATGGTGTTCTATCTTTGTTCCATCAGCATTGTGCGGGTAATCAGAGGTTCTCCCCAAACCCTTCGCACTACAGGGGTAGCCTGTGTGATTCAGTATCAAGCCTGCGACTGTGATGTTGGAGGGCCCACACAGGCTTCTGTGAGACTACACTGAGATCTCAGTGATACAGTCTAGAGATTTTATTCACAAAAAACATGTGTACCTGTGATAAAATCGCAAGGATCAGGGCCTATATTATTATTCCTGGTTCTTTAGTTTCCAAGGCATTATCAAAGTGTTGTGAGACTATACTCACTCCTTTGACCCTGGGATCTGGGCCCCAGAGTGAGAGAAAGCAAATAATAGGCTAAAACTAACTTTATTGGGCTGTTGTCTAGAGGGTGTTTCAACCCTACTACTTGCCTAGTCCACAAAGTATCCCTACTGATCTGTCTAACAGGGGTCTCAAACACAAAGAATGAACATTCAGAGGGACAATCCTCTGAAGGATTGGTGCTGGAGCACTGATTACTCGCGTTGCTGCGGGCCAATGCGAGGGGAAACGGAAGGGCACTCCCGAGGGCGCAACACAACCGCAGAAAAAAGAGAGAAGAGGGAAACAGGGGTTTTTATCTCAGGAACCTAATCTCAAATACAACAGGAGCAGTTAATAGCGATGGGACGGACAGGGCGCGACCTAGCACCCCTCGTCGCAGACGGTGCTGCGGGAACCCTTGTTGTCGCCAGCGACAGGGGGGAGAGAGAGAAGGGAGTCGACTATGTAGGGGTCGGAAGGTCGCCAGCAGGGAACTTGCACGCGGAAACACCTGCGATCGTACACGCACCCCGCCGGGCTGCGTTGGCATGATCACTCGACCAACAGGCTTTATCGCATCGCACTCGTACTCACACATCTCACCCTCACAGCAATAGGACCGAGGCAGGCGCTTGTAGATCGAACTCTCAGGTGTCAGGGGCTGCACCGGGCGCAGCCACCAACACCCTCGGGGACAGGAAGGTTGGGGACAACGACGCCGTCGTCGTCACCACCACCACCACCACCGTCGTCACAGCAGGCAAGCGCCAGGATCCTCACTCCAACACAGAGCCGGCAATGTCACACAGTCGCTGGTGGGGCCAGCTGCATTCCCCACCCACGGCCCCTTAAGAGGAGCCCCACGAAGGGACCATGTACACACCTGGGTGTGTACCATCTCTCACTACCCTCACCTTTGTGAGCCAGATGGATTTGAAGGGACTCTGTATTGGTGCCAATGGACAGAAATCAGATTGAAGAAAAAAGGAAAAAGAGAAATGGCCCAAAAACAGAGAGAGAGAAAATTGACAAGTCAACCCCCCTGGCTTGGAGCATCCACCACAAATGCTCTAAGTCCCCCCAACCCTATGCGTATATGTATAAGTGCCGAAAATAAATAATAAATTAGGCGGGCTTGGGGTACGGCCTGTCAGGCACCCCATCCCTAGGCAGTCAGGCAGTCTCTGTTAGTCACTGAAAAAGAAAATATGTTGGGAAAACCCTGGCGCAACGGAAACTGTTAAGACAAAAGTAGTAAAAGCAGGCCCAATAATAAAGACGGGTTAGCCGCAAATACACTTTGATAACACCTTGGAAACTAAAGAACCGGGAGCAATAATATGGGTCCCGATCCTTGCGGTTTTATGACAGATACGCTTTTTTTGCGAATAAAATCCCTAGACTTTATCACTGAGACCTCGGTGTAGTCTCACAGTGTATTTGCTGGCTCACAAGGTGTTGGAGTTTGCACACATTACCTACACCTTTTAAGATCCTCTGACCTGTCTTCAAGAGTAACAATAAGTTAAGATGGCATAAGGGCTGATCCCAGTGTTATCTACACTTTTCTCAATCTCTGACACTGTACGAGTGCTTAGAGGTTGTTTCAATCCCCAGTCTGGGTACACATCAGTGTGCATCACTCTAGCAATTTGATAGGAATGATTACAGGAGCTTGACAGGGAGCCTGACTTACTTCTTTGCACACATAACTCCATGGAAGTTCTGGCCAAATCAGCGTGATGCAACAATGATGTCATGCCTGCCTCCTGACTCCTCAAAGTCTAAACTCCATCTCTCAGAGCTAAAGGCTATCACCAAAGTCTGATTCCTGAGACCACCTGCAGTATAAAAGGGGGAGCCCCAGCAGCTCCAGAGAAGCATCATCCCAGATCCTGATCACATCTGCCTGCTCTCTCTCTCTCTCCTCGAATACAACAAACAAAAACCATTATTCTTATCTGAGTCACCATACCCTCTACCTTGACCTGCGAAGATCTTCAAGTTCTACCTCAGGTCGATACCTTGTTCGTATAGGGCGCTTCGCTCTAACAAGAAAAGGGTGTGCTCTGCACTCTAAACAAGACCAATCTGTCGGAGAGCATCAGCTCTCCATCTACTTTGGCAACAAAGGGCGCTTTGCTCTTAACAAGAAAAGGATTCACACTCTAAACAAGCTTTATCACTCCACGCCGACTCAAGTCTGTTGGTGCCCTTCTGACACGCCAGGCGCAATCACCAACACAAGGTGAGGGAAGAGGTGGTACACACCCAGGTGAGTACATGGTTCCTCCAGGGGCTCCTCTTAAGGGGCTGCAGGTGGGGAATGCAGCTGGCCCCACCACCAACTGTGTGACACTGCCAGCTCTGTGTTGGACTGAGGATCACAGGCACTCACATGCTGAAGAGGTGACAGTGGTGGCGTTGTCGTCCCTGAGAGGGTGTTGGTGGCTGTGCTCTGCGCAGTCCCCAACACCTGAGAGTTTGATCTACGAGCGCCTGCCTCGGTCCTATTGCTGTGAGAGTGAGATGTGTGAGTATGGGTGCACTGTGATAAAGCCTGTGGTTGAGTGATTGCGCTGACACAGCCCAGTGGGGTGCGTGTATGATCACAGGTGCTTCTGCGTGCAAGTTCCCTGCTGGCGGCCTTCTGACCTTCTGACCCCTGCATAGTTGACTCCCTTCTCCCTCTCCCCCTTGTCGCTGGCGACGACAAGGGCTCCTGCAGCACGCCCGCAACAAGGGCGCAAGGTCGCACCCTGTCTGTCCTGTTGCTATTAACTGCTCCTGTTGCATTTGAGATTAGGTTCTGAGATAAGAACCCCTGTTACCCTCTTCTCTCTCTTTATTCTGCAGTTGTGTTGAGCCTTGGGAGTGCCCTTCTGTTTCCCCTCGCACAAGCCCACAGCCACGCGAGTAATCGGTGCTCCCGCATTGATCCTTCAGAGGATTGTTCCTCTGAAATCAGAAGGGATACTCATGGACTAGGCAAGTAGTAGGGTTGAAACACCCCCTAGACAACAGGCCAATGAAGTTAATAGCCTATTGTTTGCTTTCCTTCACTCTAGGGCCCGGATACCAGTGTCAAACGAGTGAGTAGAGTCTCACACTTCCTTAAAAAGGGGGAAAGAAAGGTTCAGAGTCGTGCAAATCTAAATTCTTAGAGATAGCACTTCCTGAAGATTGGGTTACGTTTGTAAAGATAGTTGATTCCGAGGCCTGCGCTGTGGGACGAGGATTTAGGCTAAGGAGGAGTCTGATAGGTACTGTCCTTGAAAAAGTCTGTCCTAAGAAAAATGGCGCAGCACTCAGACAAATCATTTGTCTCTGATTCATCCACTTTGTCTGTTTATTTAGATCGTGGTCTGTCTGTCTGTCTGTTGTCCCTCTTTCTCTCTCGTTTACTCTGCATTTGCATTTCCTCCTTGGAATGGCTGTCTGTCTGTCTCTGTCTCTCTCTCTCTGTTTCTCTCTCTCACCCCATGAGTCCTTCGGGGCGACAGCCACGAACTTCGGTCAGAGCGCAAGTGACCCAAGTCTGTCTGCCTGTCTCTTTCTCTCTCTTTCTGTCTCAGCGTAGCGATTCATGCAGCTTAAGCCGCAATCTCCTGTGTCGGTCGGCCCAGGGTACTTGTCAAAGCTTTGTTCCGCTCAGTCTGAGCATCTTGGTCAAAAACCAAACAAAAAAATGAAAAAAGCCAATCTTTTTTTCGCTCAGTCGGAGCGACGAGAGAGCGAAGAGAGAGGCTGGGAGATGCGTGAGCACCAGGGGACTGGGAAAAAACCCGGACAAAAAACCCCTGTGGGGAAAAAAGACTGCCCAGGAAAAACCAGCGCCATAAGACTAGGAGTAAGGGTATATGTGCGCCAGACGATGCCAGCCGCAATGACTAGTGAGGATAAGGGGAGAAGTCGGTGAAGGCTGCCAAAGGGAAAGAAACCCGACTGTGAAGAGGAGAAGGAGGGGGAGAGCCCAGGGTGTGGGAGGGAAAGCACCCTGGGCCTCCCTCCTCAGAGATCACAGCTTAAGCTGCATGAATCACTACGCTGAGACAATCTCCTGTGTTGGTCAGCCCAGGGTGCTACTTCGTCTGAGCAGACCGCTGGGCAGCTGGGACTGCCACCGCCTGCCCTGTGGGCGAGCGCGGCGAGATGACCCTCAAACGGAACTCGAGCTGCCACCGCTCTCAGTGCCCGAGGGGTGAGGCAATCGCAGGACAAGAAGGCCGCTGGAATTGGGTCCCCAAGACGCCAAAGATCTTCATAATGTTGCCGGAGCGTTGCTTTGGAACGCCACCGGCCGTCGCAAACTGAGTCCTCGCCCAAACCAAGCGCCAGCATCATGGAGGCTGCTGCGTCGATGATGTCGTGAGGAGTAAAGCCGTGTGAGGACACGTGTGGGATGCCTGCTGCTGTCATCACATCCTGAACCGCATGGCGGAGACTCCCCCCGCTGGAATCGATGAAGTCCACATGAGGGCCAGAGGCACGTAGGAGAAAACCAAATTGCGGCTTCCCACACGCTTCATCTCCGGGACGGCGCCACGGGCGCCCTGATCTCAAGGGCGATGGCGCCAACATCCAAGGCAGGCGAGGGGGTCCCGGGGAAGCGACCGCACGGTGGTCAGGTCGGGGTCACCAGGGGACCAAATCTTCAGGCGAAACATTTGATAGCGGACGGCCTTTGCGTCTATGACAAGGGTAGCGTCAGGGATGTGGCCGATGTCAGCCAGTCGTCACCAGTCCATCATCATCAGCAGGCGACAGAATTTTGCCTGCAAGGTGCGGGTGGGCAGAGCTGCGTTATCTGCCATGGCGCTTTCAAGGTAATTCCACAGAATCTCGATATCGAACGCTGGCCTTGAGGATTGGAACGCCTGCCGTGGGCTCGGGCAGGCCCGGTGCATGCTGCGTAGGAGTGCCTTAAGCTAGGCCCCTGCAATAGAGAAGTGCGAACCGAAAACTGCCGCCAATGTCGCCATGGTAGTCGGGGCATTGGAGGCGGAGAGGAGCTCAACAGCCGCATGCGAAAGGCGGCCGAGTCCTGCAATCTCCTGCTGAGCCGCCAGATGACTGCTGGCCCAATTGGGTGAGGCCGCGCTGGCTGGCTGGTCTCCTCCCACAAGTGTGACCCAGGAGGCAGCTTGAACGGGGGGGGGGGGGGGGCGACTGCCATCTCTTGTGCTAACGGAAACCAGGCCTGGGATGGCCAGAAGGGGGTCATAACTGTCGCTTCCGCTCCAGTCCTGCAAATGGTGGCCAAGACGCGAGTCAGGAGAACCCATGGTGGGTGAATCCAGGCGTTCTCGCCCACCCAGGTCACTGCAAAAGCGTCGTGACCAACTGCCAGGGGATCCAGGCGATTCCGGGAGCAGTATCAGGTGCACCAGGAGTTGAGCCCAGACGCAAAGAGGTCGATGGAATGGGGGCCTACAGCCAGTCGAACTGGCGAAACAGCAAGGAGGACAGAGTCCATCCCGCTGGGTCAGCTGGTTGGCGAGAGTCCACGTCGGCCAGTATGTTCAGGTCCCCTGGAATATGTTCTGCCTTGCAGGAAGAACCCACTGACAGGTGACCTCGAAGGAGGATCTCCACGGTCTGCGAGAGGCGATCTGCTCGAGCGCCCCTGCCTCAGTTTATGTAGAACACTGTGGGGGTGTTGTCCGACTGGTGAAGGAAGTGACCCTGGGGGCAGGAGACTGCGACGGTCGAGCAGCTGTGCGAGACGTACATGCGCTAGGGCTTCGAGGATGTTGTTCAAAATCAGACGCCCAAGACGTTGGCCTGAAATTGCCAAAGCAATTGTGGCAGCCGGAATTTCTGGAAAAAAATCGATGCAGCAGCGCCAGAGACCACGGCTCTCCCAGCCGTAGGGGACTCAGCAATCCAGGTAGGAGCACATGACCCCCCCACCCATGAGAGGGCGTCGCGTTGGCTGTCAAGATGAGAGTCGGAGCCTGTGGAAGGAAGGACCGTCCATTCCAGTCCTGAAGCATGCTCAGCAGCTTCCACAGGGCCACTTGACTGCTGGGAGATTTTGACCCAGAGGCACGCCCACGCTTTCTGCACTCCTGTCACCGGGAGGGGGGGCCACCTTCTGCTTGACAACCTGATTCTGGTTGCATTGGAGAGAGCGAGCGAAAATCACTGCCGCTGGGAGCGCCAGGGAGGCTGACTGTATCGTCCCTAGAATCGCTGCAACCTTCTTCAATGGGAGGCGGTCGGAGTGTGCAGCCAGTCGCAAGCACGCCCGCAATGCTGCTAGGCGTTTCTCCGGGAGGGAGACAAGGCCCCGATGCAGATCCCACTGTAGTCCAATGAACTGGCGAACGGTTTCGGGCAGCTCCAACTTCTCCCACTTGATGAGGAACCCCAGGGCCTGCAGGAGCAGGATTGTGAGGAGCAGAGCTGTCAGGAACAGGGCAGGACAGGACAAGGCAGACAAGGAACTGAGAGGAGTGATGATTGTATTGGAAACAATAATTCACTTGAGGGATGGGACAGGTCCCCCATCCCCCTTTTATACCTTTTGAGAGTGTTCCTTGTCAAGACTCCAAGAAAGTTCCAGAAAGAGCAATTAGTAATGCAATGATACCAATGATACCAATGACAACAAGACAAGTCAGGAAAGCAAAGAAGGTTCCAGAAGGTTCCACAAGGTTCCATGAAGGAATGTTCTAGAAGGTTCCAGAAGGTTCCAGAAGGTTCCATGAAGGAATGTTCTGGAAGGTTCCAGAGGTTTCCAGAGGGTGATTCATAACATCATCTCCCCCTTTTAGGCCTCTTCTGCAACTTGGTGGGGTACCTGGTCTTGAACTCGAGCAGAAGGTCTTGGCAGTGAGTGAGGTTTGACTCAGGCTCCCAGGTGTTGTCGGCATCTGAGTAACCTTTCCACTTAACAAGGAACTTGAGTGTCCTTCCAAACCACTTGGCATCCAAGATTTGTTCAACCTCAAATTCCTCTTCACCTTCTACCTCAACTGGAGGAGGAGGAGGAACAACTCTGCCTGGAATGGAATTGGCCACAAACTTCTCTAAAAGGCTGACATGGAAAACTGGGTGGATCTTCATGGATGCAGGGAGATCCAGCTTGAAGGTGACTGGATTGATTTGCTCCAAGATCTTGAAAGGACCCAACTTGAGGTTGTCTAGCTTGGGACTTGGTCTTTTGGTCTGCAAGTTCTTCCTCAGAAGCCAAACTTGCTGACCCACAGCAAAGTCATGGTCCATTCTGTGAGTGTTGGCAAATCTTGAGGCATCTTCTTGGGCTTGCTTCAGAGTGGAGTCCAGGAAGGAGTTGATGATCTTGAGCTTATGTAAGTGTGAAGCCGCAGCAGGAGCTTGGACATTGGATAGGGTCTCTTGTCCCAGAAGATCTCCTCTTGGATTGAAGCCATAGGTTGCAAAGAAAGGAGATAGCTGGGTGCTTGAGTGGAGAGAATTGTTGAGAGCAAATTCTGCCAGTGGAAGGAGGGTGGGCCAATCATCCTGTTGATAGCTGACATAGCACCTCAAATACTGCTCCAGAGTCTGGTTTGTTCTTTCTGTTTGTCCATCAGTCTGAGGGTGATAAGCAGTTGACAGTTGAGACTTGATTCCAAGGGCTGCTGTGAGTGCTTTCCAAAATTGGGATCTGAACTGTGGTCCTCTGTCACTGATGATTGACTGAGGCAGCCCATGGAGCCTGAATATGTGCTGCAAAAACAGGTCTGCTGTTCCTTGTGCATCTATATTCTCAGTGCAGGGGATGAAATGGGCCAACTTTGTCCTTCTGCAGATGACAACAAGGATAGAGTCAAATCCATGGGATGGGGGCAGTTTCACAATGAAGTCCATGGATATTGATGACCAAGGGCTGATGGCAATTGGGAGGGGCTCCAGAAGTCCATAGGGCTTGTGTCTGCTGGATTTGTTTCTTTGACAGGTTTCACAGCTGCTGACATAGTTCTTGATGTACTTCCTCATGCCTGGCCAGTAGAAGTCTCTGGAAACAAGCTCATATGTCTTGTGCTCTCCTGGGTGTCCAGCTGTTGCTGCATCATGCCTTGTCTTGAGTATCTCAAGTTTTTCCTCTTCTTGGCTGATTTGAATCTTCTGAGGCTTGGGGTCCTTGGAAATAGCATAGGCCCACACACTGTCAGGAAGCAATGAAAGGTGTGTCTTGGATGGTGGGGTGAAACCATCTCCCCCTTCAGGTGCAAGGTCTGTTCTTCTTGACAGGGCATCAGCCACAGTGTTAAGGTGGCCAGGAGAATAGCACAGCTTAAAGTCATACTCAGAGAGCAGTTCAGCCCACCTGGCATGCCTCTGCTTGAGCAACCTCCTTGCCCTGAAGAAGGTGAGGTTCTTGTGATCAGAATAGACAGAGATGCCTTTAGAACCAGCCAAGTAGTGTCTCCAGAATTTGAATGCTTCCACAATTGCAAGCAACTCCTTGTCATGGACTGTGTAGTTACACTCAGCACTGTTCAGCTTCCTGGAGTAATATGCCACTGGATGCAGAGGAGCAGAGGGGTCCTGAGAGCTTGGCTGGGACAGAACAGCGCCAAGGGCATAGTCTGAGGCATCAGTTTCCAAGGTGAAGGGAAGCAAGGGATCCACATGCTTAAGGAGTGGTGCACTTGTGGTTGCTGTCTTAAGAGCTAGCCAGGCTTGCTCTGCTGCTGGGGTCCATTCAAACTTGGTGGTCTTCTTGGTGAGATCAGTGAGAGGCTTGGCTATGGCAGAATAGTTGGCAATGAAGGTTCTGTAGAAGTTGCAAAATCCAAGGAAGCTTTGAACATCCTTGATGGAATTTGGAGCCTTCCATTCAAGAATAGTTTGGATCTTGTCTGGTGCCATGGAGATCCCTTTGTCAGACACAATGAACCCCAAAAACTCAATGGAGGTCTTGTGGAATTCACACTTCTCCAGCTTTGCATAGAGGTGATGCTGTCTGAGTCTCTCCAAGACAGTCTTGACATGTCCCATATGGCTTGCAGTGTCAGATGAAAATACCAGGATATCATCCAGGTAGACAATGACAAAAAGGTCCAGAATATCCCTGAAGATGTCATTCATCATGCCTTGGAAAATAGCTGGAGCATTGGTAAGTCCAAAGGGCATGACCAAGTACTCAAAGTGACCGTATTTGCATCTGAAGGCAGTCTTCCATTGATCCTGGGGCTTAATTCTGACCAAATTGTAGGCACCTCTGAGGTCAATCTTGGAAAATATCCTTGCATGGCTCAGTTTGTCCAGTAATTCAGAGATGAGAGGCAGTGGATAGTGGTTCTTGACTGTCATCTCATTGAGATCTCTGTAGTCCACACAGGGTCTCAGTCCCCCATCCTTCTTCTTGACAAAAAAGATGGGAGCTCCAGCTGGTGACTTGGAAGGTTGGATGAATCCCTTGTTCAGCATTTCTTCAATGTATTCTTGGAGGGCCTTGGCTTCTGGTGGAGAGAGGTGGTACAGTGGCTTGAAAGGTGGGCTGCAAGTTTCATCCTTGAGTGGGATTTCACAGTCATAAGGCCTCTGAGCTGGTAGCAGGTCTGCCTTGGTCTTGGAAAACACATCAGCATAAGGGAGATATTCTTTTGGTAGCTTGGATGCCAGCAAAAGGTCTGATGGGTCCAGGTTGTCGTGCTCCTCAGCAGTGGGGCTTGAATTCTTGACTGGGAACTGTGATTCTTGAATCTTTGACTGAGAGTTCTGTTCTTGGCAAAGACTGTGAGCTGTGGAACTTGAATCTTGAATGTGGACTGTGAACTGTGGTACTTGAATCTTTGACTGTGGGTTCTGTGAACAAGAGTCATGGCCATGACTGTGAGCTCTATGAGCTCTACTTGAATCTTGACTGTGAACTGTGAACTGTGGAACTTGAGTCTTGGCTGGCTGTGAATCCTGAATCAAGGGCTTGAGAGCATGAGACTTGGGGGCTTGACTTGAGTTTTGGGTGACTGTTCCGATTGGTGGAGGTTGGACTTGACCAGTGACCCAATCAATGGCAGGGTTCTGGGCCTGCAGCCATGGTAATCCCAGGATGACAGAGAATGTGGGTGAGCCAAGGTCCAATACTTCCAGATTGACCATGGATGGTGGAAAGTCTTGGATGTGGAGGTTTAGCTTGGTTTCATGGCTGATTTCCTTGAACAGAGCATGATTGGCAAAGTGGACCTTGAGGGGTGTGGATTTCTTGATCGTAGGAATGGCACAAGACTTGGCAAGGGTGGCATCAATGATGTTGCAGGATGATCCAGAGTCTATAAGGGCCTTGGTTGTGATGGTTGACTTGGGTGAGAGTTGAATCTTGACATCCATGGTGAGTTGGTGGGGCTTGGAATCTGAGGTGTTTGTGGTGCTGGTGGTGGTGATGAAACAGGGGCAGCTTGGAGGAGGGTCCAGGGAATTGCCCCTCAGTGAGCCTGGACCTGGGAGTTTGGGTGCTTCTTCCTTGGGCAGTCCTTGACAGCATGCTCCTTGGAGCCACAGTAAAAACACAGTCCCTGCTGGGCCCTCCTTGTTTTCTCCTCTTGGCTCAGAGGACCCTTAGGAAGTGTCTCAACTGCATCCACTTGCATGGGTTCAGGAACTGTAAGAGCTTGAGGAACTGGGGTAGGTCTTGATGTAGTTCCTACTTGTCTTTGCTTCAGCCTCTTGGAGTAGAGTCTGTTGTCAATCTTGATGGCAAGGAGAATGTACTCTTCCAAGGTCTCAGGGATGTGCAGAGACTGGGAGAGCATGTCTTGGATAGACTCATGGAGACCATCATGGTACAGCTCCATCAGAGCTGCATCATTGTATCCAGAGTCTCTGGCTAGTTGCTTGAATTGGTTGGTGTAGGCCACACAAGATTGCTTTCCTTGCTTGATATGCTTGAGCTTGGATCTTGCTGTCCAAGATGCGTAGGGGTCACCAAAGGTAGCTTCCAGCCCCTCCCAGAGCTCTTGCAGGGTGGTGGGTGTGCTTGGGAGAGATCTGTACCATGATTGAGCTTGACCAGACAGGAGGGTGCTTGTGAAAAGAACCTTGACTTGCTCACTGGGAAATCTTGAAGGTTGGAGAAGGATGACATTCTCCACAGTGGCCATGAAGTTCCTAAGGTCTTTGGCCAGCCCAGTGAACTTGTCAGGGCTGGGAACCTTGGGCTCTCTTGCTTGGTTGGCTTGAGGCAGGGGAAGAGCTTGATGTTCTTGTTGGTGAAGTTGTTGTTGAAGCTGGTGCTGCTGGTGAAGGACTTGTTCTTGAAGTTGGTGCGTCTGTCTTGAGAGGGCTTGTAATTGGTCCATCAAGGCTTGGAAGGCAGTTGCATCAGGGAAGGTGTTGTTTGGGTCAGACATGATGGCAGAGAGTAGTGGGAGAGGGTGAAGTGAATTATGATGTCAGGAACAGGGCAGGACAGGACAAGGCAGACAAGGAACTGAGAGGAGTGATGATTGTATTGGAAACAATAATTCACTTGAGGGATGGGACAGGTCCCCCATCCCCCTTTTATACCTTTTGAGAGTGTTCCTTGTCAAGACTCCAAGAAAGTTCCAGAAAGAGCAATTAGTAATGCAATGATACCAATGATACCAATGACAACAAGACAAGTCAGGAAAGCAAAGAAGGTTCCAGAAGGTTCCACAAGGTTCCATGAAGGAATGTTCTAGAAGGTTCCAGAAGGTTCCAGAAGGTTCCATGAAGGAATGTTCTGGAAGGTTCCAGAGGTTTCCAGAGGGTGATTCATAACAAGAGCCCAGGAGGCTTCGGCCAACGTCGTACCGCAGGTGGCCAGGTTGTCCATGTAGTTCAGGATGGCCAGACCGATCTGGTGCAGGAGCCCAACCAGAAATTTCAACATCATCGAAAAAATCTGCAGCACAGGGGCGACGCTGAACGTGAGGATGAGGATTTGCCAGAGGCGTCGGAGTGCCATGACAATCAGCCGCCGCCTGTTGGGCAAGCGGGCTGCGATGTGCCAATAGGCGTCTGCAATGCCTGCGTCAACATGAACTTAACCGTCAATGCCTGGGTTGCGAAGGTGAACCTCGGAGGGTGCTCGAGCAGCACGTTGACCCCTCGGTAGTCCGCAATCTGTTGAATCTTGTTCTTTTGCTGGATCAGAAACGTGGGGCTGACCATCCAGCCTCGCGGGAATCTCCCCTCCCTCAAGGCGGAAGTGGCCGTTGCCGTGAAGTCGCAGGCGCCGCCCTTCTGGACCATCTCCTCCATCTTGGCGAGGAGGTGGAGTTGGTCTAGTTTGGACGGGTTCTTGTGGAGGGGCCGGGCCGGAGGGACTCGTCCCCTTGACGCCAATGGAGATTTGCGCCAAGCCGAGCCGCTCCACCAACTCTGGCTGTGCTCCCAGGTTGCGCCACATCTCCCAAAAATGACAGAGTTGACCCCCAACAGGGACTTCTGGCGATGGTATCGGGAATAGGAGGGCTAGGAGCGCGGGACGCAGGGGTGGATCCAACCCCGCTATCGTCAGTAGGCGACTGGAGAGCCATGCTGACGACTGTGCGCTGGGGAAGAGTGTTTCGCGAGGGTCTTGTTGGAGAAAGAGACCCTGCAGACGGTGCGGGCATGTGGAGAGCTCGCACCAGTTTTCAGTCCATGACTTGAGATGGGACTGATCCCTGTCGGTTGGGAACACTTCCGAAAAACGAGGAGGCGGGGGAAGTTCCCTGTCCTCGAGGTCGACCGGGGCGGGGGGGCGCTGGTGGTCTCTGAAGAGGAGGCCCTGGCCCCGACGGGAACGGATTGGAAATGGCCCTGGCCGCCCGCTCTGTTTGGGGCGGCTGGGGAGCGCTCTGAGGGGTCACTTCGCTTCGCTCCCAGCTGGAGGGCTGTTGTGAGCTTTGCTGCGCACCGCACCACTGCGGCCTGCGTCGCCACCGCCCCTGCGCCTGGAAGACTGGCCTGACGATTTGCCCCTGCAACCACGACCTCAACCGCGGGAGCCGGCTGGAAAAAACTTCCCGCTGTGCTTGGCTTCGTAAATATGACAGTAGTCCTTATTGACCCAGGGCGATGAGCAGGGGATGAGCGTCATTCCCCACCGGGTGAGCCTCCAGTATTTCCTCTGCAAACGCCTTGAGTGGGCTGTTGCAAAGAACATGCAAGCGCTGGGCCTTGACTGCCGTAGCCAGATCAGCTTGGGCCAGCAAAGCAGCGTGCTCTGCCACTCTCGCCGCTGCTTGGATGCGTGCCACCAACGCAGGGAGGGACTCGTGGGCCGCCTTGGCAGGGGCAGCAGCGAAAGCTGTCACCGCCGTGAGGCTGTCAGCAGCTAGCCTGTCGACAATGAGGGCCTGATGGAAGAGCTGGTAGATGGACTTGACCGACTCGCCCCGGGCGGCAGCCTCCTTTGTGACCTTCTCCGTCCGATACACCTTGAGCATCGTGGCGTGTTCTGGTTTGAGGGAGGGGGCTTTCACTGTGTGAAAAAAACCCGTTCCCACCTGGGAAAGGCCTTGCGCAGGCGCTCCAGGTCATGGGTGGCGAAGTGCAAATCGAAGACTCCCTCAGTGAAGAGGTCTGCAACGTCGTCAGACTCGTGGATGTAGCGAATGTCCACCTCTTCATCCTCCATAGGGTCGGCCTCGTCCCTGGGAGGAGCGTCGTACCATTCAGCGTCCTCCCCATCAGCTGCCGCAACGGTGGCTGCTGCTTGGTTCGCATGGCGGGGTGCTGCTTGGCCGGCCCCGCCCACAAGGCGACCGCGATCCGCGAACAAACCCTCTTGCGCACCCGGGGGGGTCGCAGAGGGGCTGGATCGGCACTTCGAGCCAGGCGCGCTTGATGGCCCTCGGTGTTCAAAGGTACGGTGGACGAAAATCCTATCCGAGAGTCAGTCTTCAGTCTTGCAAGCGAGGGATGAGTGTACCCACCTCCATCGTAGGCTGGACACAGCACAGAGAGACTGCAAAGCAAGTCGCGCCGCGGTTGTGGGGGATGACGGCGAAGGATGACCGTAACCTATCCTTCCTCTGTGAGAGGAGCAAGGGAAACCATCAGAACAAGGGAACCTCAGACACCCCGAAAGCAGCTGTGAGGCTGCCATGGCGTTGAAGGCGCCAAGCACCCACCAGCCGAGTCGGTGCAGTGGTGCGAGAGCGAAGACTGAGCGAAAAAAGATTGGCTTTTTTCATTTTTTTGTTTGGTTTTTGACCAAGATGCTCAGACTGAGCGGAACAAAGCTTTGACAAGCACCCTTGGCCCACCGACACAGGAGATTCTCTGTCTCTCTCTCTCTCTCTCTCGTTCCTTGTCCAATGAGTTCCCTTTTCTGTGTCCTTTTGTCTGTCAGTCTCTCTCTCCCAAAGTGGCTCAGGCCAATCGGGGTATTGAACAAAAAACAGAGACAAACCGAGAGAGGCAGAGACAGCAAAAAAATTAAAAAAAAACAAAGAAAAGAAAAAAAAAGTAACAAAAAAAGAGAAAGACACACACACTCTTAGACGACCATGTCAAACGTTCTGCAGCAGGGGCACTCGACGACAAGCGCGGGCGCGTCGCCCAGGTGCGGCGCGTCGATCAGCTGGAACGACACTGATGGCGAAGCCGGGCATGCGCGGCTGCAGCACCAAGCAACAGCGTGGGCAAGCAGCAAGCAGCGTTACGCAATTAAATTTGTTTTCGGGCGCGTGCGTTCGTAGGAGTGCGTTCGGGCGCGTTGCGTTCGTCCCGTGCGCGGGCGCATTGAAAACGAGAAAAAAGCAGACGTGTTAGATGCGAATGTACAAACAAAATAACCAAAAAAGCAGACCCGTGCTCCCGGACCCGCCGCTGCAGCGCGCGCACCACAAAGTCGATCGTCACGCCGCTGCCGCCGCCGCCGTTGCCCAGCGGGAACCGGAACCCGCACGTACGGCCGTCGTCCTCCTCGTCGTCGTCATCATCGACGTTGTCATCATCATCATCCATGGCGCCGTCGTCCACCGCCACACAGCGCGTCCCACCAGCGCCGCCGTCCCCGACCTGCTTCCGCCGCCGGCCCGCCGCCGCGCGCCCCAAGCAGACGAGCACGGTCCCACCCACGTCCGTCGCCCAGCACGCCGCAACCGCCGACGCCGCCTGCCGCTGCGGCGGTGGCAACAGCAGTGCACGGCGGTTGGACGGGCAGGCGGCCGACGGACAGGCGACGGGAAGTCGGACGGGGACCAGGGGCGCCGGCCCGCGGGTGCGGACGAGCTTTTTCCGCGCGGCGGCCAGCGCTAGGCCCATCGAGGCTTGCTGTTGCTGGTGTAACGCCGGCGACTCGGGGGGGAGGGGGAGGAGAGTGGATGTACGGGGTGGAGAGGAGGGAGGCGACGGGGACGATGAGGACGATGAGGAGGAGGAGGAGAATGGCGAGAAGTGGGTGGTGGAGGAGGAGGAAGAGAAGGACGACGACAGCGGCGGCGAAGAAAAGAGCGGCGGGTACGGAGGTGGTGTTGGGGGCGTGACGGTGATCGGCCCGAGGTCTGGCATGCCGGCGTCGCCGTCAGCGTCCGCCGGGTCGTCATAGGCATAGCAAGGGGTCGGCGAGAGCCGGCGCTTGAGCGACGCCGGCGGCGACAGCGCGGACGTCGACGACTGGGACTGGATCAGCGGCAGCGAATGCGGGTGCGGAAGGGGGGTGTGCGCGGGAGGGGAAAGCAGGGTTGGCGGCGGGGCCAGGAGGAGCTGGCCTTGGGTGTGGTGGTTGTGGTGGTTGTGGTGGTGATGGGTCGGGTGGAGGGGCCGTCGGCGGGGCGGGTGCAGGAGCACGCGGTGTGGGTGACCAGGAGCGATCTGGCGGCGGTTGGCGATCAGATCTTCCGAGGTGCTGCCGAAGGTGCCCGACCAGGACGACGACGACGAGGGCGAGAGCGAGGGCGAGGACGACCCTAAGAAGGCGGCGGCCGTGGCAGGATGATGACGCTGATGATGTTGGTGATGGTGAAGAGGCGGCTGTGGCGGCGGCGGCGGCGGCGGCGGCGGTTCGTCGACGTCCATAGCAGCTGCGCCCAGGGGTTGGGTGGAGTGGGACGAGGACATGCAGAGAGAGAGACCTTGCTGGGTCACACGCCTGCAAGAAGCATCAACAAACTGTCTCAGGTGTTTGGAGACCCTTTTCTCTCTGTCTCTCTCTCTCTCTCTCTCTCTCTCTCTCTCTCTCTCTCTCTCTCTCTCTCTCTCTCTCTCTATCCACATCATGACACATCTGCCTTCCCATCACTAATCCACGCAGGACTATCGCATCAGCGCGGAAAAGAGCACCTGTACTTTTTGCCGTGTTCCTTTTGCTTCCGCCTGGGCGCCCCTCATCGGCCAGCTGAATCGGTCGTCAGGCGAAATGTGTGAAGTCGAGGAGCAACAAAAGAAAGGTCGGATGGTTTGGGGGGAGGGAGCTGTCGGGTAATGTTGAGGAGAAACTGAGGTACGACCGGCTGCAGCGAGCCGCAACATTGAGCGAACAGAGACTAGTGGGCTATGGTCGTGCATGATTCCAAAACGCAACGAGGAGAAAAGCGAGCAACAAGGCCAAATAACACACGAGTATGTGGCGAGTCCCACCACAAACGGAAAAACAAAAACAAAAAAAGCTAGCAGGGAGGGGGCCGGCCAAACAAGTCGGGAGGGACGGCGTCAAACAGTCGTCAGAGTAACTTAATTAGAAAAGAAGACATAGCCCGACGTTCTTCCTTTCTCTCCTATTTCGTTTTGGTTTTTTTTTTTTTTTTTTTTTTTTTTTTTGGCTAGGGGAAACAGGTCGTGGTGGTGGTGATGAGTGTGCTGAAGTGAAGCGTGTTCTGAGGTACGCCATTGATGCAAAATAGTCGATCGGACGCCGCGTGCTCGCGGGCGGCAGGGGCCTACGTTATTTCTCGCCGTCAGCTTCAAATCGTAGTTACGATCGAGATGATGACAGACAAGCAGACGGTCATTGTGAACATCGCCAACACGTCTGTATTGAGAGGCGCAGCGCATTCAGTCATAAGTTAGAAGCGACCCGAATCGGAACGCGCCAGAAGAAGAAGAAGAAGAAGAAAGAAACGAACTACTCACATTGTACAATGACGACCCCCGCAATCGCGGTCGCCTCACCCCTCGGGTGCCACAGCTGCGTGAAAAACACCGTCGACGCGGCGGTGGGAACCGACCCCTCCAGCATCATGACTAGCAGCATCATCTTGTCTCCCTTGCCCAAAACGCCCGCCCGCACGAGGCCCCACACTGTGGTAATGGCGATGGCGGGAAGCACGAGCAAGCGGGCGATGGCGACGCCGGCGATGACGGACGGCTTGCCGAGCGTCGAAACGTTGAGCCGGCCGAGCGCCGCGCCGAGGTTCAGCAGCGCGAGAGGCACGGCTGACTGCGAGAGGTACTGGATGGACTGAAAGAGGAAGGACAGCGGTGGCTCGTGGGATGAGGTGCTGCTGGCGACAAACAGCTGTTTCAGGGGTGTTGCGGTGATGATGAGGCCTGAAATCGTCTGTCGGTTGCAAAGAATAAAGCAAAGAATTTAGAAAAACCAAGTCGGCCCGCCGACGGCACAAGAGAGGAAGAGAGAGAGAGAGTCGCTCACCCCAATGTTGGCCAAATTTGCCGTAGACTGAAGCACAAACTTTGCTCGGGCCGACAAGACCCACCGCCGCGGCCACCGGCGCGGCTTCCGGGCAACCCCCGCCTCGACGTCCGCCCCTCCGCGTTCTGCCGGCTCAAGTTGGTGGAGGTCGTCCTCCACCCGCAGCTCGGGGGCTTTGCCGACGATTTCTGCAACCGTATCAAGCTTGCAGTTCGCGGCCGTTCGCTTCGCCGGCCCGGCTACGGTGCTGCTGGTGGAGTCGATTGAGCGCATCCAGCCGTCTTCCCGCTCAGCCGCGTGCTCCCTGCTCACGACCGCGGTCGAGGCGGAGAAGGAGAGCTGATCTTCTGGATGGACTGGACGAGGCGCGGACGGCGCAACAACTGCGGTCTCTACTGGAGACTCTGGCACCGCCTCGGAAGTGGAAGGGAGGGTTGGCTCGTTCGAGCCTGGCTGCTTGAAGTCTTCGCCGAAGTAGATGTAGCCCACCGAGAAGAAGAAGATATTGGTAAAGCACATGAAAGCCGCAATGTACCTGCGAAGCGAAAGAGGCAACGGTGCGTCAATGAGTCGCCCGAATACTTTACAAAATCAGACATGCATGGGTCGATCACTCACGCCGCGCCCGTTGTGGCATCAGCTGCTGTGAAAGGGGCGAGCGTCCCGATGGACGCCACAATAGCGAAAGGGAGATCGCCGTTGTTTCCCATGGCGGTGGCAAGAACAGCACCGTATCGAAAGTCTTTTGGCGGATTTGTGAGCCTAAGCACGATGTTTCCGATGGTGAGACCGAGGATTGCGTTGACGACGGCAGCGATAGTCATTACGCCAAAGACACCGATGTTGGACGAATCGATGCCGGCCACGATGTTTGCAAAGAGGAGGCAGGGATACAGAACCCACACGAGTAACTGGCCAAGGCCGGAGGAAGAGAGAGAAAGGGATTTGCCTTAGTAGTGCGTGGCGGCGCGCACCCGTCTCGTCGTAATTCCACTCACTGAGGCCATGACTTTGGAGCCTTCACTAGTTAACAGGTTCTTCCTCGCGACGAAAAACCCAACGCCTTTTTGTTCGAAGGTGGTTTTCAGAAAAAAAAACGCATCAGTATGACTGCTGCAGTCAAAGGACCAGCCCAAAAATAAGGAATGCATCAGAAATCCACCCTATCCCGGAGAGCACGCACGCACGCACGAATGGATTTAACAGTCGTGCTGGGAACGGAACGCTGGCTGGCGGGGGGGGCGACTCACCCATGAGGAACAGCAGTTTGATGATCGGACGACATGACGTCCAGATGATTGCCGACAGCTCCATTCTTGCCCGTCTTTATTTTCTTCTTTGTTTGTTCACGCATAGGTGGGAGCGGGAGAACAGCGAGGTAGGGACCCACAAAAGGTGAAGAGTGCGAGTGAGAAAAACGCCAAGGTCAAGGACACGCCCAGTGGCCGAGTTACTTACGAGGAGGAGGAGGGAACAGCCCGAGCGCAGAGCAGCAAGCAAGACAGGAATAATGACCCGACCGAGCCGACTTGCAGGGTCCGGGTGACCTGACGGATGCGCGCGCCCTTCCTTTTACTCCAAAGGTCCAGAACAGACAAGCGCGAAGGGACGGGGCGGGCGAGGCTGGCGGGCGGGGCGGGCGGGCGGGAACTTTGGGCTGGTGAGGTTGGTGTGAGGTCCAACCGAGAGGCTTGGGGCGATCGGGGAGGCGATCGCGGGAGAAGTCTTTCTTTTTTCTATTTATTCGTCTTTCTTGATCTTTTTTCCTTTTTTTTCCTTTTTTTCCTTTTTTTTATTTTTTTTTTTTCTTTTACCCACCCTCTTTCCCTCTTTGTCATTTGATTATGAATTGAAGCTTCAGGGCCTCCATCCAACTCATGCAAGACAGATAGATAGACAGACAGACAGAACAAATAATTAATTCATTTTCTTCCCCCGCTTCTCGGGCCGAAGTCAAATTTCTTTCTTTTCTCTTTCCACAAAATGTAAATAAAAAATAAAAGAAAGATAAAAAAATGATAAGGTGGGCCGAGCCGAGCACGGAAGCGCGTACATGTCAAGAGGATTGACATAATGAATCATACCATGCGTGGAAGATTCGATGGGAAAATAAATAATACGGCTCCCGGGTTGTTGGCGCGGGTATTTATCTATTTGCAGTGCGGGCGGGACATCAAAAACATTCTTTCAAAGTTCAAAGTCTAGTAAATCTTCCTTTCCGGGATATCCCCCCCCGCACGCACACAATTCAAAAAACCCGCTTAAACCACGTCAGTGATTGAAAATGGGATAAAGAAAGATTGAACGAGAGAGCATTGACAGCGAGGACGCAGCGGAGTGCGTCGCGACGCTGGAAGGGCATGGGAATGAGGTCAAGTCAGTGGCGTGGTCCTCGTCCGGGTTGCTGGATACCCTCCATCCCCCTCCCCTCAGGGTCTGCAACTGCCACAAGGTGCTAAGGTCAAAACCACATGTCCTGGAGGCAGTCTGTCTCACGTTAAGAGTATCCTACTAAGCGCTTCACAGCGGCGCCGTTGGACGGCACGAAGCCCCACCGCTGGCTGCTACAAGGATCCTGCAGCTGGAGGAGCTGGATGAGGTGGTGGAGGGGTGCATTGCAGTTGCCTGTACGTGTGCACGAGCAGGACAACAGTCCTGCTACAGACTTGTGTGATACGATGACACTCTGACCCTTTTTTTTGTTTTTGATGATTCGCTGCTGAGCGGCCGTAGGTGGAAGTAGCTTTGTCACTCACGGAATCAGCACAAGGGGAGGCCTTGTGTGTCCTGTGGTGGGTGACTCAACCCTCGTGAGCAAGGGCTGCCTACTCTGCTTGGACTGAACAGACAGCTGACCAACGACAGAACAAGAACAACCCCCCTCACCAGTTGGCGGGAAAATCTGTTCACAACGCCCTTCATGGCAGCCGCACTGGGTTTCGGACGAGTGCTCCTTACCTGTCTGCCTGCTCTGTAGACGCTGCACTCTGATAGGGGTTTGGACAGACGTACTTTGTTCCCCACAGTCACTCACAACATCTGTCCCCCACACAGTGGCACATGCTCATTCTCGCTACACCAAGCGCCCATTTGTCCTTGGCCTACATGTAGGACAGATTTTCAACCCTTTGTTACATCAGCTACAGGAATTGATTTGCCAGAACAAAAAAATGCAGCAGAAAGTGCTCTTTCCAGGCTTTCCATTCCTGCCAAACTTGCAGCAGATCAATTGAAATTTGCAGGTGCAGTGAAGTCTGCCATCCAAAAAAGTAGGTAAAAAACCTAAATAAAGGACGTTGGGGTTTGAAGGGTTAAGAACTTCTGGGACAATCAACTCGGGCGGATGCCCACATTTCGTCAAACCGTTCCGTGGGCTTGTTCCAGGCACCAACACGAATCAGCCGACAGAGCTGTTTGGATGGGCGATGCTTGGCTCGCAAACTATTCGTGGTGGAACAGCACTAATTATTTTTTTGAATATCTTTTGTCCCGCACTGTAAATATAAAAATCGGAGAGAGCGGGACGAGAGGAGTTCACTCTTCGTTTTCGATGGTGGATCTCTGTTGTTGGCACTTGCCCCCCGCATGTTTGTGTGCTTGTGCAAACTGTTGGAGGATCAGCCAGCGCGTTTTGCAGCCTCCCGCCGCCCAGCCAGGCAAAGCGTCAATGGATATAAAAAGCTTGGATAACTTGCCTGTTCTTCCAGACAACATTGGAGGAGAGAAATTTGTAATATGGCAAATTTGCATACCGTTTGAAGAAAAGATCCCATTCGCTCATTTGACAAACTACTCTTTCAATATGGCTTGTAACCAAGTGACGTTCATGGTTTCACTGGTAACGCATCCTTCTTGCATTGCTCTGGCAATCGAGAAATTGACATTTAACATTTTGGGGTATTTATTTAATGCGATAAGTTAGTGATAGAGATAGAGGGATGATTCCAAATTTTCAAACACCGACATGACAGCAATACTCTAATTTTTCCAAGGATCATCAGTATCATTTAATTATCGGAATCATTTATTGTGCATGCTATCAGGAGCGTATTGGACGCTTCAAAATTCCAATCGAGTCTTTGGACAGCTTTTAAGTGTTCGGTCATCACTCCTCTCGGTAACACGATAATGATAAGAAGGCAATTCTCGTGATATTCTATCGATAAGTAACGTTTTTGAACACCCACTCTTTGAAAGCCAAGTGCTGTTACAGTTTTTACCCGTACAGACTATTTCCTTACAAACTTGATTACACAAAACTAACTCGGACAAAAGGTCCAGACCTGACTGAATGCACACTGTGGATAAGGCCTTTCAACACAGCAATGTGAGACTACATTGTGGTCTCAGTGATAAAGTCCAGGGATTTTATTCGCAAAAACAAGCACACCTGTCATAAAACCACAAAGATCAGGACCCCACATTATTATTCCTAGTTCTTTAGTTTCCACGGCGTTATCAAAGTGTAAATTGGACTGCCTTTACTACTTTTGTCTTTACAGTTTCTGTTTCCCCTGGGTTTTCTCTACATATTTTCTTCTTCAGTGACTAACAGAGACTGACCAACTGCATTGGGATGGGGTACCTGACAGGCCATACCCCACGCCTGCCAAATTCATTATCTGTTTTTGTCACTTGTACACACACGCATAGAGGTTGGGGACTTCGAGCATTTGTGGTGAATGTTCCAAGTTGGGAGGGTTGACTATTTTATATCTCTCTGCTTTTGGGCCATTTCTCTTTCCTTTTTTCTTCAATCTGATTTCTGTTTTGGCACCAAAACAGAGACCCTTCAAATCCATCTGGCCTGCAACGACGAGGGTAGTAGGAGGTGGTACACACCCAGCTGCGTATGTCATCTCTTACTGAGGCCTCTTAAAGTACTGTGGGTGGAGCGGAGTTGGCCCCTCCTGTGATGGCATGACATGGGGGCGGGTGTGAGGCCGCCCTCACCGCTGTCTGGGAGCGTCGGGAGTGGTGTCCCCACCACCCCCGACGCCTCAAGGGTTCCCTCCCCGACTCACCTTGGTCCTATTGCCGTGAGAGTTGCGTTAGCACAAGTGCAATGTGGCAAAGCCCATTTGTAGAGTGGTGGAGTGGATGTGATGGGGCTCGGGGCATGCCCAATTGTGAGTTCCTGTGTACGAGTTCCCAGCTGGCGACCTTCTGACCCCTACATAGTTGACTACCTCCTCTCTCCTGCCTTTGTTGCTGTTGACGACAAGGGTTCCCTCAGCACTGCGCAGTGAGGGGTAGTCTGTCATACTCTGTCTGTCCTACTGTGCTACTAACTGCTCTTGAGAATAGGTTCTTTGCCAGATAAAACCCCCGTCTGCCCTCTTCTCTCTTCTATTCTGCTGTTGTGTTTGCACCCTAGGGAGTGCCCTTCTGTTTCCCCTCACTCCAGCCCTCAGCCACATGAGTAATTGGTGCTCCTGGGAGGAGAGGCATAGTCTTGAGCTGTCTCTGAGTCACAGTATCTGGGAGGCTAAGAGTCGGGAGACGTTCAGGTGGCCCAGCCAGAAGACAACGATACACTGTTACATCACGCTGATGTGGCAAAAATTAAATGGAATATGTGAGCAAAGAAGTGATCATGGCTCTGGATTGATTCCAATCGAATTGCCAGTATAAAGCCCAATGATATGGCGTCTGGGGATGAAGAACTTGATGACTTCGAGGACCAAATTTGGGTTCCTTGAATGAGTAAGTGTGGCCACTTTTTTTCTGACAAGGAAGGCCTCCAGCTCAAAACACGTGATTGACTGATTGATTCCACCAAGAAAACGCCACCCCCCGGCCGCCACAGGACGCACCCACACAACCCGAAAACCAATCGCTTTTTCTTTTTGGTGGCGCAACTACAGCCCAAACAGACAGCAGCAGAAGTAGCAATGCACAGACAGACAGACAGACAGGGGATGGATGCAATCTCTGTTCCCGCCCACCCGAAAACCAAAACATTAGAAACAGAAAATAAAGAAAAGAACCAGCAAAACCAAACAAAACCAATAAAACGAAAAAGGAATATTAATACATAAAAGAAAAAAAAATTCCATTGCGAAGAGGCCCCCCTATAAGAGGGCGGCCAGCCGCCCGCACTGGTCATCCACCACCGCTCAAGAAAGAAAACGGAAACACAAACCCTCATCAACCCACAACCCACCACCATCCATGGAGAACTTCCTCGAGAAAGTCGGCGACTCTTTCAAGGCCGAGGGCGGCTACAAGGTATGGATTGCCGGCCACACACACACACACACACACACACACACACACACACACACACACACACACACACACACAAATACACAATTTTCTTCGCATTACCGATGTCGAAAGGGGGGCGGGGCCGTTCTTCTCTTCTCGCTTCACCCCCCGGTCCATCGCCATACCACCGTGAAACTCACTCCAGCATGCCTGTTTTCCATCTCGTCACTCCACGTCACTCCACTTCACCCCACCCCTTCCCCAACTCTACAACCACACACAGGGCGAGAAAGTACTCGGTGGCATCCTCGGTGCCGTCGCCATCGCCGGAGTCGGCTACCTTGGCTACGAAGGTGAGGAGTGTGTCGCGCGCGCGGTTCCTTTTGTCCTGTGCTTGGAGTCTTTTGCTGCGAGCCCCCGATTTGCTAATCACCATTTCCCCTCACCCCGCGCTCGCGTGTTGTGTGTGTGCGCGTTTTCTTGTTGACGTGACAACTGCAGAGTGGCTTAAGCACCACAACAAGGAGCACAGCGAGGAGGCCGTCAAGGAGTTCCAGTCGCACGGCAGCTACAAGGCCGACCACAAGAAGTAATTCGAACGCTGGCCTCCCTCCCTTGCGTTTCGGTTGCTTTGGGCTCTCTCTCTCTGGTTTTCCAATCCCTCTATCATGTCCAAATAAAAATGATGAAAAACGAAATGCAATTCCTTCCCAGTTGGCTCTAGCTGTTTCTCCTCTCTTCGCTCGTATTACGACACGCCCGCCGTCGCCGTCGCCGTCGCCGCCGCCTTCTCGCTACCAGGCTCGGGAAGGCGCCACCGCCGCAGACAGTCCCTCGCCTCGTCAGACAGCATCGCGGCGGGTGACGGCTCGTCGCCCTCGTTGTCCGCCGACTCCTCCGTCTGGCGGGCGCCAGCCATGCGAAGCAGGTCGGCCACAGCCTCGATGCGCAAGAGAGACGATTCTTGGCGAGCGTCGAGCCTGTGTGTGGCGCGTGTGTGTGAAGGAAGGCGGGCGAGAACGTTGATTGCTGGGGCGGCGGTGAAGACAAACAAAACAAAAAAGCACAAAAAACCAGACGCTCAAAGACAGACAGACAGACAGGCAGAACAAAAAGACAAAGGGAAATAAATCCGCCACTCACGTGATGTTGGCTTGTAGCACGTAGTCGCAGAGCGCGCCGTCCGCCATCAGCGCCGCCAGCCGCACCACCGCCCGCACGTCCGCATCGCCCCGCCGCACCCGCCGCGCAAGCGGCTCGAACCCGCACGGCGGCCGCGTGTGCGACGACAACGCCGCCGCCGATGTCGACTCTACTGTTGCTGCTCCCGACACCGCCGCCGCCGCCGCCGTAACGCAACAGTCGTCGCCATCGTCCCCTTCGTCGTCGTCGTCTTCGTCCTGTTCTCCTTCGTCCTCTTCACCGCTGTCATCGGCGTCATCGTACTCGTCGTCGTAGTCGCAGCCGTCGCCACCGCCCTCGCCCCCGTTCCCATCCTTCTCCCTCCGCCCCCACCCACCACGCCTCTTCAACCGCCTCCTCCACCGCCGCCTCCTCCGCCTCCGTGCGCACGCCTCCGCCTCCGCATCCACCGCCGCCCTTTTCTGCTCCCACAGCGTCCCCAGCACCCGCGCGAGGTGCGCCGCGACCGCATCCGCCGCCCCGGTGACCGTATCCGCATCCGTCTTATCCGCCTCCGCGTGCAACCCTTCGCCGATCCCACCGAACCCTCCGCCGCCCTCGCCTCCTCGGCGCCGCGACCGCGACCGCCGCCCGCAGAACCCCTGCGCGACGACGTACCGCTCGGCGTTGGCCGGCCGGCTGGCGACGGGCTTGACGACCGCGATCCGCGCAAAGCACCGCCGCAGCAGGTACAGGACGCCCACCGTGACCGGGTGGCGCTGCGAAAACGTCTTGACAATAAAGTCGCCGCCTTTTTTCGTGCGGGGGAGAGACAGGGTGAGTGTGAGAGACGGAACTCGACGTCAAAAAACACACACACACGCCTCGCGCGGTCGCGCGAAGCGTCTGCGCACGCGAATGCGAGCGTTTGGAAAACCACACACACACACACACACAAAAACAAACCTGTCTTAAGCACAAGCAGCGCGGCCAGCACCTGCCCGACCAGCAGCGCCTTGCCGTGCTCCTCCTGGTGCAGCTCGTCGCCCTTGCAGCTGAACCCGCCGTCCGCAACCACAAGGTCAACGCCGTCCCTCTTCCTCGTCCGCGTCCTCCTCCTCGGTCGTCCATCACCGCCTTCTTCCTCCTCGTTCTCCTTGTCCTGGTCATCCTGGTCGTCCTCGTCTTCCCCTTCCAGCGCCGCGCGCACTGCGCGCGCAAAGTGCTCAACGTTCGCCGGGTCCGTCACGTCGCCGGACCCGTCGGCGCCGTACAGCGCCGTGAACTCGGCCGTCGCCGCCGCCGCCGTCGTCTTTGGTGCAGGAGGAGCGGCAGTTGACAGCAGCCCGCGCGCGGCCGCGTGGAACCGCTCGCACGCCATGTCCTGGTCGCCGCGCAGCGTCATGCCAAAGCCGCGCACTGCAGGTCGCAGCGAGTACGACGACGACGACGACGCGGCGGCGGCAGCGGTCGTGGCCCACCGCCACAGCAAGTACTCGACAAACCCGCCGGGCCCCGCGCACAGGTCCGCAAAGCGCAGCGAGCGGCGCGCGCGGGCGTCCGCCCACGCCGATGACGGCCACGACGCGTCGTCGACCTTGTCGCCGTCGTCGTGGTCCACGCCGTCCTTGCCGTCCTTGTCGTCCTTGCCGTCCCGCCGCCGCACTAACAGCAGCAGCGCGTCGAGGTTCGCGAGCTTGACGGCGGAGCGGTTGACAAAGACGCTTTTCGCGACGGACTCGTGCGGGTTCGCGAGGGCGCGCGCGCGGCGGAAGACTGCGGCGCCGGCGCCGCCGGTGGCGGCGGTCATGACGCGGGTTTGGACGGCGTGGAGCGCGGCAACGGTCGGCGCGTCGGAGAAGAGCGACGGGTCGGTGGGCGCGGTCTTAGAAAGGTGGGGGGGGAAGAAAAGAGAAGAGGTGGTTTTTTTTTTCACGTCAAAAGGGTCCTTTTTTATTGCGCAGTCGATCTTAGGGGTGCGGATAGTTGGGAGACTGCGAGAGAAGAGAGAGAGGGTAGGAGGAAACAGCGAGCCCCAATGAAACCGAGCGCTCGCCACGCGTGCCTTCCCGCCCTTTCCCTTCAACCAACCCCCCCCCCCCACCCCCCCCTCATACCGGGCCCACTTGGATCGTCGTCGCCTGCTTGATCGCGTCCGCGTCCTCGTCGACGATGCCGGCGAGCCAGACAACCTTGTCAACGAACAGGTCTGGGTCGACGGGCGGCTGTTTCTTCTGTTGGTGCTGCTGCTGGTGGTGCTGGTGGGGGTACCGATCGCGCGAGTCGCCATGACCGCCGCCGCCGCCACCACGGCCGCGGCCACGGTACGAATCGCCGCCACCGCGCCGACGATGGTCCCCGCCGCCGCCGCCGTGTCCGTCGCGACGATCGTACGGGCCGGGCCGCTGTCCGTCTAGGCCGCCGCCGCCGCCGCCGTCCCATCGGCCGTCGCGGCCTCCGCCTCCTCTGCCACCTCTCCCACCACCGCCGCCGCGCGAGCGCGACGACGACGCGGACGACGACTGCGGCGGGGGCGGTGGTGGCATGTTCGGCGGCGGGACGGGCGAGTCAATCGGGGTTGCGAGGAAGTCGGGGTCGTCGGCGTAGACGTTTTCCGTGGTGGTGGTGGTGGTGGTGGTGGTAGGGGTGGGGGAGGCGGCGGTGGAGGCGGGATGGTGTGCGGAAGAGGTGGTGGAGGCGGAAGAGGAAGATGCAGTTGTTGTGGATGTTGTTGTGGGTGTCGTGGAGGAGGAGGAGGAGGAGGAGGACGATGAGGACAAGGTCGTCGTCGTGGTCCTTGTCGCGTTGGCGGCGTCCTTGGGGGCGTCGTGCGCGGCCATGTCTTTCATTGTTGACAAGTCTTTCTTGAGTTTGATTTTCCTTTTTTCTCTGGCTGGGGCCTGAACCAACCAACCCATTCGATTCGATTGAAGATTGATTGGTCTGTCTGTCTCTCTCTGTAATGGTGCCTATGCTAGTCTCTCTCTCTCTCTCTCTCTCTCTCTCTCTCAGGCCTCTTGGTCTCTCTCTCTGTCTCTCTCTGTCTCTCTCTCTGTCTCTCTCTCTGGCTCAGTGATTGAATGTTTCCCTTCCAGCTGCGAATGACTTGACTGGCCTGAGAAAGAGCAACCGCACCACCACCACCACCAGCCAGCGACTGCCACCCCTACGGCTCTACTCGTCACTACTCTACTCGACCCCCCCGACACCGTCAACTCCGTAGAGCCCCACCCCACACAGCCAACCCCGGCGATAATGGACTTGGCCTTGCTTGGTTTGTTCGTTGGTTCCCCCCAACCACTCTCACCACCAAACTTTGCCGCGGGCGCTCTCCTTTCGCTCGTTCCCTCCCCCTCTTGCCGCTGTAGACCGCTGGGCCGTGGACTTCCTGTTCTACTATGGCTTCTGGCCTCCAGACGTCCCCTTGCCGCCCGATGCGTTGCCGCCGCAAGTCGCTCACACGATCCCGTCGTCGTCGTCGTCATCTGTTTCCTCATCCTCATCCTTCTCGTCGCCACCGTCCTATCAAACATCGCCCTCTGGCAATCCTCGGGCATCCTTCCAGGAACGTCTACTTGTAGGTTCCGCTTGCTGGCATGCGCCACTGTTCCGCTCTTTCCCGACCCACCCGCTGAATGAAAAAATCCACTCGCCTCTTTCCGTCTTCCACCCCAGCTCTTGCGGACTCTCTTGTCAGAAGGAGACTTGCCGAGCGCCGTTGCGCTGCTCAGCTCCCATAACCCTGCCATCCTCGCCGACCCGACTCTGCGGCTCAAGCTGGACAAGCAGCAGTT
The DNA here is from genome assembly GCA_025765615.1 of Zopfochytrium polystomum. Lineage (NCBI taxonomy): Eukaryota > Fungi > Chytridiomycota > Chytridiomycetes > Chytridiales > Chytridiaceae > Zopfochytrium > Zopfochytrium polystomum. The sequence goes on from JAIVFJ010000040.1 coordinate 342,304, forward strand.
GATAGAGCAGGTGCGCTCGATGGCAGCCAACCAACCCGCTCCTGCCATCCTCGCCTACTTGCAGCAGGCCGGTGACTCGCTCCCGTCCTTCGCCTCGAACCCGGATGCCTTTGCAGCTTTGAAGCGGACTCTGGTCGGTATCGTGTGGATGCGCGCCGTGGCGCAAAACGCGGGCGCTGGCGCTGACGACGGTGACTCAGAAATGGACGAGACTGCTGCCGTGCCTGCCGCCGTTCGATACGAGTGGTCGCTGGAAAGACGAAGCGAGCTCGCCTCACTGGTCCACGCGAGCGTTCTCGCTTCGGAAGGCGTTCCTGAACCTCAGCTTCCTCTGACTCTTCGGTAAGCGGGTTTTTGGCACAGGGCCTGGAATGTTCTATTCGCAACTTACAATTCATTTTTTCGTTGTTCCTTTTTGCCCTGTTCACTTATTGGGGTTTCGATTTGCCCCGTCGCTGCAGTTACCTCATACTCGTTCATAATATGCTATACTTCTTTCGATCAGATCCCTCGCCGTGGAGCAGGTGCATCGAAGGTTTGTTTAGACAATCTGCGCCACCGCCACCGCCACCGCCACCGGATTTTCTAGATTCAACTGCGGCTGTCGACGAAGGTGATGTGGCCGTGCTTGCCCAAGCAGCGGCAATGTCTCCAGCGCGAGCAAAGTCATTTTTGCAAGCATCAGAGCCAGTGCTCAACGCCGACGGCTCAGTTCTTTGGTCGCGGATAGAGGTGGCCATGAAGGCCGAAGTGTCTCGGGTCGCAGAAGCATCCGGCGAGTTTACGACGATGGTCTTTGAGTATGCGGTTGTTTTTTTTTTCCCCTTCAACTCTCCTTCAGCGACAGCTAGCTCTGATTTTTCCAACAGTTATTGCCGCAGGCGTGGCATTCTTCGCCAACTAAACGAATCTCAACAAAACAACGCCCTCGTGCAAGTGGTTCGCGGCCTTCTTGGATCACTTCCCCTCAGCAACGCCGTCGACTCGACGGAGCAGCAGTCCGCATCGTGCGGCGTTCCCTCCGTGGGGTGTGAAGCGTTCATAACCGACAAGCTCGTATCTGCTCTCACTGCCGTCTGTCCGCCCATTGCTGAGATCTTCCTCACTCAACTTGTGGCGTTTTGGCGAGTAGAAGCTCTAGAGAACCTTGTACAAGGGCGCATTTCTGTTTTGGACGGGCGGCCAGGCGCAGTTTACTGGACCAAAGTGGTGTCCATTTTGCGAGACAGGCTCGGTGTGTGTCCAACTGCTGAAGCGATGAGCTGCGATCGCTTTGACCAACTAACACTGAATTCCTTCGTGCGTAGTTCCGTTGACAGCTTCCAGCACCAGGTTTTTCGGATGCATCAAGGAGCTATCGGCCTTGTTGGCTTTGCAATACTCGTCGTACGATGTTGCGGTGGTGGACAACGGCGACGCCGGCGACGCAGAAAATGGCAGCACTACTGCAGGCAGTGGCAGTGGCAGCGGCAGCGCACGGATCAGCCTTCGAGATCAGCTTCAACTTCTTGCGCAGCTCCGCAAGGAAACCTTGGTGTCGATACTAGATTCTCCAAGCACAAAAGAAGCAGCAACAAGTTTGGCAGAACCGGCCGCGACTCCTCGGTTGGAAGAGCTAATGCAAAGCCTGCTCGACGTGAGGAAAGAGTGGTTCCGGATGCAATGCACGGACGACCGGTTCGAACTATTTTTACTTTCATATTGAGCTTCTCACACTTCGGTGTTTAGGTTTGAAAAAGTGTTTCGCATTGACGAATTGCCAATGTCTGGCAAGACTCGACGGTTTCTGGATGGCTGCAACTTCTCTGCGCTCTTGAGTTCGGAAGCAGCGGCTTTCACCAGTGGCGGACCTGCAGACAAAAGCTCTGAACAGCAGCAACAACAACAGCAGCAGCAGCAGCAGCAGAACGGTTCTGATTCTGCCAGCCAAATGGATTCAGACGAGGACGGGTCTGATGGAGACGGTAAGCGCGCAAGAGTCAAGGTTCCCCGATCAACCTTGAACTTTTCTCTGACTTATTTTCGGCAGACGATGAAAACGGAGGGGGCGGGGGTGGCGGCGGCGACAACAACAATGAGTCGGCAAACGACACGATCTCTTTGCTGATGGACGCGCTCGGGCTCACGCGGTCGGAAGCTTTGGCCATGCTGGCGCGGTACAATGGCGATGCGAGTGCTGCGATCAGCTTTTTGTTTAGCTGAGCCACCTGAGCGAGTTGTGCTGCTGCTGCTGCTGTGTGTGTGTGTGTGTGTGTGTCGGCGAGGAAATCAGGAATTAGGTTAGAGAGGGCTGTGCTGAGTCCTTTGTATTGCGTTGCTCCCTCACGCGGCCTTGAGCGATGATGAGGTCGGAAAAAAGCACAACCAAATCGAATGAAGAAAAGAATACATGTCGGAGTCTGAAAATAGAAGCAGCAGTAGTTCCTCCTTGTGGGCACTGGTTGTCTTCGGCGACGGCACAAGCACCGCTGTTAGGCCCGCCGCCGCCGCCGCCGCCGCTGCCGCCGCCGTCTTCCCCGGCGACGAGCAACAAGCCTACTGCGACGACTTCTTCTTTGCCAGCATCGATCGGTCCCTTGCTCTACATTTCAGCGCGGACGGGCAGGTCCTCATCATCGAGTCGTCCTCCTCCACCACCACCAGTAACCCGACACTGCCACCGCCACCACAACCACCACCATCACACGCATGGTCAGCACCTTCATCATCGTCATTGGCGGCGGCCGCGGCGGGTGCGCGGTTTGGAGCGCCGCCTGCGCTTGGATTCAGAGTCGCCACAGTCAATGCCCCTTCCAGATACAAAGCTGCCGTGTCGGAGGCCCTCCGGATCCGCAACGCCGTGTGCGATCCCATCTTTGTCGACCCGTCGTTTCCGTGGTTCCACACGACGGAAGCTATCAGGGTAACAACTGTGAATCCTGCCCCCTCGCGGGACATCCAGTCTTTTGCACCTTCGGTTTCCCTTCCGTCCTTTTGCGGCGCTAATAAACTCCGTCCCACCAATCCTCCCCTCGAAACCACCCCAAAAAAACACGGCGCCCTCCGCCCCCTCAGACCCATTGCCCCATCAAGTACCTCCGCTGGTCGCTGCCCACCAGCCCCCACCACAACGGCCTCGTGACCACGACTGCGACCGCAGCACTCCAGATCGACACAATCGACCAGGTCGCGCGCGTCGCGCTGTCCAGGAACCGCCGCACCGTGCGCGTGTCTTATCCCGTGCTTGTCGGCGTGGAGCGGGTCCCGCTGTCGCCGAGCAAGATGGCGGCGGAGGCGGCGGCGGCGCCGCGGCAGACGTATGTGTACCACCGCGTCGAGAGGATGTTTTCGGTCGCATGCGTGCCGCCCGCGTGGGCGCTACCGGTGGCGATGCTGCGGGATCGGCGTGCGGGACGCATGGGTATTGATGAGCTGGTAAAGGGGTTTGCTGCAATGAGCAGTAGTTGATTCGTATAACTATTTTTTGGTTGCGCTACTCAGAGGGCTATCGTGGAGCAAGCCAACGGAATCGTTTCGGCAAAGTACGCGGCGATTCCGCTGCCGCGCGCTCCCGCCGCGTCGTCGTCGTCGTCGCAGTACCCGAGCTTTCGAAAGTCGACGCAGGAGCTGTTTGACGCGTCGGGCGAACGCTTGATTACCAAAATCTGCTCGAGCTTGGCCACGTTCCAGGTCATCTTGCCTCCGACTCTGCCTCCACCGCCGGCCGCCGCCGCCACCGCCGCCACCGCGCGTCTCCAGCCCGAGGTGGACGTGGACGAGATTTCGGTGGAGGCGGTGATGCGTGATGGGTCGGTGTTTGTGCTGGGCGAGGGCGCCGCCTTTGTTTGGCTCTACACCGCAGAGTGCGAGGACGACAGCGACGACGACGAGGAAGGGCAGGTCTATTCGACGGCGGCGCTTCCCGACGTTGCGAGGAACTTGAGCACGAACGCAACGTGAGGGCTGTTTTTGGGATGCTAGAGCAGTTTTTTGGCTTGCATACCCTTGTGTTTTGCACAAGGAATGGCTAACTGCGCGACGGGTCTGTGCTTCTTTCTTTTTTTTTTTTTTTTTTTTTGGGTGTCCTTTCACAGGTATCCGCTGCGACAGTTGCACTCGGTCATGCTGAAGCTGTACCAGATGGCCCACCATCACTTCACCGTCAGCACCCCGCGGCGCGACCCTAGCAGCTGGATGCGGCTGCCCGATCCCGGAGCCTTTGCGACCGGCCCACCGCTCTTACCCCTGGACCGCCGCGCGTCGCCGACGCTAGTCACCGAAGTGCCCGGGGTGTGCTTTGTCACGCGCTTCCCGAGCGGCGCGCTCCAGGCAAAGTTCCTCGACGGCGTCACGGTCCACGTTCCCGACGCCCGGCCGCTGGTGGATAATGCGGCGGCGGCGGCGGCGGTGGCGGGGAGCAGCATGGCGTCTGAGCGCTGGCGCGCCGGTCTCGAGGCCATCACGGCCGTCGTGGATGCGGGCGCCGACGGGGGGGACCGCGACCGGGTCGTGGTTCGGCTGTCGCGGCCCATTGGGTATGAAAGGTTTGTTGAGCACACTGCCTCCTATCCACTGCTCTTTCGTGTATTGACTCTTTGCGCTTCTTCTTCCATTTCCTGCCAACCCGCAGGCACATCGGGACGCTTCTTGACTGCGTTCGCAAGTGGTCCGTCGAAGCAGAGAGAGGAAGAAACAGACCGGCCGGTGCCTTGCTATGGCAGAACAGGACCGTGAGCGTCGAAAGCACGCTGGCCAACGCAAGGAGATATTTGACCCAGTGACGCCTTTTTTGGGGCGGGTTTGGGGGATTGCTTTATTATCATCATTGAAGAATCACCGCTCCGCTTGCCGTCTTATTTTTTATTTTTTTTTTTTTTTCTTTTGATGCCCAGGCGCCATTTTGCGTCCAGAAGAAGGGGGGGCGCAGTGTCTGTAAAAAGCCCAATCGCGGACATTCGGGTGCTGGGATTTGCATTGCGCGGAGAATCCCCGTTTCAGAGCCCCAGAAGTAACAGTCCAGCCACATCACGGTTACTTTGTGCTTGCTCCAAACTAAATCAGTTCATACATTCACATCCACAGTAAATTCCGGCCATGTTTCAGGTTCAAGTCAGCTTCCAGAAGTTGGGAAAAGCCAGACATGATTATTGAGACTTGAGCTATGGCAGAAACTCAAACTCAACTGGAGTGATGAGTGATCACTCATGCTCCATAGAGTTTCCAGGAAATTAAAACAATCAACAGGACCTAAGACCGATTAATCTAACACAAAATTTTCTGACAAGAGTCCCTCGAACGGAAATCCCTTGGTTTGAAGTTTGTTGTGGTAATAAGTATTTTCAAAAATTCCTTAGCCCATCCAATTTTCCACGAGGAAAACTTTCCTATTGTTGGCAATTAGGGAAGCGTTTCCACCGAAGAAGGAGGATAGCACCAGGTCCAATTCAGCGAAAAAGAACCTCTTCGCATTATGGCAAACACAGAAAACTCAATTAATGGAGGAAGTTTTTCTTTGTGGGAAAAAGGGATGGGCTCGAGAATTTGAAAACTACTCTTGGCAGTTGGTCACTCTTTTTTTTTTTTTTTTTTTTTTTTTTTTTTTTTTAGGCAACTGTGCTCTCGAATTCCTCACCTGGGGGCCAAAGGTGGGAACTAGAGAATGGACCTAAATACCAAACCTGACTAATGAAAAGGGGCAAAAGGAGGTTGTCTAGGGGCACTAGACAGGAATGTGTATTTGGAGTCATAAAAAGCCCAAGAAAAACACAAAGAAATCTGCAACACAAAAGAGGGGTTTCTCATACCAAAGCATGAAACAGACACAATCACAAAAGGAAGCATAACCCTCTGGTGCAAGACACAGAAGAGTTTCTCTGGAGGACAAAGCCAAAGCTACGTCAAAGCAGAGACAGAACTGACCAAGTCGGTGAGACTGACTAAATTGGAAAGGAGTGCAAGCCACTACATCCAATGAAAGAAAACAACAGAAAGAGGATGTATTAATGACACTTATCACCAAAAGGCGCAATATTTTGAGAAGTCGCGAATTTTTAACGTCTATCTCAACTAAAAAACGGAGAAAAAAAAATTGAAATTCGCTAAAAATGCGCGGATCTTTGTATACTCGTTATCATACTTGTACCATAATAGGGACCCTCGCTTTTGTCCCGTTGTGCCAGGGATTTCGCAACATATTTCTTTTTTGGTGACTAACAGAGAGTGCCCAACTGCATAGGGATGTGGTGCCTGGCAGGCTGTACCCCACGCCCACCACCTTATTTATTGATTTTGGCACTTGTGCATACCGCATAGGGGTTGGGGACTTAGAGCATTTGTGTGGATGCTCCAAGGCAGGGGGGGTGCCTTGTAAATTTTTCACTCTCTCTGTTTTTTGGGCCATTTCTCTTTTCCTTTTTTTTCTTCAATCTGATTTCTGTCCTTTAGCACCAATACAAGGTCCCTTCAAATCCATCTGGCTCACAGAGGTGAGGGTAGTGAGAGGTCGTACACATCCAGGTGCGTATGTCCTCTCTTAGAGAGGCACTCTTAAGGCGCTGTGGGTGGGGAGTGCAGTTGGCCCTGCAATGATGTGACGCTGCTGCTTCTGTGTTGGAGTGAGGTTCACAAGTCTTTTGCGAGATCCGCTGGCTCCAGCAGGGGGGAGTGACTTTGTGGTCACCCCCCCGCTGTCCAGGGGCATAGGGTGTGGTGTCCCCATCACCCCCGACGCCTCAAGGGGTCGTGCCCTCGATTTGCCTTGGTCCTTTTGCTGTTAGAGAGAGTTGTGTGAGCACGAGTGTGATGTGATGAAGCCTTTTGGTCGAGTTACCGAGCGATCGCAGCTGGGTGCGGCGCATAGTCAATTGTCAGTGTTTCTGTGTGCAAGTTCCTGACTGGTGACGTTTCTGACCCGTAGATAGTCAACTCCCTTCTCTCTCTCCCCTCACCACTGGTGACACCAAGGGCTCCTGCAGCACCGCCCCCGGGCGCTAGGTGGTGCCTTGTCTGTCTGTCACTATTAACCGCTCCTGCTGTGTGTGAGAATAGGTTCCTGAGATAAAATGGCCTATTTGCCTCTGCTTTCTCCTTATTCTGCAATTGTGTTGCACCCCTAGGGAGTGCCCTTCCATTTCCCCTTGCATTGGCCCACAGCCAGGCAAGTAATCAGTGCACCAATCCTTCAGAGGTCGTCCCACTGAACCCTCATTCTTTGTGTTTGAGACCCCTGTTAGACAGATCAGTAGGGATACTTCGTGGACTAAGCAAGTAGTAGGGTTGAAACACCCCTAGATAACAGCCAATAAAAGTTAGTTTTAGCATATTATTTGCTTTTCCTCGCTCCAGCAGGGGGAGGGTGGGTGTTATGTGGAGCTGACTAGTTAGCAGCAAGAGGCACAAGGCAGACCTGAGCCTATTGTTACTGTCAGTTATTGTTCTACACAATGCCCAAGGAGAGAGCAAACCACTGCCAATGCTGGCACTGGCTTGCAATGTTGACAAATACTCTAAGAATAAAGTGGAATGGAAACCAGGTGTAAACAGTTTTCCTCCTCCTCTGCTGAAGCAGATATTACAGGAAAGGTTTTTACCCTGTGCCAGTCACACTCGCCTAGTGACTATTATAGTGTGCATGTCATCATCATGTATCAATAATTCAAAACAGAGTTTTTCTCTTTCTCTCCACGATGGGGAGAAGGACCACCCACAAACACACACCTCCAGTTCATTCACTCCTTCCACTTACTCACTCAGAGTAGACTGTTTACAGTAGGGTCGCGGAATGAGGCGGTAGAGCGGCGTTCGCCGCTTTGTGGGCAATTTCGGAAGAGCGGGTCGCGAAACCCCCATACACCCTTGCACGAACGCCACGCGAAGCCGCCCATGCGGCACGCCATCTGAGGGTCGGGGAAAGAACGACACTCGAAGAAAAGAGAAATAGGAGAAAACGACACAAAATGGGAGAGACACCCAGTGAGTGAAAGGAGGAAACACGCAAAAGAAGTAATGGAAATGGGGCGCTATGCTTGCGTACTGGCCTGGCGCCCAGCAGCGCTGGAGGTAAAAAGGGTAACTCCAGACCAACTGAAGGGGATGATAGAGGCAGATTTCCTAATTGGGAAGATTGATCGCACTTTTGCCCCAAATGAATTTGGATCCACAGGCCGCTGGGTTTCAATCCATGCGATATGGATTGAAATCAATCGCCGTTGGAGACGTTTGACCCCCCCTAATTTAACCCTTTAAGGGTCAGTGCCACTGTGCCACATGCAGCACAATGACCCTCAAAGTTGTCCCTACTGATGCAACTTTCATGATGAAACTAGTATCAGCACGTTCAGAATTGAAAGGGCTTTCTGTTGGTGCCTTTTCACTTGGTTGTACCCAATCTAGACAAATAGTAATTGCAATGAAACTGCAGGTGTGCTGCTGGTGGCACCCTTTTTCTCCTATTAGTGGACTGATGTAAAAACTGCACCAAAGCCTTTCAAAATTTACGTACTACTCCTAAAATGGACACGAAATAAAATGGTCTAAGTGACTATGGCTCCAATTTTTTTTTCTATGTTGATTCTGTTGAGCAAAAGTTGGAAAAAAGCAGAAAAAAGGCCTGTGATAACTGGTTTTTGAAATGTGACACATCTGGATGTGTTGCAATATGCACCACACATGCAAAAACAAAGATACACAACTACTTACTTAGTAACAAAGACTGTCTTGAATAGCGGCTCTCTGATGATGCTGGCAGTTTGCTCCTTTAATTGAGTTTTGACGAAGGTTTGGTCCATTATGTAAGGAGCACTTTTGAATGGTCATGGAGCCACTTACTATCGTTTTAGCAATCACAGCATTCTCCAAAGGAGACCAAATTTACACAGCGCATAGCTAAGTGACAAAGCTTCAAAATCCTCCCTTTTGTTTAATTTTTTATTGATCAATCTGGCCACAAAAAATTTGGAATGCAAGCTGACGACAAAAATTCTTTGTGGCAATGTCATCTGACAACCCAGCAGATTTCTGCACCTTTTTGTAAACAACACGTGGATCGACCAGACAGGCATACAGAGACTTTGAAAACTCTTCCCAACAGTATTGAGAAGCTCATCAACTTTGTAGGTCTGCAGGCGGAAGGGGCTGGATATTTGCTCTCATCACAGAAGTGCAAGTACCACAGAATGGCCTTGAAATAAGATTTGAGATGCTGAAATTTCTCGGGTATTTCGATTGAGAAGAGGATGGGTGCTCCACTTGTCCTCCCAGGCATCAGATGGGCTGACACCATTCCAGATGAGAAGACCAATTAATCTTGAAAACTACTCTTTTGTGAATCGTGCCCCATCACCACCTTCAGCAGCTTCAGAGTCTGCTTCTTCGTCAGTCCACAATCCAAATGAGCCAGCTCCATCTCCTAACTCCTTAGAAAAATGAACTGCATCACCCAAAGAATGGAAAGTGTATGAAGCACAATCAAATTCTGAACTTCTTCATTCCAAACAAATCAAATGCATCCTTTGGAGTAAACTGTGCACTTTGTTTGGCTGATTTCCAAACAGTTTTTGGCAATGTTCCAGTCTCATGTGGATGACAGCATGGATGAAATGTCTATGCTTTTGTCACTGATTCTTTCAAAGTGAGACCAGCCAGCAATTCCTTGGAGTGTCAAGACTTAGTTGAATGGATCTCCCAGTGCAATTGCGCTTGGTCCTGCCTTCTTTAATAGTTTCGATGTTGCTGGAGTCAACGCACGAGTATGGAGCTCACGTTGGGGGATTCCGGGGATTGAACCCGGGACCTCCTGCACCCAAAGCAGAAATCATACCACTAGACTAAATCCCCGGTAGTCACCACTTAACCAAAAAAATTATATGTTCTGTCAGTTTGATGTAGCACTGGTTTGACATACAGTTGGGACACTTTGGTCACCACTCCGACAAATCACTCACGACATAATCACCACCAACTTCGACACAAGTCATCCATGTCACATCAGTGGCTCGAAAGGTTTTCACAAAAAGTTTGCGCAAGGTTCGAGCAAACTCCAACAGTACTGACAGTCGTCCCTGTTGTGGAGTTGGCACCCAAGGCTGGTCGGTTGCTGTTCCTTCCTTGTGGAGTGTAAGGCTTATAAACATCAGAGGTTAGGGCGAGGCTGGCAGGTTATTTTTCTCAGTGCATGTGCAAGGGGTTTGATTACTGTCTCTTTTAGTGGTGCGGTGCGCTTTGCGCACCTTCCATATTGCGTAGAGTCTTTTGCTCTCCCCAAGACATGTTTACCATTATGGCACTGAAGACAATTTGTAGTCAGGTAGTGGCTGACTTAAATCCAGTTCAACAAGCCTGTCAGGCTCAGGGCTGCTCAAAATCACAGATCAAAACTCCAGCCAGGATTCTCAGGCTTACATAATCGAGAGCCAAAGAGGTAGGGCCGGAGAGTCGCAGACAGAGAAGGGAAGGAAAAAAGCTGTTTCAAGTACCTGCCGCAGTGCCGCGCCACAATCCACAAACGACAAGAATCGTGCGCAGGATTTGAACTAGATGCCTTTGCAAGGGCACTGCTATGAAAGCTTCGGCTGCTTCCCTTCCCTAGCCATTAGCGGAACTCTTCCTCTTTCAGGCCCTTTCCTGGTCATGTTGAAGCAATGAAGAGTCTTGTGTCCCATTCTGTGTGCTGCAACCCAGTACAGCTTCACTAAAGGAAATTCCGTAGGATTTCTGCCCAAGCAAAAGACTCTTCAGAAACAAAAAAAAAAAAAAAAAAAAAGCCATCTTCTTGTCAATTAAGTCTGGCTTATGTGCCCATAAATGGCCATTATGACAGTCCGACCCCTTGAAAGGTTGGGACATCCTGCCGTATAAAAAGCGGGTATTGGAGGGGCATCCCTGGGTCAGAGCTGCTGGCTGCTGCTCTGAGCACAAACACACAAAAACCAAAATTTGCAACCTAAGTCACAGTTTGGGAGACGGTACCTTGATCAGGTACAAAGCTCTGCAAGCTCTACCACAGTTTGATACTGTTGTTGGACCCAGCCGGCGCACACCACACGGCCTGGATTTCACAGGAAGAGTAAAATTACGAACTGGAATATATGCGCGACTTGCCATTACAGTAGGAACGCTAAGGCGCCTCAGTAGACTTACTAAAAGGCACACACTCTTGGCTCAACGCCCCGCCACCATGCGCGCGCTAACCAGGTTGCTATAATATCTGAACATACATAGTCCAGGCCTCTGTCAAATAGTACATTTGCTATGTCCACCTCATTTGTCTAAGTGTGTCTACTCAATTGGATTTTGGCCTTTATTGTCTGTCTCGCAGTCATCCCCAACAGGCTCTGTCAAACTGTGCGGCTTGATAGTTGGTTACCGTCTCGCACTTTGCTCTACGCTACGTACTCCTGTACACTCTGTAAATACCAAGTTACTCGCTGCCCCTCGTCGTATTCCAAATTGAACTCACAACAGATACCTTGTTGGCGCCGGCCCGATTTGCTCTGAGCAGGCAAAGGGCTCGCTCTAAACAAGCTTTCTTGTTCCATGCCGCTCAAAAAGCGCTTGTTTTGTCGCTGCAGCCTGCTTCAGTCTGATGGGTGCGCTACGCATTCGTTGGATGAAATATATCCATATTGGTGCAACACTACTGCCACCAGTGGCTGTGCCTTCGTTGCAGTTGCCGCAGGCAGAGTTTTACTTAATGGACAAAAGGTTCATCGGCTTTTTGGCACCAGAGAGGTTCTTGGTCCCTTTCGCGATAAACAAGTGGCAGCTCAGTGATCAAGGTTTTTTAAAAATCTTCCACAGAGGTGAAAAGTGGAAGGGTGGTGACTGAATCTCCAATCTTTTTCTCAAGTCGTGAATATCAATAAAAGCCATCCTGAAAGAAGAATATACGAGAGAAAAATCTCGAAGATGTATAGGATTACTAAGAATAGGTGAGAGAAAAAGTCTCAACAGTTGATCTGATACTAGGGGGGAGGGGGGGGGGGTCAAATCAAAAGCAAAAAAAGAAGGGGAAGAGTAGAAAGCAGGACGAAAAGCTGAAATATTGGCGCCGGTGCCAGTGTCGCCGCACTGGAGGTCGTAGTGCTTGAGGCGGACTGCGGCGCAGCCTTGTTCGACAGGGTGGGCATCGAAGACGAGGTCGATAAAGTTGAACTTGTGGTGCGGGCTGACACTGTCGCCCACGCGATGCGCTTGGAATCGATCAGAGGCTGCAGTGCCGAGATGAAACCCTTGCGCACTGGCTCGCTGTAAGTCACGCGGAAATCTCGGTCGAACCCGTCTTCTGGCTTTTTTTCAAAGAGTAAGCCGTCGTAGAAGGAGGGGCGTAAAAGACAGTTGGGTGGTTACCAACCTTATCATATTCAAAGATGTAAGCGAGCCAAAAGAGGGGGTAGGTTCCGCTCGAAAAAGTTTGAAACACTTGAGACCAAAACTCCTTTTGAGAAACAACCGTCAGCAACGAAGTTGAAAAAAAAAAAAAGGAAAACAGCTCACTCTCTGCAATTCAGCTTGGGTAACCTGATCAGGCGGAGCAGCGCCGTTTTCTGGAATCTCCCAGGCTGCAGATGCTTCCGAAAGGACGAAGGGCTTGTTGTACGGCGCAGCGTAATTGTTGTAAACATACATAATGCTATTAACAAAGTACTGAGCCGGAACAGGGTAATTCCCTTGAAACGCCCCGCCGTTCGTTATAACGCTTTGAGAGGCTGTAAAACGATGGCGCAGTCAGCTTCCCTTTGCGTGGATTGACCAACAAACCTTTCCAGTATTGAGATGTCCCGACAAAGTCGACATACTGGGGGCCAGGCCTGCAATGGTTCCCGACGGGAGTAAGCACCAATTATTATTCACGAGTGGGAGAAAAAAGGAAAATTTGGGGTGGTTGACTTACCAGTATGGCTGACCGCCAGCGTTGTCACCGCGTGAGTTCAAATCGAAATTTGGTGACCAGAGAAGTTTCACAGACGGCGCAAGCTGCCGCATCACTGTGGCCATCGAAATCCAATTGGCAACGTATCGCGCCGGCTGAACGCCATAGAGCATCCAGTCGCCGTTCATTTCTGGCAAGTACCGCAAAATGACGGCACGACCTGTGTCGGTGATTATTTTTTGCAGCTGAACAGCAAGCTGCTGAAGTTCATCTGTTGTTACGAGATCGAGGCCTTGGAGTCCGTTTCGCGACTGATCAGCATCTGTTTGATCCCCGTTGGCCTCAGTCAGTTTGGGGGACTCAACGACTTGAAAATACAGTGGTTGGCTTTCTTACAGATGGTCATTAAGACGAAAGCATCAGTGTTATCGTCCCATGTGTCGCTAACATTGACAGTGACATTGACGCCGTTGTCCACTATTGGTGGAATAGATTGGCGAACTTGAAAGCTACCAGCGCGGTAACCTAGACGACTGTTGAATTTCGCTGGCGTGTCTAGGTACTGTGGATACTGTCATTTCAAAAGAAAAGGGTAAGTTTCAACGACAGTCTAGTGGGTCCCCTCCTCCTTGTTTAACAAACCTCGTCCCAGTTCAGCCAGGCACCCAGAACGAACGAGCCGTCGGCAGGGGGAAGAGTTTTTGGCGCGCCAGTCGGTGACGTTACGACGCTCGCTGTTGTCGTTGTGGTAGTCTGGGCTGACGCAGAATTTGAAGAGCACAGGAAGAGAGCTATAAAAGCCAGGGAGAAGAACGGAGCAGAAATGCCGCGGCGAGGCGCAGCTGTGAAGGGACCGCCTCGCGACGTTGTCATAGCCATTGTGGGTGGCGGGCCGATTGTGCAAGTAAAATTCCGCCTTTCAATGAATCCTAGCAGCAGACTGCGTACGCACTCACTCCCCAAAACGAGCAATCCCTTAAAACAAGAAGAACGAAATGCAAAAGTTAGAAAGCTCTCAAAAAGGTCAAGGAAAGCGAGAAGTAAAGAGAGCGGAGAGTGGGGCTTTTTGTCCCCACCAAGCCGCAGCAGTCACGTGCGTGACCTTGGTGGCTGACCCAAGGCCGCCGCCCCCGCCACCACCCCGCCGAAATACGATCAGCGCGCTTCCGCGGGCTTTCTGCCGCGAGAATTCATTTTCCCAGCGCTATCACGGCGTGGCAGGCCTCCGACCAAGAGGGAGAAGGAGGGCTTTTCGGTCGGGCAAAAAAATGGGAGGATTTGAAGCAGGGAAGGATGTCGAAATGATCGCGGCCGCCGCCGGCGCCTTAAGGCAAGCACACGGCGCGCAAGTCGGGGCGGCAGGTCGCGCGCAGCGGGGGCCCTCCGCGCCATGTCTCTTGTGGTGATCGGTTCTTCTTTCCCAGCCAGCCGTGCGTCTGTAAAATTCCGCAGGCCGAAGCCAAGCGGGGGAGGCGGTTGTTGGCTGAGTGGGTGGTGAGGTGGTGGTGGGGAAGGGGGCGGGGCTGTGGTGGTGGTGGTGGTGGTGGTGGTGGTGGTCGGACGCCGAGGGGCAGCAAGCCACTCACCCGCTTGTTTCCTTGACTGCCTGGGAAGAAAAAACAAAAAGGAAGAAGAAGAGGACAAGAGGGAAGAGACAATTTTCAGATAAACGACGATTGGGAAAGACAGCTGTGCAGCCTGACACAGAGCTGTGGCTGGCTCTTCGCCATCCATCCTCAATCAACCGAAAATTCTTTGACTTCGTCGCCCAAGGGACCCGATCATCCCTTGGAACCATCGTTTAACGACGCTCGTAATGATCTCGCCTCATTGATTGCTCGTCTTTGTATGACTTGCAATATTCCATCTCACTAAGTTCGGTCATTCGGTCTTTGACCTCCAGCTCCCCGCCACTCCGTGTCTCTGCGGTTCAATCATGAACCACCCACTCAATTGGCGTTACTTGTTCTCATGGCCGTAAGGCCCCTGTAGTTCTTGGCTTTTACCTGTCTATTGCTCAGGTCTTAACTCGGAACTACACCTACTCACTCACTCCGTTCGCGCATCACCTCCTGCCCCCCCACCATTTTAATTTTCAATTAGCGTAATGTGAGGGAGGCAGAGAACCAATTGAAAGACAGGCTGTAGTCACCTAGAGATAGAAACCTCATTAGGTTTCTTATATTTAATGAACACTCCAGCTTGCCCAACAATACTTACTAAATAAAGTAGGTGGGTCAGTCCCACCAAGAATTTGTCACATGTGTATCAGTGTTGTAGAAACCGTTGACTAAAGGAGCAAAATTTTTCACCTCCTAATCACTTAATTCCAAATGAGCATTGCTCACTGGCATGTTGAAAGTTAGAGCCATGGCCCCTAGGGGTCATGACAGATCACAGGACCTATAATTATCCAATCAAAATGATCTTGTATTCTACTTTTAGTGACATTATCATCTGCGATGACATTACATGTAAGTGCATTATTATGGGACTGGCATCCACTTTCGCTCGGCGGATTTCTCACCCCCGCGTTCCAATTTATCGTCTCGTCAACAATCCATTTACTAAATGACGATTCCCAAAAAAAAAAAAAAAAATGAAGAACACTCAGAAAAGAAAGAGAGGCAATGAAAAGAGAACGCGCGCAGCGCGCATCTCCCTCGGCTCCTTTGAGCGAACAGACCAGCCAAAGTTCCCTCAAAGGAAGAAGAAGAAACAAGAGAAAGAACGGAAGCCAAACAAGCCAAATAGGAACAGCGGAAAGCATTTGGGGGTAAGTAAGGAGAAGAGTCCGATGGAGTGGGTACTGGAGCTAAAACGGATGATTACAGGTCAATGGACCCCTCCCTCTCAGCAGCAAGCAGTGCACAGAAGTTGGAGGAAAGGACCTGTCTCCGCGGCTTCGAAGTGGATGAAAGAAAAGTAAAGCTGAGCAGGCCGGTCAGGGTCACGCGCACAGAAACCGACCGGGACACCCGTGCAGAATATGAACTGTGTAGCGTGATGGCGATTAAGAGTTTGGGACCGAAATTCTTCTGTACGTTGCGCCTACTCTTCCCTCAATGTCGGTGTCCTTTCGATTCGTTGAGGAACTGGAAAAAACAAGCGAGGTGGAAAAAGTCAATCGCGGAACACGCAGGAAAAATCAAACAAGAGACTCCAAACCTTTGGATACACGTTCGCCACCAAGAACTCAATGGTCTCCGCCATCACCGCGTCAAACATGTCCGAGCGGAACCTCCCCGCATCCAGCCGGTCGAGGACCGCCCGCCGAGTCGACTCGCGCAGATAAGAAACTTCAAGCTGACCGCCCGGCGCGATAAAAGTCTGCGCAACGTAGATGCACTGACCCACCACCGCCGCCCTCACGTCGCCAATGATCGTCACCGTGTGCGCTTCGGCGTTCTCGCTGCCGTCCAGCCGGTACCGCGTCTTTCGCCCCTGCGGCGTCCGCGCTGCAATCCAGTCGTCCACCGACAGCTCCACGTTTCGCACCAGCCCGACGGTCCCGCTGCCGCCGCCGCCGCCGCCACCGCCACCGACCGCCGCCTCGATGCCGTCGACCGCGCTTCGCAGGAACAGCAGCGAGTGGTGCAGCAGCGCCGCCTCAATGTTAAAGTCGCGCGCGCAGAACGCGCGGAACTTTGCGGCCGTCTCCGGGGACGCCAGGGCGCGGTTGAACGCCGATACCGCGGGGGACACGGCCGTCGTACCTCGCGGGAGGGCGTACTCCGCGGAGCCGGCACCGCCGTCGGTCGCGGGGCGCCGCAGCTGGTGGAACAGCGCGGAAAAGCTGAACTGAGCCTTGGTAGACGGCGCGGGCTGCACCGACCACGACGAGCCGTCGGCCCACGCCTCCGAGCTTTGAAGCGGGAGGTACACGTTCGAAGACGGGTCTCGGCTCATCACATTGCGGCGGTAGTCGCTGGCGACCGTTTTGACGACTGGGACAACGATGGCGGTGGACAAACTGGCCAAGCAGCAGAAGATGGGGAACAGGGATGCGGGAAAGGCGGGGTGCGAGTTGAGGTTTTTGATGAAGAAGATGAAAACAAACCAAAGGACGAAGGAGGGAACAGAAACGATGAGCTGGGCTACCAAGCTCAGTTTCAGTCCGTTCTGGGAATCGGAAAGGAACATATTAATTATTGAACCAATCGAAAAAGCAAGCGTGTTGGAAAATAACAAAACCGTGGTGCCTTACCGCATCCTTGACATCCTTGAGCAAGTACAGTAAGTAAGGGACCGCTCCACTCAAGAATAGGCCGATAGACAGGTACGTTGAAATAAGGTGAATTCTGAAGATTTCCTGGGTTGATCCTTCCGATGAAACGGTGAGTCGAAAGCTGACGGGGCCGGGGAACATGATTTGCAGCAGCGTATTGGACGCAACCTGGACGCACAGGGCGATACCAAGACAGGTCCAGATAGACCGCTCTATTCGCCGAGTGGGGTTGCTTTTGGCGGCATTGCCGGAAGCGCTGACAGGACCGTGCGTGGCGACCCTCGAGTTTCCCATAGGGACCAGCCCATAGTCGTTCGGCCCACCAACGGAGCCGTAAGGGGACACTGGAGAAATCGGTGGCCGATTATTGATGCTGTTCCCAGGGCTGTAGCGATTGTTGCTGCCGTACTGCCTCTGCTGCCAGTCCAACGGCGGCGGAAATCCTGCGTCAAAGCCGGAAGGAGATCGGCCCACCGCTGCCAAAGCATTTGCTGGAGGCGAGAGCACCGAGTATGGCGAAATCTGGCTGCGCGGCGTACCGCCGAGAGTTGGGGTGGAGGGGGTTGTTGGGGAACCCGGATTAGAGCCGCCGCCGCCGCCAGGGGTATTCCTCGTAAAAGTGACGACGGTGGTGGTGGCGGCACCGTTTGCGGTGGTGGTGAAGGATAGAGGGTCGACGCCGGTCGACTTCAGCCGAGCAGTCAGCTGTGCAAACTGTGCCCGCATGTTGCGTCCGGCGCCCGAGATGGATCCCTGGTCCATAGGCACTAGCCACTCGTCACCGTCCTTGCGCACAATGCCGAACGAGCCCACTTTGTTGGGAGAGAACCCTCCTGCGCCGACGGCGTTCGGCTCGATCCCTTCGTCGTTGGACATGCGATTGAGCTGCTCCTGATTCCAGCGAAAGAGGAGGTACAGGCGGACAGCGCGGCCAACGATGCAGCCGAGAAAGCAGAGAAATAGTAGGGATGTGCCCCAGAAGAAAACGGCTCCAGGAAAAGGAACGGTGGTATAGGTGACGAAAATCCAGGACAGGCCGAGTCCGCACACTGCTTCCACAACCGAGAGGGAAACGCCGCCAGGGACGATCTCGGGGTGGTTGCGACGGAGAAGGAACAGGACCGTGAACACGATGGCCATGCTACGTTCAGCGTCGGTGTGTGGGGGAATTGGGACCGGACCAGTTGGAAAGTGATAAAAGAGATTAGAGGTGGGACTGCTGGCTCATGAGGGGTGAATCAACGTACGATGTGTGCACGGTCAGGACAAGGATGGCTTGCCAGAGAAGCATTGTGGGTGCGCCTTAAATCAGGGCCGCGCGAGCTGGGCTGGAAGTTGCGTTTTCCAGATCGAAAATAACGTCGTAGAATCGAGCGCACGTCTCCTTCCTGCGCTCTCTCCTAACGTGAGCTCCGCGAACAACCACCAGACACGGGGCAGCACAAGGTGACAGCCCGCCGGGCAGCTGCTGCTTGAGGCTGAATCGTGCTTTCTGTCTATCGGCTTCGACGAGCTTTGGTCCACGATGTGGTACGTGGTTGCGTCTCCAGCCAGTCAGTCAGACAGACGGTAGACGGTATGCTGGTGCGTGCGGGCCTGCGTGCGTGGGTGAGTGAGCGTACGTGTGTGCGTGCGTGCGTGCTGTGTGTGTGTGTGTGTGTGTGTGTTGCGGCCGCCGGCAGAGCACGTCGTCGTTCGTCGCCCGTTGTGGTGGGGAGGCGTGTTGATTGATTGATTGCTTGAATAGGTGTGGCGACCGAAGAACCCAGCCAATCTGTCTCTCAGCCTGCTGTCTGCCTGTCGGTCAAGGGTCTGTCTGTCTGCCTGTCCGCCCGTGCTGCCTGTGGCCTATTCATGCTGCGCGTTGGGGCCTTAATTATTAATTCTCTCTGTCTGTGGCCCACCTTCCCGCTTGCCGCTGAGAATTCCTTCCTTGTTTGTGCCACTGTCTGTCTGTCACCCTCCCATATCCGCAATGACAATGGTGGAAAAAGAAGATTCTCCCCTCTTTTGCCGCAGTCGTTCTGGCGGCGCGTTTGTCTCTCTGTCTGTCCGTCCGTCTTCCCCTCTCCGCCTCTGTATTCTTTTTTTCCTGTCTCCAGCTGTTTTTAGCCTTTTCCTGCCAGCCCCTTTTTCATTACCTGCAAGGAATTTTTTCCTGCCAAGCAGGGGCTGTTTTATGCGGCAACTGTTTTCGCCTTCCTGTTAAATGTCGAAGATCATCATTTCCCAAAAAGGAAAAACCGAGAAAAAACAGCAAAACAGACATGCGATTTCTGTTGGCGTCTTGGATCAGATGACGATTGTGAAGGAAGTTTTTGAGAGCGAGTTGGTGTGAATGTGATGGTTGAATGTGTGTGTGTAGAAAGAATAAAAAAAAGAGAGAACGACGTTGGCTCGCCGTCTGTCTGCCTCCTCCTTCCGCGTTGCATTCTGCAGGAAACACTCGCCGCATTCCCTCGCTCTCTGTCCATCGCTCTTTTCCAATTCTCAAGAGTCAAGAGTCGCCCCACGCGGACCGCGGCGATGATGGGCCGACGGCATTGTACTCCCCGCGGCTGTTTGGCCGGGCCGGACCGGACAGAAAGAGAAAAAGAGCGAGCAAGAGTCCATCGACTGCAAAATAGGGAAAAACCCCCCTAAAAAACCCCAGGAGCTCACACACTCGCCCGAACAGTACAAAGAGCCGCCACCGCCCTTCCCCCCGCACCTCTTGCTCATCCTCCCCCCGCCTCGCTGGTAATTCTTTGAGTGGCTCTAGTACATCTTGAGCCCAGTCGTCCAACTCCAGCTCCGATCGGCAAATTTCGTGGCAGACCACGCAGAAATGCTTTCCTCGGTTTCCCGTGTTTGCTCTTTTTGCGTCGCTTCCCCACCAACTTGGAGCCCAACTTTAGTTGTGAGAAGGAGCTCTGCTGCACAGTGGTGAATCCAACAGGTAAGGACCTGGTCAATGTCCACCAGGATTTTGCCATAGTACTAATTGAGTGTTTTCAAGCCTTTTGTCTCTTGTTGGATCCTGCGCACCACACAGCCCTGGCCTCACAAGAGGAGTCCAATTTCGAACTAGAAGATATTCGCACTTCCCATTAGTACTTCATCCATCGTCCACTTTGAACCTCGCCGTTAGACTCACCGCACCGAGCGGTCCTGCAATGTTGGATCAGGCAGGATGCAATGCGTGGATATAGTGTCTCGCTAACAGCTGAAGTGCCTGTACTGTGATCCTGAGTTGGATACTCACAAACTAGCACGCAGGAAGTACCGAATGCTGAGTACAGCAGAGCCAGGCCTGCCCCTTTGAGTAGGGGGGAGGAAACTGCTTGTACTGCTCACCACCACCCCCTCCTCGCGACAAAAGAGTTTTTTTGATTAAAAACACCCCCGTTGGACTCGTCAATGCAGTCAATTGCACCCCCTTTTTTTCTTTGATCCAGCTTGCAAAAAAAAAAATGAATTGCAAGTTCGACATCACTTGGTCTACGAGTGAAAAGGTGGACGTAAATGTTTTCAACAGATGACTATTGGGTCAGGAAAGAGAGTGTGAGATAGACAGAGATGGAGACCGAGAGAGAGAGAGAGAGAAGGGAGAAAGGGCCAAGGAAAGCCGGCCAGCGTGTTTTCCTTGCCCTTGCAAAGACATAGCGAAAAAGAGAGAGAGCGAGAGAGGGAACAGAGAAAAAGAGAGAGCCAAAGAAAGACAAAGAGAGGGGGGGAAAATCGTAGCCTCCCCTCCACCACAACTTCCATCCTTCTCTCTCATCCAAGAATTTCAAGAATAGCCGTACGCGGGGGACCGCGGCGAAGGGCCGACGGCGTTGTACCGCGGCTCCTTTTGGTTGTGGCCGCCCTGCCACTTTGACGCCGCTGAAGCGTCTGGTCCGGCGCGCGCAAGCTCGCGGCCGTACCGGGACTCTTGGAACTGCGCAGATAGGAGAAAGCGCACGAATGGAAAGACAAGAGGAAGAGAAAGGGAAAGAGGATTTGTTGGGTGAGAAACAGCGGGCACGAAATCAAACCAAAACAAAAAAACAAAAAAAAAAAAAAAAAAAACAAACGAGGGGGACTGCAGCCCACCACCAAACAACCCAAAACAAACCTCATAAGAAAAAAAACCCCCACTCACTCACTCACTCACCTTTGGATACACGCACAGGTACAGAAACTTGACCGTCTCCCGCATGGCTTCGTCAAACATGTCCACGCGGAACCGCCCGTCGGCCATCCGCTCCTCGATGCGCTGCCGAGTCCGCGCCCGTAGGTGCCGCACTCGCAGCAGCGCGTTCGCCGACACGTACGTGTTGATGATGTACACGCACTGCCCCACGATCGCCGCCTTCATGTCGCCCACAATGTAGTACGAGGTGCCGCCGCCGCCGCTGCCGACCGTCCCGCGCTCCCCCCATCCGGCGCTGCCGCTAATCCTCGCTCCGCCTCCTCCTCCGGCTCCGCCGCCTCTCTGGTAGTTCCCGGCGTGCCGCTCGTACATCTTGAGCCAGTCCTCCAACCCCAGCTCCCACAACTCCCCCATCCAGTCCGGGCCGCCGCCCCCGCCGCCCCCACCTCCCCTGCCGCCGCGCATCATCTGCCCGACCGCCTCGACCGCGCGCGAAAAAAAGTGCAAGCTCTCGTAAAACAGGATTGCCTCGATGTTAAAGTCGCGCGCGCAGAACGACTTGAAGGCGTGCAGCGTCGCGGGGTCATCCAGCGTCGTGCGGAAGAAAGCAGAGAGCGTGGAGGAGGACGGGGAGGAGGAGAAGGACGGCGGCGAAGACGTGACGGGCGGGATCGGGCTGCCGACAGAGAGCGCGCGGGTCCGCATCACGCTGCCGCGCGGGACGAGCGGGCCGCCGGTCCATGCCGGCGAGAACTTTGCGAGCTTTTCGACGTGCGGGTCGTCGTCGTAGCCGTCGTTGTCGTAGCCGTCGTCGGGGATGCCGTCGCGTCGTCGTCGCCGTCGTCGTTGCGCCGCCGCCCGCCACTGGCGGTAGTCCGAGACAAAGGTCTTTGCGACGGGGACGACGACGGCAAAGATCTGGGCGACGATGAAGCAGATGATGGGGAAGAAGGAGGGCGGGAAGGCGTCGCGGGCGCGCTGCAGGGCGGCGCCCTTGCCAAAGATGAAGGCGCCCCAGAGCACAAAGCTGGGCGCCGACACGGCCAGCGTGGTCGTGAGGCCGAGGCGGATGCCGTTCTGATGAAATAATTGGAGAAAGGTTGGCGGGGGGTGGTCAGCAATGGCTTCAAAAAAAAAAAAAAAAAAAAATTGAAATTGAAATTGAAATTGAAATTGAAAACGAAAAAGACGAGATGCATCAACGACACTGATTGCATGGAGGAAAGACAAAAAAGCGATTTCCTTTTTGGGGCAAATCCATCAAGGAAGGAACTCCGAACGCGAACGACTCCCTCCTCCCATCTCACCGCATCGTTCACGTTCCGCAGCATCCACAACAGCGTGGGCGTGACGACTCCCAGGTAGAGAGCCAGCAGAACGTACGTCGAAAGCAGGTGAACCTTGAACACGTCCGCCGTCTCCGGGCCCGTCGCCAGCGGCGCAACCGAAACGGGCGCAGGCACCAGCAGCTGCAGCACTACGTTCGACGCCACCTGCACCGCGACCGCGATCCCCATGCACGTCCAGATCAGCTGCATGATGCGCGGCTCCGGGTTCCGGTCCATCGCCTCCGCCGCCGCCCCCGCCGCTGCACCGCCGCCGACAAGCATGGGCTGTGAATGCTGATGAAGGGGAACGCCGCCGCCAGGGTACTGCTGCCCCAGGTACTGCTGCCCCGGGTACTGTTGCGGGTACTGTTGTTGCTGGTACTGTTGCTGGTGCTGCTGGTATTGGTGGGACCATCGTTGCCGCTGAAAGTCCGCTTCACCGATTCCGCCCGCGTGCGGCGGCAAGCCGAGCGGCCCAGTCCTCCTTGCACCGCCGGCGCCTCCGCCGCCCTGGACGGACGCGAGGAGGAGAGTCATTTCCTGCGCACGCTCTTCGAGGGTCATTCGCGCGGGAGGGAGGGGTTTGACGGATCTGGGGCGGGACGCTCGACGAGCGGCGGGATTAGCGTTGCGGGCTGTCCGCGTCGACGAAACGGTCGACGTCGGAGACAGCGGCGAGTCCTGCGGATAGTGCTGGTACTGCTGCTGCTGCTGCGGCGGCGGCGGGGGCGGCGGAGGCAGATGCTGCATGTGAGCTTGCTGCTCGTGTGACGACGACGACGACGAGTGACGGTAGCTCCACTGATCCTGTTGCTGCTGCTGCGGCCTGACGGTCCTCGGCGAAACGGAAACCGGCGACCGCACGGCGCCGCCCGACGACGACGACGAGGCCGGCGACGTGGGCGACAGCGGATACGACGGGGGAGGCGCGGCGGCGGCGGCGGTGGCGGCGGGAAGCGGGGCGTCTGCGAGGTCTTGCAGGCGCTGCAGGGCGGCGAGCGACGACTCCTCCGACTCCTTGCTGCGGGCGAGCTGGCGCCTGTTCCACTGAAAGACGAGGAGCAGCCGTACGGCGCGGCCAATGATGCAGCCCAGGAAGACCAGGAAGAACACGGTCGTGCCCCAGAACAGGACCACGCCGGGCAGGCGGATGACGGGCGCGGCCGAGAGCAGGAAAAAGACTACCGACAGAGCGAGGCCCGCGGCCGCCTCCAGCACCGTCAGGGCGAGGACGCCGTTGTTGCCGCCGCCGCCGCGCTCTGCCGCTGCTGCTGCTGCCGGTTGTGGTTGGTGCTGTTGCCTGGTGCTGCGATCTCCTTGGGCGGCGGCGGAGGAGGGAGAAGGAGCAGAAGGAGAAGAAGAAGCGGCGCTCACGGTGGGGGCGATCTCTGGCCGGTGCCGACGGGCGACGAAGAGCAGGGTGGAAACGATGTTGATTGCCGGGTAGACCAGCCCGATGAGGGCCAGCTGCCACGCTTTAAGCATCGTGAGTGGGTGAGTGTGTGTCGTGAGTGTATGTGTGTGTGCGTGTGTGTGTGTGCGAGCGAGTGTGCCGAGTGTGTGTTTGGGAAGGGTAAATGACAAATATCCAGCTGCGCCGTGCGGCCGTCGCCGCCGCCGCCAGCTACGTGGGTGGAGGGGGCGGGTCCGTTGTTGTAGTTGTTGTTGTTGTTGTTGTTGCCGTCGTGCTGCTGCTGCTGCTGCCGCTGCCGCTGCCGCTCTGACTTCCGCTGCTGCCCTGCTGACACCCCGCCGCGTGAGGACTGACTGCACTGACTGCACTGACTGCACTGGCTGCACTCTGTTCTCCCCGACCAACCAACCGACAATCAATGACGACGCTTCCGCAGAATTTTTTTCTTTTTTTTTTTTTTTCTTTTTTTTTCTTTTTTTTTTTCTCTCGTTTTGGTTATCATTGTTTTGCCTTTGGCCTCTTTTGGTTTTTCCATTTCCATGTGTAAATATGACCAAACAGCTGCTAAAATAAAAAGAATCAACGACCATTGTCCCCCTCCATTCCCATCGCGCACAGAATTAATTTTGGTTATAACCATGCACAGCGCGGGACACCGATAACATTCAAATCCCCATTCGTATTTCTTCAAAAAAAATAAAAAAAAATTTTCCCCTGCCAATGCAACACCCCCAAATCTCCAAGTCCATTTGAATCAGCTTTCATTGCTCAATCCATTCCAAAGAAGAAGAAAAAAAAAAAAAACTCACTAATTAAGAGCTCCAATTAACCCACCCCCAATTAATCCTGAACGCACAAACACATCTCATTCATCCAGATCGCTGAGTTTAATCTTCGAATTGCTCAATTTTTTTCCTTCTTTCTTGACCACTAGTAATTTTTTTTAATAATCTTGGTGTCCAGCACCGGTGGAAATGGAAGGGCACTCCCAAGGGTGCAACACAACCACAGAATAAAGAGAGAGAAGAGGGAAACAGGGGTTTTTATCTCAGGAACCTAATCTCAAATACAACAGGAGCAGTTAATAGCGACGGTGGGTTAGCTGCAAATACACTTTGATAATGCCTTGGAAACTAAAGAACCAGGAACAATAATAGGGGTCCCAATCCTTGCGGTTTTATGATAGGTACGCTTGTTTTTGCGAATAAAATCCCTAGACTTTATCACTGAGACCTCGGTGTAGTCTCACAAACTGTTTTCACCAAGGTTCTGTTCCACTTAATACTCAGAGTATTTGTCAGGAGTGCAAGCCAGTGCCCAGGTCTGCATTTGTGGTAGCTTGCTCTCCCCATGGGCATTGTGAGAATGATAACTGACAGTCACAATAGGTTAGGTTCTGTCTTGTGCTCTTGCTGCTAACCAGTCAGTTCCTCCGAACATCTTGTATTGTTGACCTGGACTAATCTATATAATAAAGAATTTATCTAATAAAGAATACAAGGATTTGCGGCTAAACTGATTTTTCTAATCTAATTGCAATTAGTGGAGCAGGGGGGGGGGTTAATTTTTTGTCTTCAGTGCCCAATCAAAACCAGCCATGTGGTGCTGGAAATGGAAGGCTTTCTCTCTCACTCACTCTCTCTCACGGAGGCTGATCAAAAAAATTGTTTCTTACCACTCTGACTGTCTCTCTGTCTGCCTGTCTCTCCATCTGTCCCTCTTTCTGTCTGTCTCTCTCTACCTGTTTGTCTCTCTGCCTACTCTCAGTCTCCCTCTCTCTCCCTCGCCCTCTCTCTCTCTGTCTCTCCCTGTCTCTCCCTCTCTCTCAATTGGTCTCTCCCTCTTCTGTCTTGCAAGTACCTGGTTGGTTCTCACATTGAGCTCTGTCTCTGTGCTACTAGCAGATGCCATACTGCCTTACAGCATTCCTTTGTTTAACTGCTGCCTGTTGGTCACCATGTTGGACAGTCAGGGCCCGAACCTGGGGCCTGTGGGTACTCTTCATTGAGCAACTCCACTTGGTCTAGCTGTCCTTGAATAAAGACAGAATTGAACCACATCATCCATCTTTGTTGAGTTTGCTTCATCAGTGAGCTTCTCCTGGGCAATGACAGCCTGTCCACAGAGTTCCTGTCCAACGCACGCAACTACAACAGTCTCATGGCATTTGCATCCGTTGGTGCAAAGATCAAGAGCCACGGCCAAGGTGTTCCAGTCTTCACCATCAGCAGACAGCTTCACCACAGCATCTCCAACTTTTGCAACAACCCCCAGGATCACCCCAAGCTCTCTCAGATGTACATTTATGATTCTGCCCAGCAGTTTAATGCCAGAATGACAGTGATGGAGGATTGGCTTAGTGGAGATGCTGCAGACTGAATTGCTGGAGGTACGTTTCTCTCTTCTGTTTGTGTTTCTTCAATGGTCTGATGTTGACTCCCTTTTTTTTTTCTTTGCTCTTTCCCTACCACAGTCCAACCCATATGCCAGGCTTTATCAGACAGCTGGAGAGTGTCTGCGTCGCAATCCATCAGAAAGCTTTTGCATCCAGTTTTGCTCACCCTCTGCTCAGACTGGAGTCATTACCAGGACAACCTACAATGCTCCAACTGGAGATGTCATTGCTGCAATTCTGCCTTCAGATCGTGAAGTGGAGGAAGGCGCTTTCGAAGCATTTTTGTTCAGGGGTGGGATGGCAAATTGGTTCACGTTCCTCCTGAACACCCCTGCTACCTCCCACTGGCCTACCCTTTGATCTTTCCCTGCAGTGACCAAGGCTGGATGCTTGGCATTGTGAAAATTGCGCTGCAGACTGGACAGGATCAGGACAGGACAGGACTGGATCTGGAAAGGACTGGACAGGATCTGGATGGGACTGGATTGGACGATGGACTCAGTGGTCGCACGCCTGGAGTGACAACAATGGTGACTCTGATGATGACGTTCCAGAGGATGCTTATGGTGCTGCAGCTGATAATGCAGATCCTGAGGAGGATTTTGATTTGGGGACAAATGGTGATAATGCCAGCAGCAATGGTGGTGAGAGAAGGTTAGGAGGCAAACAACTGTTACAATGCCCCAGTACTACTGCTACTGGCTCATGTACAGGCAGGGCTCTCACTTGCACCTGTACAGGAAACTCTTTCAGCAGCTGATTGTGGACCTCCATGTTTGTGTGGAGTCAAACCAACAAAATTTCATCTGGCACAACCAGAAACCGTTGAGGGTGGCAGATTATCATGGACTGCATGATGCTGTCAGATCGGATGTGACAAACCCTCTGCAGGTGGGGAAGTGGGTCGTCCTTACTTCCAGCTTCCCTGGGTCACCACGCTTTATGCAGCAGCAATGCAAATCAGAATGCAGTCAACTTTGCAGAATGGTTGGGTCGCCTTGGCAGGGGCAGCCTGCAGCAGTTTGATGCTCCACATGGGGCAACCAATAATGTCGTGGCCCCAGACTACATCAGTACCCTCACCTTTCCTGCAACTGATGGCAGCCTTCATGTGAGGCAACTGTTTGAGGCAGTCTATGATGATTTTGGTGCAGTGGTTCAGCAGTTGGGGAAGCATTTGCATCCTACTTGGCAGACAGGTGTATTTTGGCTGCAAGGAATGATGTGGTTCATCAGTTCAATGAGTATGCAGTGCAGCAGCTTCCAGGAGACACTCAGGAGCTGCTTTCCGCTGACACACCAGTTGGAGACGACAAAGGCGACAGCCTTCTTATTAGCCCCGAGTTCCCAACACCCTTAGCCCTTCCAGCCTGCCTCCCCACAGGCTTACTGTCGAAGTGGGAATGCTCTCATTCTCCTTCACAATCTGACAGATGGACCTTGCAATGGGACACACCTCATCCTATGTGAGGTCTGCCCCAACGTGCTGCTCTGTGAAGTTGTTGTGGGTAGCAGGAAAGGAGAGAAAGTCCTCCTTCCCAGAATCTCTCTGCAGCCCAGTGATTCAGGATTTCCCTTTGAGCTCACCAGAAAGCAATTTCCTGTTTGACCTGTGTTTGCAATGTCCATCAACAAGTCCCAAGGTCAGACTTTGAAAAAGGTTGGACTGGATATGTGGGAGGATGTGTTTGCGCATGGACAGTCCTATGTTGCTTTTTCAAGAGTGACATCTCCAGCAGATCTAATAATAACTGCAAAACTCAATCAAGAAAAAGGTGGACAAACTATTAGAAATGTGGTTTACAACGGGTTGGTGGATCATCTTTGGTTTTAATTCATTCTGTGCAGCTTCTCAAGCTCTCTATGTGACCTTGCGACTTAATAAATTTTCTTCCCTCTTTCTTTTTTTTTTTTGCAAGGACTGTTTATAAGTCAACGGGCACCCTAGTATCGATTTGTTTTTATTCGTAAAGATACTGCTGGTTGCTGGGAACTCAATCACTTTTCGAGATTTTGAAGATGCGGTGGTCGTTGTCCAAGAAAGTTCTCTTTCCCCTCCAAAAAACCAAAAATTTTTCCAAACCAAAAAAAAAAAAAAAAAAAAAAAAAAACGAGAAAAGCGAGCGCTGGAACATCATCATCAACATGTCATACGCACCCATCGGCTCAGGCGGCCCCACGGCCAACTCCCCGTACCACGCAGGCGTGCAGGCGGGCTCGTCGTCATCGTCCTCATCGTCATCGTCCTCGTCGTCGGGCCCAGGCTACGTCGGCATCAGCTTCAACTCGTCCGCGTTCGTCTCCCCGACCCTCGCCGCCGCCGCCGCAGAGGGCGATCGCGTCAACAAGTACGAGACGAGGCTCGCAATGCGCCTCGACGTCGAGGCCGCGGCTGCGTACCTGCTGGGCGCCATTTCGGGTACGTGCCACCCCCCCCCCCCCCCGACTTTTGGAACAAAACTGGCTTGCGGGAGGGCGGGGGTGGTTGAAGGGGTATGGGTGGGCATCATGGGGACGTGGAATAGATCTGTTGGGGGAGGTGAACTGTGGCGCTGTTCCGCTTTGCTTTTCACTGCAAGGGGACGGGGACTTGGCTTTCTGCCCGCAACCCCAAACTTTACGTCTAAACAATGGTGTTTTTTCATTTTAGGCGTCCTCCTCCTTGTGTTTGAGACGAAGAACGATTACGTCCGGTGAGTTGTTTGGGCCAACCGCTCCACGATTTTGGCGCGATTTGGCGATCCGACGGCTTACATTTCGCTCGATCAATCCAGATTCCATGCCTGGCAGTCGGCGCTCACCTTTGTCGGCCTTGGGGTGAGTGAAGGGAACTTAGTGCCTCGGCCGGATGTTCGATTCTAAAACGTTGTGTTGCGTTTCAGGCACTGCAATTCTTCTTTGCGCTGTTCTCTTCATTTTTGGCTTGGGTCGTGTCCCTCGTTCAGCTTGGTCTCATTGTCTGGCTGGCTTTCAACGCCTACAAGAACTCGGACACTCTTGAGCGGTACGAGCTGCCGTTTGTGGGCCGGGTAAGTCGACGAAATTTGTTCACCTTCGATCGCTTTCCCTCCAAGTTTTTTTTTTTTTTCCGTGCATCCGACGCGCGTGTTGGCGGGATGAAGTGATTACTTACTCATGGGTTCTCTGTCAAACAGATTGCATCAGAGTGGGTGGATAACGAATGAACGGGAGTTTCCAACAAGCCCTGCTTCTCACTCACCTTATTACTCGACCGACTGGTTGGACTCGCGTTCTCACTTGTCCCCTTTCGTTTTGCGTTTGTGTGTGTGTCTGTGCGTGTGACTGGGTATGTCCTGTGTGTTGGGTGTGTGCGTGCTGTATATGCCCCTCTTTCTCTCTCTCTCTCTCTCTCTCTCTCTCTCTCTCACTCCCACACTCTCTGCGTTGCTCTCGAGAAGGAGGGAGCATGGAAAGAAATAAAAGCGGCCATAAAGCAGATGTCTTTCCGAGATGCCTTCTTCGCTGTGCCTTGCGCGTTTGTAACTTCAGAGAAATGTGGCAACGCTTCGTGCCAAGTGCAGAGCGAGGGGTGTTTTTTTTACAACGACCACCTCCACTTGCGATTGATTCAAGCTCGATCCGAGAGCGGGCACCACCACCCCACGACTTCGCACTTGGATGAGCTTCAAGAACCCCTTCGCGGCCTCCAACCCCGGGCGGGGCGTCAGCACCGTCATCGCAAAGGACACTGAGCCTGTCAACAAGGAATTCCGCGCGCACGTATCGAAGCACCTGCAGGCGGATCTGGATGGTAGGTGGGCGCGGAAGTGCGCGCGTCACATCGGGCAGTGACAGAGGGCTGGATTGATGTGGGCACGACACTCTAACGCCCTCTTTCCTTTCCCCATCAAATCCACATCTGCCCTTCTTCCCAGTGCTTGTGTCAAAGGGATGGATCTCGGACAATACCGAGCAGCTGATCGTCAACACTCTCCGATCCCACAACATTGAGGTGAGGGGATCTCTGCATCCGATCCGTCGAGACCGTGGCTGCGCGGGCGCGGCTTGATGCCATTCAGCCATGCATTCGTGGCTCACACCCACTCACTCGCTCACTCCCTGACTGCACACTCGCACGCACACACACGCACGCACACGCTCACACACACACACACACACACAGCTCCAGTTCGCATCAGAAAGCACATCCAGCCTCGTCTCGCGCGACACCACCACATCCCGGCGCTTCCCAAGCAACGAATCTGGCGGCGGCAGCAAACCGCCGCCACTGCCGTCCCGCGAGCCGAGCTCGTCGTACCGCCCCACCCCGAATCCGCCCTCCTCATCCTCCGCATCCTCCGACGGCGGCAACCCGCGGTTCCCCGGCGCCAGCTCGGCGGCGGCCTCTGCCGCCGCGTCGGTCTTTGCGTCCTCGGCGGCGGCCGCCGCGCCTCCGGCCTACCAAAAGGCGGTCACGGCCGCCGTGCACAACCCGGAAGTCCAGCGCGCCGCGTACTCGGCGGCGACCAACCCGGCCGTCCAGAAGGCCGCGTACGGCGCCGCGACGAACCCGGCGCTGCAGAAGGCGGCGTTTTCGGCGGTGTCGGGTGCCGTGAACGGAGGCGGTCTGGGCGGTGGCGGCGTCGGCGGAGGGGCGTCGGCGAAGAAGCGCGTGGTGGCTGTTGCGGACTTTGAGAGCGGCGAGGACGGCGATCTGGCTTTCCGTGTCGGGGACCTGATTACTGTGTTAGAAGACGGTATGAGAAGCTTTTTGAATCCTTGTTTGCCAATTAGGGTTGTAACACGGCCCTCGTACTAACGCCGAACATCCATTTTACTTCCGTATCCAAACGACAACACCACCGAACCCACCCCCACCACTGTCCCCCTGGCTTTTGATTTCGCGCAGTCGACGAAAACTGGTACCGTGGGGAGCTGAGGGGTAAGGAGGGAATTTTTCCAAAGAATCACGTCCAGTGAGTACTGCTGCTGCAAATAAATATTTCTGTTTCTACGTCCCTGTTATACATCCCCTCTTTTAATTTTCTTCTACCCCGTTGCGCATTATCTACAATACGCACGAAACGTTCCGAGAGTCCAGCCCACAAGCAGGCTATTAGAAGCTCTCCGCATTCTGACGGCGCTGCGCAGGTTGGGAGGCTTCCGTCGCTCCCGCCGCCCCTCGAATTGGCAGACTCTTCTTTTCCCCGATCCATCCCTCCTTCCTATCGCAGAGAAGATCCTGAAGGGTGGAGTGGAAGACGAGGGTGAAACAGAAATGATAGCGGGCTAAAGATATCTATTTCTCTCTCCCTCCGGGCGGGCACCCCACGTCAGTATGGAGTGCACCAACCACAGAAACCTTGTTCTTTTCTGCAGACTGTAGGTTTAATCGTGAGAAAGGCCGATGGGGGAACTTTTATGGTTCTGTGTGACTGTAAGTGGGAGCTTCAGCAGCCTACCTACATTTCAGAAAATGGCTCCTGTCAAAGGATGAGAAAGAGCGTCCCAAGTATCCATCCAAAGTTCCTATTATGTATTTTCAACCGAAAAAACATAAAGGGGATAAAGTTAAAGGGCGTCCCATCGTTAGCTGGCCCAAGAAGGCTCAGAAATGTGCTAAGAAGTTGAGTGTGGTGAAAACCACCATCACCCCAAACTTTCGTCTTGTGACACCGGATCTGTTTCAGAGTCTATCCGTTTTCTGACTCCTGAAGGTACTGGTGACACGCCAATGTCTGCCGAGGATAGCCTTAGGTGATGGTGGAAAGACTCCTAAAGTTGTTGTTGGTGATGTTCGTGCTTTGTTTACAAGTGTCCCTCGGGATCAGCTGCGCGAGTGTGTCGCTGAGCTCACCACAAGTGTCTTGGGAAAAGTCAACAGGCATTTCGATGATAATTGTTTTGTTAAGACTCTGGAAGGACTCCTTCGCTGGTTGGATGGTATGGCATGGGTTCCAGAGTGTCTCCTCCGCTTGCTAGGTTGTTCATGACCTGGAAAGCCCGCTTGGGTGAGAGGAGTGTCGTGGAGTGTGTGTTATGCCAGGAACTGTGCGTGGAGCTCGTTTGAACCAACATGTTCAGGAGTGTTGTTGTGGTGATAGGGCACAGTGGAGCGGTGGTATAACCTGAGTTGTTGAGATGGAAACCAGATACTGAGGCTGTCTTGGCACGCATTTGTGAAGTATTCACAATATTTTCATATGACAAGTACGACCCTATTAGAATAAGGAATCGATTCTGGTCGTTTCCCTAATTTTTATAATTTTTTCCACAATGTAGACTTAATTTTAGTCTTGTAACAAAGAATTGCCATTAATTAGAGAAATTAGAATCATTATCTTTGTGATAATAAAAGAGCTATTTGGCTCCTTGGTTACAAATGTGTCAGGAACAGGGCAGGACAGGACAAGGCAGACAAGGAATTGAGAGGAGTGATGATTGTATTGGAAACAATAATTCACTTGAGGGATGGGACAGGTCCCCCATCCCCCTTTTATACCTTTTGAGAGTCTTCCTTGTCAAGACTCAAAGAAAGTTCCAGAAAGAGCAATTTGTAATACAATGATACCAATGATACCAATGACAACAAGACAAGTCAGGAAAGCAAAGAAGTTCCAGAAGGTTTCACAAGGTTCCATGAAGGAATGTTCTAGATGGGTTCAGAGGTTTCCAGAGGGTGATTCATAACAAAATGGGCCTATGTAGCCTTGGAGTCTCCTCTTGTTTATATGTGTAGGTAATCATCTAAATGCTTCTTATCTCTTATCTTTTCCTCCTTGTCAGTTTTGCCTTGTCATTAATTTTTCATTCTTCCTTCCTTTCAATTTTCTTCAAACATATTTATTCCTTTCTCCCTATTCCCTTTTTCTTTTCCAAATGCCACTCTCCATGCTCAATTTTGACCGGAATTTTCCAGAAAGGACCAGTGCCGGTTCTTGCCGGTCGGTCTCCACTAATTGCGGGGACTGGCATCGACTGGCAGAAAAAACAGGTGGATTGCTGGTTGCCGCTTGCCGGTTCCTTGTCAGATTCGACAAAATCAAAAATATTTTCTTCACCCCCCGCTGCCACCCTCAACCCAGGTGGACCAGCACGCTCTGTCAGCTGGTGGGGAGTTCAATTTCAATTATAAATTCCACAAACTTCTGGCAATGCGTTGCTGGAGGCGAGAGACAAAATTGAGGATCCCTAATAGCTGCACCTGGAGAAGCAGCCTCATGAATCCCAATTATGTACAACCAACCCAACCAATAAATGCCATTTCTAAAGAATTAGATTTGTACTGCTTCTATTAGCACACACCTCTGAACCTTTCTTTCTTTTCTTTTTGAAGGAAGCCTGTGTGGGCCTCTCCAATCAGCTGTTGCAGGCTTGATAAGAATTCGCACGAGCATACGCTCGCTATGGGAAATGATCAGGGAGAACCTCTGACCGTCCATATGATGCACCGCTATGTGGCAGAGATAGGACACCCTTGTCGTATGACGACGGGTGTGAGACATAACTCTGATGTCATGCAGCGACATCATCGCCCATAGATAGAACTCCAACCTCGCGTGAGCGATGTTGGAGGCAAGATAGGACGCCGACGTCACCTAGCGACGATGACCCTGATAGAACTCCAACGGAGGCAAGATAGAGTGTCAATGTCGTGCAGTGACATCAGGACGCCATAGGATGCCATCGTCAATGACAATAGAGGAGATCGAAAGCTGATGATCTCATAGTGGGTTGGAAGCATGCGCCATACAAGTCATCAACCCAGCACTGGACAACAGGAAGCTGGAATTCGTTTTCAGCTATCCAAGCAATGGGGTGGCTGAGCTGAGTGAAGAGGTAGGGACTGCGGTGGGTGGCTGGCCGGGATGAACGTTGGCCAGGCGAGACCCATGCATGTCAGCAGCAGCTGTGTCCGGAGGGGAGGAGGCGGCCCCGGCAGGGGTGGGGTAGATGGTGGGGAGGACGCAAGAAATTGCGGTGAGGGAGGGTGAGAAGGGGTTGAGAGAAGTCGATGGAAGAGGAGGGGGTTACCTTGGGAATACCGCGGAGCGTTCGGCCTTGACAATAGATGCGTAGTTGTAGGATTCTCCGCTGGGTGGGACCAGACCCAGGCAGAGGTCCGATTTCTCGGTGGATTGCGCGAAGTTGGGTCGTCGCGTGTGGGCGAGAGCTCTCGCGTGTCTTGCTCGTCACGTTCGAGAGCACGTCCCGGAGTCACGAAGCCGTGCTGCTGAGGGGGCCATTGGATAGGCGGGATATTGGCGCGAGGACGGGATTGCTGTACGGGAGATCGCAGTACGGTGAAGGTACGCGTTCTATCAGATCTTTCAGATCTTTCAGAGCAACGCACGTCGGAGTTTGAATCCGCTAAACCTTTTCTTCTTGTTTTTCCTTTGTTGTCGCTCTGCTCGTTTCGGCCTGTGGAATTGTGTTGTGTTGGAGAGGCTTTGCGCGTTTTGAATAAATTTTTTGCGAGGAGGCCCCCATTATTGGTTTTTCGCGTTCTTTTTTTTTTTTTTTTTTTTTGTGTGTGTCTTGGTGAGTTAGTGCATGGGTGTTTTGTTATTGATCTGTTGCAGAATTTGACAATTTCGAGTGGCCGCCGGGAGCCATGAGAGAGCGCAGAGCTAATGGTATGTTTGTGGACTTGGCTCTCTCTTCCCCAATGATGCACAAAGGAGTAGAAAGAAAGGACAGCTTCGTGGAAACAGAACCATTTATTTGCGCAGAATATGCACTGGACGTGATTCTTCGGAAAATTCCCTCCTTACCCTCAGCTCCCCACTACCAGTTTTCGTCGACTGCGCGAATGGTTTTGGGTGGTTGTTTCTGGCGCGAGGGAGGAGGCGGGGAGGCGAGAGGGGGTGAGGGCGTTGGTAGTTAGCGAACAGTGCGTCTTGTAAAAAGTTTGCGGAAGCTCATTTCACAATTCCCCTCTGCTCACGCACACAATGAAAGCCTGCGACGGTGCTTAATTTCAGTTGCGAAGAGGTGGACTCAACTCGATGAAAACCATTGGCCATTGCGGATCGCGGTTGGGGTGTGAGGGAGGTTCCAAGTTCCAAGGAGGGGGGCGAAAGAAGAAAGGTGCCTTTTGATGTGGGTCATATTGGAACAAGAAAGCCAAGAAACGAAAGGTTCGCAAACCGTAGTTCGTGTGGTAGGGAGGAATCTGGCCGACACCGGCGGGACCGCAGCTGGAAGGTGAGGGATGGGCGGAAGGCTATGCGGCCGTGTGTGGTCGCAGACCTCCTCGCTCGGATCCACGCCGTACTGCGGATGTGCCATATTGTTCGCATTGTTGATTTTTTTTTTTTTTTTGAATTGGTATTGTTTTGTGTCGGAAAAGGCTGTTAGGGGAGAAAACAAACAGTTGCGATTGCCGATTCGCGTTCTTGCATGTGTCTCGCGTCGAGCTCAAGAGACGCGTCTCCAACTCAATGTCAAACAATACAGCATGATACCGACGCTCCACCAGTAAACGGCGGCGGACGCAACCCCAGCCCGCCCGCGGTAGCCCGACGTGATCTCCGGCGCCATAAAACCGAGACTACCAACGGGCTTGTGTCGCGCCGTGTTGGGGACCACGCCGACGGTCGCGCGGCCACGCCGTCCGTCACACCCGCGTCGGAACCGCTGGCGCCGGAAGATTTTGTGCCGCTTCGTCATCGTGGTGGCCTTGACGGTGCCACTCCGTTATATTGAAATCGGCGAGACGGATGTTCCCGTCAAGGCCAAATTGGATGTCTGCTTTTTTTTTTTTTTTTTTTTTTTTTTTTTTGTTTTTCAGGGTCCGTTGTAATTGGCGGGGTTGCGTTTAAAGGGGGGGGGAATTGGGACGATGAATTGGACACAGTTGCGCGGCGAGAAAAGAGGCAATGAAGTAGCGTACTTTGGTTTGACATCACGGTGGATGTATCCGCGAAAGTGGCAACACCCAACCACCTCCACCCCAGGTCGTCGGTGCCTCCGCCGAGGACCCTCGCCCAGCAAGTCCCGGCGAAGAAGGAGTACGACTTGACCTCGGCCGCTCCACCGGCCGTCCCAAGCCGCTCCCGTGGGTCCCGGCAGACCAAGCCGCGGAGCAGGGACTCCAGCGCGTTTTACACGGGCAGGCTGGCCAATGAACTCGTGGCGGCGAAGGCATTGGCGCCGTCACGGTCCGGCGGAAGGAATTCTCCGGCTTCTCGTTCTCGGCCTCGTAGATGCCGAAGGGGTCGTTGTTGTACTGGTTGAGGGGTGTCGGAGAAGGTGAGGATGCCTGGTGAGTCGAGGCGTTTATTTGTTTAAGGTGATTATTATTATTTTTTTTTTTTGACATGTAGAAATGATAGGGTGGTTCCTCAGGCAGGAAGCTCATTCTCCAAGATCCAACCAATGCAACCGCTTTCCTACTTACCACCAGTACGTACAACAAGACCGCAACGCTCCACCAGTCCACCGCCGACGACGCGGCGACACGGGGGCCCGCCATACTCCGTTAGCAGCTCCGACGCGAGGAAGCCGGGCGTCCCAAATCGCGCCGTATTGACGACCAAGCCGCTCCCGCCGCCGCCGCCGCGTCCGACTCGGTGTCGCCCGCCGGCCACATCTCCATCCGCACCGCCTCCGGGAGCGAGGCTTCCCGACCGTTCTCCTCCGAAAGGCCAAAGTCCGCGAGGCGGGGTTCCCGTCGTGATCCAACAGTCCGTCTTGGTTTTTTTATTTATTTTATTTTATTTTTTTATTTTCGGTTTTTGCAGGGAAGGACACGCGAATTGTGGGAAGATAGTTTGACCATTTCCTTGAAGCAAGGTGGAAAGAAAGTTCCTTCGCCATTTCGCAACAAATTACGGAAGCACGCTCTTACCCAGGCCTTCTGCTCCATTTGGAGCGAGTCGGCTTTGACCGTGTCGTCTTTGCATCGCTTCACTCCAAAGACGTTCTTCTTCCGCAGACAATCCTCTGACAACCCCATCGTACGGCTCCAGAATGAGGCTCACCGACTGGCAGGTCGTTGGGGGACATCTGCCGATGGCATGGGAATGGAATGAAGAGGGAGCAAAATCGATGTCCTCTGCAACCGACAGTGCTCGTGATCTTTGGGAGGGGGTGATTGCTGGTCGCAACGAGGTGGAAGGGACATCTTTCCAGGAGATCACAGCGAACCCGTTGGTGCGTGTGGTTCGTTTGGTTCGGTTGTCGCAACCAATACGAGGAAATGGCAGGTTGGGCGCATGTGGAAAACCGTGCGGTTGAAGAAACCATGCAACAAGTGACGAATGCCCGAGAAGGCCCCTGCTCTTCGTGTGTAAAAAGTCCACACGTTCAAGTTGCAAGAGAATGCATCATTCTGCAACAACAACCAATTGGGGAACACATGCAGTGAAAAACTCACGGACAAACACGCATTCCGCGTGGGAACTCCAAAGGAGTTTCGCACCTTTGCAGTGACTTCCAGAGTGCAGCACATTAGTTCCCAAGGCTGGTTAAACCCCGTCCTTCTGTCCAGACTTCAACTGTGACGAGTAAAAAGTTTCGACAAACTAGTTTTGCCCGTTAATTCCATAATCCCGCAAAATATCCAAGAGTAACGCCAATGATGGCAAAAGTGGTTTTCAAAGGGTGCGCTCCAATACTCGGGCCAACAGCTAAAAGTGCAAAGAAAAAGAAACCCAAGAGATCACGCATCCATCAAAGTCGCGCTTCGGCCGGAATGGTTTCGGCGAATTCGCCGTTCTCAATCATCTCCTTGACAATGTCCAAACCGCCCAGTAGCTCGCCCTTTGCATAAACTGAGATGTTCGCATGAGAGAGAGAGGGGGCATCAGAAAAAGAAAAGCCTTTAGACACTTCACTGCGAAACCGGGCAACGATGACTCACGCTGGGGGTATGTTGGCCAATTACTGTAAGCCTTGAGTCCCGCGCGCACTTCTTCGTCCGAGAGGATGTCAAAGGTATCAAACTTCACTTTGTTGTCTTGAAGGATCTGCACAATCTGTCAAGATTGAGTCGGAGAAACCATTCGCGATCAGGAACCACTGGAAAACGTTTTCAGGGCGAACTTCAAAGTTGAACCTGGCGAGAAAAAACCGCAGCGAGGCTGTTCTGGATCGCCCTTCATGAACAGCATGACCGGTGCCTGATTAGTGCTGGACAGCATGGAACAAGAGAAGAACATGAGAGGGATGCATTGTGAAGACAGAGATGCCACGGCTACTTACAGTCGCTTAAGCCGGGTGTTGAGGTCCTCTTCTGGCGGGACCATCTTTTGAAACTCGCCAGTCTCCACAAGCTCTTTCACAATGTCAAGTCCACCGACCAGTTCGCCCTTGATGTACACTGCACCAGCAAGCCAATTATTTTTAGTCCTACTCCCGCTCCGCGCGGGAAAGCATCGAAGAACAACACGAAACGACGACTTACATTGCGGGAACGTTGGCCAGTTGCTGTACTCCTTCAACCCCGCGCGGACCTCCTCGTCCGCCAGAATGTTAAACGACCCGTACGTGACCTTCTGCTCGGCCAAGATGCCCACCAGCTGCCGCGAGAATCCGCAGCGCGGCTCCTGCGGCGTGCCCTTCATAAACAGCATGACCGGCTGCGAGCTGACGAGCGTCTTGAGGCGGGCCTGCAATTGTTCCGGGGTGGACTTTTTGGGCGTTTCGGGCTGCGCGGGTGGCGCGGGTTTTGCGACCGTGGCGGCGGCTTTGGCGTGCTTTTCAACGAGGGTGGTCAAGAGAGGGGCGTTGGCGCCTTCGACCTTGTCGACGACTTTCTTGTTCTGGTCGAGACGACGTGGGGGGTATCAGGGGGGCATTAAAGGTTCTACAAGAACGCACCCTTATAATCACAAATGTCGGCACTGCGGCGACTTCAAACTCCTCGGACACTTCTGGCAGATCCTCGGCCTCGACCTTGCAAAGAAGAAAAAAAAAAGGGAAGATGATCAAAGCAAGCGAGCAGCGCCACCGCGATGTTGGGTCAGCGTCGCAGAATTTCGATCCCACATTACCGAAAGACCAGACAACACACACACACACACACACACACGCAATCGCACAACAAACACACACCTTGAGGAACTGGAGCGCCGGGAACTTTCGCGACAGTTCGTCAAAGACCTATTTTTTTTTTTTTGGGGGGGGGGGGGGGGGGGGGGGGGGGGAAGGGGCCGGGTTGGTTGGGTGGGTAAGACAAGGGATCAGACTGGGGAAGGATGGTGTGGATGTTTGACGGATGTGCGGCGGGCGTGCAACGCTACCTGGTTCATGTCTGCGCACTGCGGCGCCCACGAAGCGCCAAAGTTGACCGCGGTGGTGATTGTGGCGGCGTTCTTTGACGCCTTGACGAGGGCGGCGAACTGCTCGTCCGACGCAACCTCGATCACGTTCGACTTGAGCGTCATATTCTTGCAGGGTTTGGAGAGGCGGCGGGTTGTGGTTGCTTCTTGTTGTGGTGTGGTGCCTAGTGCGGAGTGCTCAGTCCGATCCTTTTCTTTTTCGGTTCCGAGTGTGTGACATGTCACCCACCCGCAGACTCCACAGAAAATCAAATCACAAATCACGCCTTTCCTGTCTGTTATTTCCTTTTCTTTCTCTGGTTTTCGTTGATTACAAATCGCCAATGGTGTTCGAAACCAAAACAAAAACCACAAAAAAAACAAAAAAAAAAAAAAAGAAACAGATTTCGTGTATTTATTTTTTTGTTCATTAGAGGGTCCAAGCACGAAGACCTCCCACCACCAGCGACAACAACAACAACAAACAACAACAACAAGGCCTCCTCCCCTCCCTGTCTCCCAGGAACGAACAAGAACAAGACGACCTAAAAAAAAACAACAGCATGACACCAACCAACCTCCAATCACTCACTCGCACGCCTTGATCAGCGTCTCGAGCGCGTCCCCTTCAAACGGAATGTACAGGTACACGTCGCCCCCGCCCCCCCCGCCCGAGGTCCCCGCCCCCGCCGACGACTTCTTGCTCAAAATAATGCGGTGGTCCTTAAACTCTTGCAGCTGCACCTTGAACGTCTCCATCGAGTTGACCGCGAGCGCCTCCAGGCACTTTTGGTACAGCGCGTGGAACCGCAGGCCCGATTGCGCCGCCGACGCCGAAGCCGCCCACGACGACGAGGACGACCCGCCCCCTCCTCCCGCTCGTCGCTTTCCGCCTGCGGCCGGCCGTCCACGCCCGCCCTCGTCCGACGACTCGCTGCCGTCCCCGCCGCCGCCTTCCTCCCCGTCCTCGTCGCTCGCGCCTCCCGCCGCCAGAGTCGCCGCCCCTTTTTTACCCCCCTTCCCCTTCGCACCGCCGCCGCCCTTCCCCGCCTTCCCTCTACCCTTCGCCGTCGCCGCCGCCGCCGCCACCTGCGCCTCCGCCAAGATCCGAAACACCCGCCTCGCGTTCCTATTCAAGCTCTTGAGCACATGCACAGCGCCCGTCACCGCGACCCGCGCGCCCGCGTCGACCGTAATCAGCCCGCCCGCCCCGCCCCCCGCGCCGCCGCACTCGACCGCCTCGCGCGCGTACCCCGCAAACGTGTTGCACGCCTTCCACACCCACCGGTACCGGTCCGCCGTCGCGCGGTCCCACATCAGCGGCGCGTTGACGTGGTCGATCGACGCGAGCAGGCGCACCGTCCCGCGCGGGCACGACGACACCAGCGACGCCAGCAGCTGCTGCGGCTTGCCGCCGCGCAGCGCCGCGCCGTCAATGTTGTGCACGATCAGGTACAGGTGGCCGTGCCGCCGGCCGGGGCGCGCAAAGTACTGAGATATCGCGTGAAGCTGGTCCGAGAGGGTGCCCAACGTTTTGGTAGCGGTAGTGGTGGTGGTCGTCGTGCTGCTGCCGCTTCCTCCGCCGCCCTCCGCCGCCACAATGTCGGTGCAAATCTTGCCAATCACGTCCTTGGCGACGTTGGCGGTGGCGGCGTAGCCGTGCAGGGTGAGCACCGGCGCGGACCGGCAAAACCGCTTCTTGAATTCCGTCAACACAGATATTTTCGACCCGACGCCGTACAACAAAAGATTGAAGCCCAGCGAAAGCTCCACGTCCCACTGGTCAAAGTCCTCGATCAGGAGCGATTCGATGAGCGCCTTTTCCTTGACGTGCGTCTTGGCCGTTCTCGCCAGGGCCGCGCTAAACTCGTCCATACGCAGTACCGGCAGCGCGCTGAGCGTGTTGTTCGACGTCTCGTTCTTGCCGCGACCCCGACTGCTTCGCTGGAAATACTCGTCCAGCTGGCTCCGCTTGTGCTCCAAAGCCGCCGCCGTCGGCACCGTTCCTGCGAGGTCCTGCCCACCGGCATCCTCGTCGTCCTCCTCCTCCTCCTCGAAACGCCCGTCATCCACAGCTCCCTCGCCGTGTCCTTGTCCGTCGTCGCCCTCGTCCTCCTCCACCTCCTCTTCCTCCGACGACGACGCCGCCGCCTGGTCCGACTCGCTGTCACCGTCGCTGCCCCCAACCTCCGTGACCGCCGCAATCCTCGACCGGTTCCTCAGCCGCACGTCCGGCGTCGACAGCTTCGCGCTCAACCGCGCGCTCGCTCGCAAAACCCGCACCGGCGTGCCCACACCCATCCCAACGCCGCCGCCGCCGCCGCCGCTGCCGTCGGCGACGACACCACCACCCCCCGCCGCTTTCGGCGGCCGCCCTCGTCCTCGCCGCGTCGGCGTCGCAGCCTCCACCGCAGAAGACGACAACGACGACGCAGGCGAAGAAGACTCCGCCCCCGCCGCCGCCTTCCGCGGCCTCCCGCGCCGCGTCGGCGTGGCCGCGACCTTCGCCGCCGCCGGCGTCACAATCAACGACGCATCAAACATCGTCGCGGGCGTCGTCGCGGCTTCCACTGCCGGCGGCGGCGGCCGCCTCCTCGCCGTCGGCGTCACCGGCACCGCCGCCATCGACCCGCCGTCGCCGTCGCCGTCATCATCTTCGTCAGCGTCGTCCTCCCGCGCAAACTCCCTCCTCCCCCGCGGCAGAGGAATCTCCGGCGTGGCGGCGCTGCGATGCGAGGCTCGATCGGCTGCGGCGGCCCTCGCTGCGCGTCGTCCTTTTGGCGTTGTCGGAAGTGGTTCATGCTCCTGCTGCTGCTGGGACGACGACGAAAACGACGACGACGACGACGGCAAAGATGAGGAGGATGACGACGCGCCCACGATCGACAAGGACGGCGCCTGCGATGCCTGCGACGACGACGACGGTGGCGGTGGCGGCGGCGGCAGTAAGGGTCGCTTGAGCGGCGCGATGCCCTTGCTGCTGGATATTCCCGATCGCCCCGCGAACGCCGAGTTGGCAGGGTTCCGCCGCCCACGCACCGCGTTCTCCTTGTCGTCTCCGACATCACTACCGCCGCCTTCGTTACTGTCGTCGATGTCTTCATCAACGTCGTCCGCGGCCACGGGAGCAGCAGTGCTGGGCTTGGCGGCGGCGGTGGCGGCGGCGCTGGGCGCGTTTCGCGGGGTTCGCTTTTTGAGGGGCGAGACGCGGCGGGGCGGGCTCTCTGGAAACTCAGTGGGGTTAAAGGCGTACGGATCCGGATCCGGCACGGGACGGGGTCGCTTTGGCTGATTCTCGTTGGGCGGCGGCTCGATCATCTTCCGCTTGCGAGTTTTCACGTCGGCAGCATCCGATGGCTGAGCGATGACGGCGTCTTCGGCGCCGCTGCGGGTCGAGCTGGCGCTTCGAGGGCGGGGCATCACGGAGCTGGGCTCGTGGTGTGTAGTGTGTGCTGTCCAGATTTGTTCGCTGTCCGAAAAGCTGCAAATTTTTCTTTCTGACAAGGTCACCCATACTTGCGAAACATTACAAGCCTCCCACACAAGCTAGGCCCAGAAATGGAAAGCTTCCCAAATCAACTCCATTCCCGCGCCAAATCACCTAGCCCGAGTTCATCTCCGACCTGTTCTTGAACTCATCATCTATTGCTGCCTCCAGCGCGTCAAGAAACGTCACCAAGGTCGCTTCCTGTCCTCCCTATGGGGCATAAATCAGTAAGTTGTCAAATTCAAAAAAAAGTTAGGTGGGGATGAAGGTTGAATTTTGACGCCTTTGGAATGAATAAGAAGAGCACAAAAGTAGTACGAACCCTCATGTGCAAAGCATGGGCGAGCTGGCCAAAGTTCTTCGTGTCAGGAAACCAGCGACGAACGAAAAGGGAAAAAAAAAAGCCGACAGCCCACTTACAAAAGGCAGCTTTCGAATGGTTCTCCCGCTAAACCCAACACTTTTGCCCGACAAAAAGTAGAGTCTATCGCTGGGCGATACAATTATGTCTTCTCTCGCAAATAGCTCGATCCCTCGCCAGTCAATCAAGTTGCCGGATGACTGTATCAGGCCGCACCGCGCGAGCTCGTTGATGATCGAGGAGAGGATGGCGTAAATTACTTTTTTTGATGGGAGCCCGATGTACTGCTTCATGTCAGCCCTGGGGGGTGGGAGGGATTTGTTTTTTGGTGGATCGAGGTGTTTTCGGAAAACTCGCGTGGTTTATGCTCGGTTCGAAAGAGGGAAGCGGATGTTTTCTCACCTGTCCACGAACTAGGAGCCAATTATCGGTCGGTCAGCGCTAAACAGGGTTGAAACAATGCTGTTTAATGCTATTTACCGCTGTATCGATAGCTTCGGTGATGTTAGACGTCGACAGTACGAGGACATTTCTTCGGCGTTTCAAGGAATCTTTACTAGCATTAGTGAAGGTGGCTATCGCATTCAACGATCCTCGCTGAGACCAACCTATTTGAGTGAGAAGAGCATTAACCACACGTATTGCATCAGATGGTTCCATTCCGGAAACTGCTGCTTTTCTGCGTTTCGTCGGGATCAAGAGTTGAGAACACGACAGAAAGATATTATTGTTTCAAATCTCTAATTTTCCACTTACCTTGCAGCTGTTAGGCTTTCCACTTCGTCTGCGCAACACAATGTCGTCGCGTTACCACAATGACGAGAGCGAGTCTTCATCACTCACCAATGAGCACGCAAACAAACGTTTCCGGGTCTTCGCACATGTCCTTGATTCTAATGGGGGGTTTAGCTCAGTCAAGGACCAAACCGGGGATCATGACTTACGATTGGAACATTTTCGTGACCAACTTTCCAGACTTTTTGCATCGAAAGGTAAAGATGACGGAATAATCTGCGGATGCAACTCAAAAGGTACGCACCTCAG
The DNA here is from genome assembly GCA_025765615.1 of Zopfochytrium polystomum. Lineage (NCBI taxonomy): Eukaryota > Fungi > Chytridiomycota > Chytridiomycetes > Chytridiales > Chytridiaceae > Zopfochytrium > Zopfochytrium polystomum. The sequence goes on from JAIVFJ010000040.1 coordinate 386,751, forward strand.
AGAAGAACTTGGAGAACAGGGAATGCGAATTGATTTCAACCAACTGAAGAAACGAAAACCGCTCCGCGAGTCGAATCGAAAGTTTCTGACAAGGGTTATGATGTGTTTAAGATTCAAAGCGTTGAACACATTCGATCTCTTTGCGATAGTGCCCGACAGAGGCTTGTCTTGCCTGTTGCCCGCATTGGTGGTAATTGGTGCAAGGTGTTTAGGAGGAAGACTGAAAGGCAAATCTTCAAAGGGGCAAATGGCTTGCCTGTCCCCGGAGGGCCGTGCAAAAGTATGACCTTACTGAAGGCCACAATGTTTGGGTCCACGCCTCGTTCTAACCGGTTTTGGTGTCAGGGCCAGACCAGACAAACTAAACAAAAAAAAAAAAAAGGGGGAGAAAAAAAAGGTGGAGGGGGCAAAAATCCACGTCGTCGTCTTGCCACTACGGACCAGAAAAAATCATTGCCGTTTCCACGTAATCAAGCAACTTTCTCATGACGTCGTCGTCGAAAACTGAATGTGTTTTTTTTTTTTTTTGTTTTTTTGTTTTGGTGTTTAGTTTGGGGGAGGTATGTTCAAAACGGGAGGGTGCCAGGCATCGCTCCATCCCCGTCTGTACCGAGGGACTCCCACAGCCCATCCAAAGACGTGGACGGTAGCGACAGGGTCGACGACATGACCACGTTGCTTCCGTCGTCATTGTCCTGCACGGTTTCCTCGTCGGCATCGTTCAGCTGAAACACGTGGATCGCGTAAACAACGTCCTGAGATACCGCTGTCGCGCCTTCGCGGGGCCGGGGGGTGGTTTCATGCATGGGGAGGGAGGGGGCGTGGGGGTTGTAGAGGCGTGGATTAATGAGGGGCTTCTTAATGATGCGAGACGAGTGGAGAGCGCGCAAAGCGTTTGTTCTCACGATAGCGGATGGCGAGGGTCTCGATGGAGGGGGGGGGGGGGGGGGCTGACGGTGATGCATTGATGTGGTGACGTAGGCAAGGGCGGGAGGGGAAGGGGACGCTTACCGGCTAGCTCGCACGTTTTGATGCGGTCGACGTTGTCCACGAGAAAGTCGTCGTCGCCAAAGGGGATGGCTGCGAAGGGAGAGTGACGATGCGGCGCGCGAGGCAGTCGCGGACGTGGGCTTTGACGGTGTCGAAGCGCGCCGACGACGACGGCTTCAGCGCCACTTCCACGTGCAGGCGCCCGCCGCTGCTCCCGCCGCTCCCGCTGCCGCCGCCTGTGACGCAGTGGCAGAGCGAGGGGCACAAATCCCCGTGCCCGACGCTGCCGCTGATGCTGATGCTGCTACTGCTGCTGCCGCTGGTCGCTCCGCTCCCCACACAGTCGGTGACCGTCATGTTGTGACTGGAGCTGGGTTTGATTTCCTCGCCGCCTTTTTTTTTTTTTTTTTGTTTGTTTTTTTTTTATCGTTTTTGTTGCCCATTTCTTTTTGGCTTGTCGCGTCGAAGTGGACCAATTTGTCCGACCTTCATTCTGATGATGCAAAATTGGCTTCTGTATTTGTTTCGATATGGCCATCAAAGACCATCTACTGACCCATTCAAGAAAGTGCGTGTGAAAGGAGGTGGGAGGGAACTGTTGTTGCGTCTCCAAGAAATAGAAGTAAGATGTGATCGTTCATTCCCACAGACGCATCAAAGGTCCTTCGCCATCTCCGAAATCACCTCCTGGAACGCCGCTACCGCTAAATCCACCTCCTTCTTACCAATGATAAGAGGCGGAACCAGGCGAATGGTGTGGTCGCCCGAAGTGATCACCAGAACACCGCGGTATCGGCAAAGCTCGACAAACTTGTACAGGTTGGCCTTCTCCGAAAACTTCATGGCGAGCATAAGGCCCATTCCGCGCACGCCGGTCACCACCTTGCCGTCCACGACTTTGCTTTCGAGCTCTTCTTTGAAGTAGGCTCCAATCTCTTCGACGTGCTTGAGGAAGGAAGGCGCCGAGAGCTTGTCGACAACAACGTTGCCGACTCGCGCCGCGAGCGGGTTGAACCCAAAAGTGTTGCCGTGGTCCCCGGGCTTGAGCAGGCTTGCAATGTGTCCGCTCGTGATGACGGCGCTGGTAGGGATGCCGTTTGCGAGGGGTTTCGCGAACGTGACAATGTCGGGCGAGACGCCAAAGTGCTGGTGCGCAAAGAACTTGCCCGTTCGGGAGCCGCCGGCCTGGACCTCGTCCATGATCATGACGGCGCCGACTTCGTCGCAGCGCTGTCGCACGGCGTGGATGAACTCGGGGGTCGCAGGGACCGATGCCGCCCTCGCCCTGGATGGGCTCCAAGATGACGGCGGCGGTGGTGGCGGTGACGGCCTCGCGCATCTTTTCAATGTTGTTGTACGGAACGTGGGTGAAACCGGGGACGAGCGGGGCGAACGGAGCCTGGTAGACGGGGTTCGGGGTCGCGGACATTGTCGCAAAAGTGCGGCCGTGGAAGCCGGCGCCAAAAGACACGACGCCAAACTTGTCCTCGGGCTCCACGCCGTAGTCCTTCGCGACGTGCTTTGCGTACTTGCGGGCAAACTTGATGGCGCCTTCGTTCGCCTCGGTGCCCGAGTTTCCGAAAAACACCTTTGCGCCGTGCTTCTGCATGCGATCGTTGCCCGCCGATGCGAGGTTCACGAGCTTGGTCGCGAGCGGGCCGGCGTGCAGGTTCTTGTAGTACTGCGAGATGTGGATCAGCCGCGACGCCTGGTCCGAGACGGCAGCGACGACGTCGGGATCGTTGTGGCCGAGGGCGTTGACGGCGATGCCCGACATCATGTCCAGGAACGCGCGGTCGGCCGAGTCGATGAGGTAGGCGCCCTGTCCGCGGACAAAGTAGAACTGCGGCTGCGGGTAGAACTGGATGATGTGGCTGTCCTTGGCCAGGTTCGCGGCGAGGACCGGGTCCGCCGCGGGGTCGGGGTCTGGGTGGGTGATGGGGAAGCGTCGCGCTGAGGTCGAGCCAAAGGAGCGGACGGCCGAGGCGGCATTGACAGACAGGAGAAGGCGGCGGCGGGGGGCTGAAGACGCCGTCGCGGCGCTTGCGAAGAAGGACCGAGCGGCGGGGAGGAGCCGAGACATGTCAATCAGGGGGATTCTTTTGTGTGCGTGCGTCGGTGTGTCTGTCGCCGATCACCTCCCACACAAGACGGCCTCCTTATCAATTAAGCAGAGTATTTAGTGTTTTTTTTTTTTTTTTCCCTTGTTTTGCACGCGGCGTGACCAATCAGTAGTCATATCATTCAGCTTGTCATCCGATACCAGTTTAGGGGTTTTTTGCGTTTTTGGCTGGTCACGCTCCTTATCAATTTCCGCCTCGAAAGAGATGGAGAGACAGAGAGAGATGGCAGAGTGAGAAAGAGAGAGAAAGTTAAGTTTCCTTTCTCGATTCGGATCGTTTTTCTTTTCGCGCCGGCAATTTAACGTCAAATGATGTCCGTTGAGCCAAGGGACCATGGACTCAGCCACAAAAAGGAATCCCGCAAAGTCCACGGCCCACATCTCGCTCCCTTAAACAGATAAGCCAGACAAGAAAGAAATAAAACCAGGGAAAGACTGGAAAAAAGACAAAGATTTATTCCACAATTGCAAGAGCTGGTTTTCCCTTTTGCCAAAAGTGGGTTGCATGGCATGGCAGGCCGATATCGTATCGACAAAAACCAAAAAAAGAGGGCTAAGGACTACGTGTATCAAAAATATTCAAGGAAGATAACAGTAAGATGGGATGAGAGAGAGAGAGAGAGGGGGAGAGAGGGAGGGAGGGAGAGAGACAGCAGCAGAAGCCCCAACAGCTCTGGATTGCATCAAGACAAGCGGAACAGAAACAAAAAACAAGAGCGGACGCTGGGGGAGCTAAACAACAAAAAATAAAAAATAAAAATAAAAAAAAAAGAAAATTGAAGAAAGGTGACATATAAAGGGTTGAAAGAGGGTCCGGGTGGAGCAGAACAGCCAACAACAAAAACGAAAGGAAAAACAAAAAACTACTTCTTGCCTCATTGATCCAACCCGTTCTCATTTTCCCGGTTTCCACCCTCTGCATTCTTCCCCCCGCTTTCGCGCTCGCACCCGCGAACTCTAAACACCAAACACCCACGCGGCCGCAGCACTCACTCACTCACTCAATCATTCATCAATGAGCGCGAAGGAAAACACCAAGGACGACGTCGTGGACGTCGAGGAAAACACGAGCAAGGACTCGTCGGACAACGGCCTCGCCGCTGACGCCCTGCACCGCGGCCTCAAGAACCGTCACATTGCCATGATCAGTATCGGCGGCGTCATCGGCGTCGGTCTCTTTATCGGCACCGCAAACGCCCTGCGGCGCGGCGGTCCGCTCGGCACGCTGCTGGTGAGTTGGAGGAGCGTGCTGTGTGGTGGTGGTCGTGGTGTATATGGAAGTCTCTGTCTCTTTCTCTTTCTCTGCGCCCCGGGTGTTGTCCAGCCCCCCGACGCCCGCCGCCGCCACAGCAGCAGCAGCAGCAGCAGCAGCGCGGACGGCCACCTTTCAATGCAACGAATGCCACCACGTGCACGGTGGAGTGTGGTGGAGAGACAGCCTTGACATTTAAAATATCGGGCTGCTCGGGCCGATCAACGCCAAGCAATCACGCGCTTGTCTGTCTCCCAGTCTCCCCTGTCTCTTCTGCAAAATGATTCGCTCTATACTCTCTCTGCCTCTGTCCCTATTTGTGTCTGTCGCCGCCGTGCCTGTCAATTATTTTCTTTTCCCCTCGGAACACACACTTTTTTTGTCTTCCACCACACACTCATCTCCAGTCATCGTGTCGCACTAACAACGCTGTCAAAAATGTCAACTGCTACTTCTTTGCTTCGCAGGGCTACAGTGTCATCGGAACGCTGATCTTCGCCGGTGAGTAGTAGACAAAGTGGTGGCGTAGCAGCAGTCGCCGCGCCGCACACACTATTCCCGTCCCCGTTTGTTGTTTACCCGGAGATTATAACGGCTCACATCACACGCCATCACCCACCCTCGTTAGTGACCACCGCCCTCGGTGAGATGGCCGCGTTCCTCCCGCTTCCCGGTGGCCACTTGACTCTCGCAAAGCGCTTCTTCGACCCGTCCCTCAGTTTTGCTCTTGGCTGGAACTACTTCTACACTTGGTGGGTGCTGCTAGTATTTTTAGTTTATTTTTTCCCCGCCGGTTTCATTCGCCCCTTTTTTTACCGATTTATTCACAATTTTTTTCTTTTGTTTTTTTTTTTCGCGGGTGGCACTGCTTCCTTGAACTCAACATCGCGCGCCGATCCGTTGAAAATTAGGGCCATGATCTTGCCGGCTGAGCTGTCCGCTGCCTCGCTCCTGGTGCACTACTGGACGACAAGCGTCAACGATGCAGTTTGGATCTCCATTTTCCTCGTCGTCGTGATTGGTATCAACTTTATGAGCTCCGGTGTCTACGGCGAATTCGAGTTCTGGTTCGCAAGCATCAAGATAATTGCCATCACCGTCCTCATCATTACCGGCATCATCATCACCTGCGGCGGAGGCCCCAACCACGAGGCGATCGGCTTCAAGTACTGGTCCAACCCGGGTCCCTTTGCAGAGTACATCGCGACCGGTACCTGGGGTCAGTTCCTCGGCTTCTGGGCTGTGCTGATTCAGGCGACTTTCTCGTTCATCGGAACTGAAATCGTCGCCGTCGCCGCTGGTGAGACCAAGAACCCACGGTGAGTCAAAGAATAAGATCGATGTTGTGGGAGCATCACAAAGCAGCATTACTGACACATGTTTTCCTTTTTTCTTCCTCGCCCGCTCCTTTCCGCTCAGCAAAAACGTCGCAAAAGCCATCTCCAACGTGTACATCCGTATCTGCTTCTTCTACATCCTCGGCGTGTTCATCATTGGTCTCCTCGTCGCCTCCAACGACCCCGCGCTCAACCTCGGCGACTCCACGGCTGCCTCGTCCCCCTTCGTCATTGGTATCAAGCGTGCCGGTATCAGCGTGCTCCCGGACATCATCAACGCCTGCATCCTGACCTCTGCCTGGTCCGCCGCCAACTCGGACGTCTACACTTCGTCCCGCGCCCTGTACGCCCTCGCCGCCGCCGGAAATGCACCCAAGATCTTCATGACCCGCTCAAAGTCCGGCCACCCGTACATCGCCGTCGCCGTCGCGTCCGCGTTCGGCTTCCTGGCGTACATGACCATCGACTCTGGCGCGGGAACTGTCTTCAACTGGCTGTCCAACTTGACCAGTGTCGCCGGGCTGTTCTCGCTGCTCTGCATCGCGTTGACGTATCTCCGATTCTACTACGGAATGAAGAAGCAAGGGATTGACCGCAGCAAGCTGCCGTACATTGCACCCCTGCAGGTGAGTTTGGAGGGAGAAATCGCTGTTTTTTTTTTTTTGCTGCTCCTTCTACTCCTATCCGCCCTTGACTAACTTAACAACCCCGCACCCCCCGCCAACAACCAAAAAAAAGCCCTACGCCTCGTACTACGCCATCGTCCTCTCAATCCTCGTCATCATTTTCAGCAACTGGACCGTCTTTACCACGGGTCGCTGGGACACGGCCTCGTTCGTCACCAACTACCTCCCCGTCCCCGTCTTCCTGATCCTCTACTTTGGCCACAAGTTCACCGTCGGCACCAAGATGGTGCCGCTCGAGGAGCTCGACTACGTGTCGGACGTCAGGGACGTGATGGACCTCGAAGAGGACGAGGAGGAGGAGAACAAAGAAAAAGTCGATGGCCGAGAAGATCTTGGACAAGATCTTTTAAAAGAGCAAACCGACTTCCGGGGGTTGGGACGGCTATTTTTTTTTTCTTGGATCCCGCTGATTCTTGTTCGGTGCCTTTCCTTGAAATTCTAGGCAGGGCCTTTGCTGCTTCCCTGTTCGATGTTAGACTTCCACTCCTTCTTCACTCCCACCTTGCTCCCCTCTTCACCCACTCCATTTTCCCCATTTCGAAAAAACATCCACACATTTACTCCACCCCTCCACTATTTGTTGAGATCCAAGCTTTTACTTCCCGCCGGAACCTCTTCTCATTGCTGTTGATGATCACGTTTTGTGCACTCTTTCGCTCTCTCACCAACGCGCCCTGTTTGTTTTACTGTACCCTTACACTTTCCGGTTTGTTTTTTTTTTTTTTTTTCCAGTTTGTTGCTGATGATGTCTTTTCTTGGCTCCCCCCTCCCCCTGTCGAACCTTTTCGGTGACCCTCGCACATTTTTTTTTTTTTTTTGGAACTGGGATGTTGAAAAACAGATGAGGTCCCAATGTGCAATGCGCGTGTTGCTTTGTTTTCTGCGAACACAGTCGAGGAGAGAAACGTCCAACGCGGATGGCTGCTCTTCGAATCATTCGCCTTTTTTTCACGTGGACCACAAACGTTTTGCTCCTAGATTTCTCTTCCAACTCGCACATTTTATGGGGTCTCACCTTGGCGAGGAATGCCAGTGTTGAAGGCTCGGCCAAATCGACTTGTCGGAAACCAAAAAAAAAATAAAAATAAAATGAACAAAATTAAAGTGTTCCCGCCAGAACTCGATGCCAGCAACAACCAAAAAAAAAATGGAAAACAAAAGGCCGCACCACTGACTCATCGACGAAGACCCACATCGACAAGCCAGCGGAAGTTTCATCCCCCTTCATCAAGTCGCAATTTGTGCACTGGGTTAATATTGACGGGGGGTTTTTTTTTATTATGGTCAATTCAAAAGTCCTGCTGTTTTCAGGGCTCCTGGTGAGGGTTTTATAATCCTTTCCAAAGTGCGTACAGAGTGCAGAAACGGGTCAATTGCTTGAAAACAGTGGAAGTGAATGGGAAGAATATTGCAGCAGAATCCCGAAAAGTTTGGGCTCCTTTTTCACATCCCAAACCCGAAAAATCAGTAAAAACAAAAAAAAATTTTCGTTCTTTTGTTATGAAAACCAAGTGTGAAAATGGGTATGAAGAATGGGGGGAGGACAAAGTTCAAGGGATACTGCTGTAAAGCTAGAAATGCTGTCTAGAGGCTGTAATTTGCGGCAAATTTCCCTTGACTGTTGAGTTTGCACATATTACCCACACCTTTTAAGATCTTCTGACCAGTAAAGATGGGTTAAGGTGGCATTCGGGCTGGTCCTTGTTATGAATCACCCTCTGGAAACCTCTGGAACCTTCTAGAACATTCCTTCATGGAACCTTCTGGAACCTTCTGGAACCTTCTAGAACATTCCTTCATGGAACCTTGTGGAACCTTCTGGAACCTTCTTTGCTTTCCTGACTTGTCTTGTTGTCATTGGTATCATTGGTATCATTGTATTACTAATTGCTCTTTCTGGAACTTTCTTGGAGTCTTGACAAGGAACACTCTCAAAAGGTATAAAAGGGGGATGGGGGACCTGTCCCATCCCTCAAGTGAATTATTGTTTCCAATACAATCATCACTCCTCTCAGTTCCTTGTCTGCCTTGTCCTGTCCTGCCCTGTTCCTGACAGTCCTAGTGTTATCAACATTTCTCCCGCTCTTTGACACTTGTTGAAGTTGCAGTGTGGAAGGCGAAGGCAGCGTCGCCAGAAGGTAGGAGGGTTGAGGCAGTGAAGCAAAACGAGCGGCCAAAGTAGAACGAGAGAAAGGATACAACTGAGGTTGAACTGAGGTCTTGTCTGAGGGAGCGAGCGAAGCGAGCGACCAAGGGCAAGTGGGCAAAGAAAGCTTATACTCCTGCAGGGAGTTTGACCAGTTTTCCTGGTTTGCCTATCTCATACCGCTTCAGACAGGACTTTGCTCTGGGGAGGTCTGTGTGCAGTGACCAGTCTTCCCAAAGAGGAAAGATGATTTGAAATCATCAGGGGCATTTCAAATCAACCAGTGGGTGTCCAGAGGCCTGGACAGAGGTCTCTGCACAGCAGACCAAGGATGTTGCACACAGAGACAAAAGTCAGCTGACCTGGGGCAGCTGTGAGCTGCCTCAGTTCAACCTTTCTCTGAACCCATTGAGTTTAGTGCTTTACCTCACATGATGGGAGAGAGGGAATGCTGGGTGCTGCTCACACCAGTAACCATCCCAGCAGGCATGGCACATTGAGGGTGATTCTAATCGCATTGTCCTCGCCAGCGAAGCCAAGGAAAGCGAAGCTAGAATCACCACTGTCTTCACCAAACTCTTTTTGTTGGATTCAGATTGGCCTTTCAGCTTACCCAACTTAGTGTAAGTCATATCAGCAGTAGCAACAAGGTCGCTGTTGACATAGGAAGCTGGCGTCCTAGGCTCAAATCTCAACAACAAATATGAGTGCTTAGAGGTGGTTTCAATCCCCTGTCTGGGTAGACCATATCAGTATGCGTCACTCTAGCAATTTGATGGGAATGATTACAGGAGCTTGAGGGAGCCTGACTTACTTCTTTGCAAACATTACTCCACGGAAGTTCTGGCCAAATCAGCGTGATGCAACAATGATGTCATGCCTGCCTCCTGACTCCTCAAAGTCTAAACTCTATCTCTCAGAGCTAAAAGGCTATCACCAAAGTCTGATTCCTGAGACCACCTGCAGTATACAAAAGGGGAAGGCCTAGCAGCTCCAGAGAAGCATCATCCCAGATCCTGATCACATCTGCTTGCTCTCTCTCTCTCTCTCTACTCTTGAGTACAACAAATAAAAACCATTACTGTTATATGAGTCATCATACCCTCCACCTTGACCTGCAAAGCTCTTCAAGCTCTACCTCAGGTCAATACCTTGTTTGTATAGGGCACTTTGCTCTTACAAGAAAAGGGTGTTCTGCACTCTAAACAAGACCAATCTGTCTGAGAGCACTGGTGTCAGCGGAAAAGTCTGCCATGGGTTGGGTCAATGCAGTGTTGGTTGGTTCTGCAGCCAGTGACTTAGAGGATTTCTTTTGAACTAATTAATTGGAGGTCACTATTTGATGATGTGGGCCAAATTACGTCGAGGATTTTTGTCGATTTTTCCTCAGCTTGCAATGGTAGTCAGCTACGTTTGTTTGCATTTTGCAGACTCTATGGTTTTTCCCCAACTTTTTCAGGCGGCTCAAGCTCTTTATTTTTGTAATCGCAGTGTCATCATCACCTTGGCAGGTCCGTCAGTTTCTAATGGATCACGTATTTTCTCTACCCACTAGAGGAGCCTCCGTCCTTTCCACAAATTTCTGGTGTCTCTCTTCTCCTTTTTGACTGTTTTTGAAATGTCTCACCCTTCCCTTTTTGGTTGGTGTCGTTCTCAAACACCTTCAAGCCTTTTTGAGTTTGTGTTTTAATTTTCTTTTCCGATACCCTGCCAAACCTCACCCCTCCACCAATTTTGTTCCTAAAATTCTGCAAAAATGCCCATTCAACTCCCTTTCTCCTCCTCTTTGCTCCTACTTTATTTCACGCATTTTATTGTCTTTTTTCAAATACCCATGAAGGTTTTCTCTCTCTGTCTCCTCCCTATCTATACCAAAATACCCTCTCTTTCGTGTTCTTTCATACTCTCTTCTTTCTCTCTTCCTATTCTCAGAACAATTTGGTCTGGGAATAGGTGAGTCTTGCTGTTTCAGTGGTGATCCTGGCTTCAACCCCTTCTACTTCATTAGTTTCTCACCTTTATATCCCTCTTTCTTCACCTTCCACTTGGGCACACAGGTACTGTGAAAACAGTCTACTCTGAGTGAGTGAGTGGAAGGAGTGAACGAAGTGGAGATGTGTGTTTGTGGGTGGTCCTTCTCGTGGAGAGAAAGAGAAAAACTCTGTTTTGAATTATTGATACATGATGATGATATACATGCTGTAATAGTTGCTAGGGTGACCAGCACAGGGTAAAAACCCCTCCTATATTATCTGCTTGAGCAGAGGAGGAGGAAAACTGTTGACACCGGGTTTCCATTCTACTTAATACTCAGAGTATTTGTCATCAGCGCAAGCCAGCGCCCAGGTCTGCATTGGCGGTGGCTCGCTCTCTGACAGTCACAATAGGTTTGGGTCTGTCTTGTGCCTCTTGCTGCTAACCAGTCAGTTCCGCCTAACATTCTGTGCTCTCAGTTTGCGGTATTCCCCACGTGT